>CM060949.1:94184447-94740573 GCA_030765055.1 Mantis religiosa | reverse complement strand
ACATTCTTTATTATTCATTTGAGCTTGCAACACTTCTTCTTTACAAGCTCGTGTCGGGCCTGAGCCTGCCAACCCGACTGCTGACCTCACGGCCACATACGCACGGCAGAAGTGGGCGATCATTCAACCAATACGGGGGGTAGGGAGATGTGGTCAGCATCTCGGCAGCCCTAGCTGGAAAGTTGGCGTTCATAACCGGGATTCGTTACCTATCCTAGCACAACACCGGTCCTGTACGCGGGACTTAAAATCCACACCTTTTTTCAAACACTTTTTAGAGTTTGTAGACACAGTACAACACACATTGTTGATCCATATGTCGTATCGTAGTAGTAGATATCCCAACAATACACACAGCACAGCACGTCGCGTGCATTAATAGGCCACTAAAACTTCTGCCGCGCCGCATGATTCTTGATCGCACGACACGAATTCTCTTACATAAATGAGGAGTTACTGTAATGCGTCATTGGCGACGAGGATACAGTTAATGAGTTCGTGACACTTGCGCTGAGGTGCGATGCAAATCTATTGATTGATTGATTTTTTTTTTTTTTTTTTTTTTTTTTTAATTTCACTGATATGGTTTTACTGAAATTCTGGTAGCATAGGAAGATAAGAGCAAGGAACTTTCCATTATTTTCACTACGTTGAGGTCCATGGTGCCTCTAAAAGATACCTTGTTCAGAGGTAAGCCCAAGGATTTCCATTATTTGTTCCACACATATGGGCTTTCTCTTATCTTAATTGCGTATGCTCGACTTATCAAAGTCCCTGGTGAGGTATATGAAGTTATTTCAGGCATCGCCCTTCCTTCCACAAACTGTCTTAACCTTTCGCCCACTCTCTTTTCTTACGTACGTCCTTTGTTGTAGGCAATGGACAGGAGCATCTCGGTTGGAAAGCAAGGGTACAGAAGATAAAACGCAGCATACGGCCAATGTAAACTGCTAAGCCACTAACTGTGGAACACGGTTTTCTCGTTCAATTATCACCCCCCTCCGCTCTGAATATGTATGCAACACTGATTAATGAACTTCATTTGAATTACTGATGTCCAGGGCACAATAAATTAAGCTTTATTAAATACCATTTAAAGGCCTGTCATAATCAGTTCTCACCTACTTTAATTCGTTATTGCATATTCAAAAAAGTTCTAAACGTTACTGATTATCCTGCTAACCGCCATAGAACGGATACTGTCACGAGTCCTGACACAGGTGTTTGAACTTTTGATATTGTAGCTGCACCATCATGCACATATGAAACCTATAGGTATAGGCTTCTAATGTCAGAATCAAATAGATCAAACGACGAAAGGAAACAAATACCACCTTTGTGGTAGCACATCTACTTTACACTCAAGGTGCCAAGTTGGAATCTCGGCTAAAGGTGAATTATACTGGTATCAAGATAACTTCTTTCTCCCTTTTCCGAATTTTTTCCTTATTCTGAGAAGATCTAACTTACAAAGACCGTGGGTTCGTTCAGGGTCATATCAACCATTTCATTCATTTATCGTCTGATATCAGCTAAAAGGTTAAAGTACATTAAACTCCAAGCAATAAAAAGAAATAAAATAATGTTTAAATAAAACCCATTGAGACAACCCCAGAAATACAAAAGTGCACAAATGGCTTCTCAACACAAACATAAGCTTTCTTAAAATCTCTGTATAGGTATAAATGTTTGCTGAAATAGGTTAATTTGAGTATTTCGTTGTAGATACAAGAAGGATTGAGAAAAACTAATCAATAGTCATATGTTTAACAACCGTATGCTCGACTTGAAATTTCATGCTTTTTCCATGGCATCGCAAGAAATATCTGAATAGCGGCTATAATTAAACGTGAAAAAGTAGGTATTGAAAAATCCAAACCAGTAATAACAAATATATGAGACAGCTAATGCTACAAGAATACTGTTTGTAAAAAATTGTGTGTTACGACACTTTAGTAATATCCTCTAACTCCTATCATTTACTCCTACACAAACTTATGAAGAATTCGTTCCGTTCATTAACGGACTCCACGAGCTACAATCAGAACGTTTAAGATATACATTTTATATTTCTTATACTTTAATATGTTGTATCTATTTTAATGAAAATCGTTAATGCGATTTCTTGAGGACAAAAAAATTACATGCAAAGGACAGTATGAATTGATTGATGAGAGTTTCTTGAAAAAATTCTGTCACCTCTTTGTAAACTGAACTTAAATGTCAACTTTGGTTTTCGTTCTAGAGCTAATAGCTTTTTTTTAAAAACTACTTCAGTCTTTACATGAATAATTTAATAGCATTCTAGTTAAAACAAAAAACCACTATTTTTTTCAGTTTAAAGGACTGGTTATTTTATATTTTCGTTTTGCATATATATATATATATATATATATATATATATATATATATTTACTATTTTAGACAAATTCAAAAGTTGTGTATACTTTAGGGGACTTAAGTTATAAAGCTTGTTCCTAGAATTAATTTCAGTTTACTTCAGTGCTATTATTTTACAACAGAAGTTATTTCCAATACTAATATAGAAATGCATTTCGTATATTGCAGGGTAAGTGGATGTACGTATCCATACGTAATCTGAAAAACACCCAATCTATATTTATTATACTTCACCATTGGGGAGCCCTTTCTTTCAGATGGTCCCAGAATTATATTTCAAATTAACTGAAAACTGGGTAGTTGGTAATTTGTTTTTCGTGTTCATGTTACCAAATGTCAATCCTTTGTTTTGAAACTTTATTCAAAATATGGCATATTTTTAAGACTTCAAGCCCAAAGGAAGCAAATATGGTGAATTAAAATGTTTGAAAGCTGAAACAGTTATTTTCAATTAATGTTACTTATTTAAAGGAAGTTTGAATAGTAAAATTGTTTAAAATAAGAGCACGAGATTAAAAATGTTTGGTTTTGGTTGCCATGAAGTAAACAAGGGGAAATACACTAGTTTTTTTTGGGGGGGGGGCTACCATCTTCCACTGCACACGGATGTGTATCCGTGGTTTATCCTCGTGATTATGTTGTAAAATATTATTGAATGTGCGAAATCTGTGTATTTTGATTCAACTAGCACAAGAAGTTCATAAATCATTAAATTCGAACAAGATTTTAAAATATTACCAGCATAATTATTTAAAACTCCTGACCATCTCCAAAAACTTCTTCATCCGTGACTATACGCTGAAGTGAGTTTAATGCTTCTACGGACTAGCAGTGGTGTATATATATACAGGGCGAATAGACATCATCAAAACGCAAGTATATTATCATCAAATAGAATTCTTCAGCAAACGGCGTAGCAACGAGGTGCTGAATCGACGGATGCCGCAGTCCAGTTACAAAGCTATACTATTTTAAGGGGACTGTTCATCATTCATATCAGTATATTTCCCTCCTTTTAACATGTAGCTTTATCGAGTAATTTGCTAGATATAATTTTGACAGTATTGGCTACATCTGAATTCTGGAAATTCACAAAAACTATAATCTACCTTTATCTACATTAAATCTCTAACATTAAAATCACCAGTCGTTGATTTGTCGAGACAAAACTTTGTAAGCTCAAACTATAGAACCAAACGAAAATGATATACCTAAGCTACTTCACAAGTAAAAAATGAACCAGTTTTTCGACTGTGTAGATGATACCTGCGCTATGTAAACCATATGGTCCAAGTACTGAACACTTACCTATACTGTAACAGGAGTTGGAAAATATCGTACGTTATAACTTAATAAAATCCAGTTTCGGTACACTCGGATATGTAATAATTGACAAATGGCAATTGAAGAAAGGACATAAACAGTTTCGATTGTTGTGTTTGCTTAGATGTCACATCCTGACAATCTATGTACCTACATCTATTGCTTGGAACAAACCGCAACTTGCCCGCCTCGATAGCGTAGATAGTAGCATGTCTGCCTCACGTTCAAGAAGTCCCGAGCTCGAATCTCGGTCAGGGTGAGTTACCTGGATAAGGTTTTTTTTTCCCGAGATTTTCCCTTATCCTAAAAGATGAATGTCCGGTAACTCTAAGCTCCATGTACCCTGGGCCCATTTCAGCATCATTTCACCCATTCCATACATCGTCCGATATGACTTAAAAAGTTAACGGACGTAAATTAAACAAAAAACAAAAACAAACAAAAAACTGCAACCACCTGTGCTCTTACATACGTTCTCTGAGTACAGCAACTAACCGGCATTTTCTTCGGCATCCATTCTCTATTAAGTACATCGACTACACCATGGCACTACCATAGCTTTGAAAATCCCTTTAAGTCCTTTATCCACTTAAATTAGAATGTGTTCTGTATCCCAGATCCGTCACAAAGAATGTGGGTTTTCAATGGTGATTGAAATATTAAAATCGGTTCAACAATATTAAAATTATTTACTTTGTTAGACGCTGTAAAAAACTAATTTACAACTGTGCTCTTACGGCTAAGCTGTCTCTACATGGCATTGCAAAATATGAAAGAAAATGAAAAATACGTGGAATGATGATTTCATAGAACCAACATCTACATTTGCATATAAGCGGCGCTCTAGAAATGGCTCTCGTAACTCAGTGGTAAAACGCTACCAAAGTAAAAAGTGTGGAGATAAAAAGAACACCCACATGGTAGGGTTCAAATCTTGAAGCGCCCTCTCGCTTGTCACAGCCTGCGTTTTCCCACTAAGTTGCGAGAGCAGTTGATAGACCGTGCCTTATATACAACATAGATATTGTGTTAAAATAATAATTCCAAAGATTTTCTGTTTTCCTGCACAGTTTCCAATGCTATATAGTTCGTTCGCAAATGCGATATAGCGCGATAAAGTGCGAAATTGACTCAAAATGCGCTATAAATGCAAAATCGAAGATTTTCCAAGTAATTATTTTTTTTCCAATGCTTTTTCTTCTGGAAACTAACTGAAGAGTCTGTGGAACTTTTGCATGTTTAGAGACTTATAAACGGAGTGATCACACTTCTGGAAAGTGGAAAGCAACCCTTCCCACTAAATTAGCTTATTGTTTCACCATTGCCCACCATTGCTCTGCAATGTATTGGGGTCCTACCAACAGCGTAGATGCTGAAGGATATTTCAGTAAATATAATTTGATTGTGAGTAACACGAGGACTCAAATGACAGAACAGAACCTTGAAATATGTCCACAGCTTTCATTCAACAGCGTTACTGAATCATAAAAAATGAGTTATGGCATACGCCAATTTTGTGCAATTTATTTTATTGTGCTAGTTTACATCAGTATGGAATTATTTTTTTGTGTCATGTAGTATGCTTTAGGCGGTATCAGCTTGTTCTATATTTCTGTGTATTGTTTTAACCAATATTAATGTAAAATAAATTGATACTTTATGCACTTTTAACTCACTGCCATTTATAACCCTCCATAAATGTGTTTTAAATCTCTTATAAATAATATTAATATTCATCATTTAAAAAAATTAACTCAAATTAAACCTTTTTCAAAATGCTATAAAATGCTTGACTGGAAATGCATAAATGCTATAAAATGCTAAATTTCTGATTTCAAAATGCTAAATATCACTACCCTTATATATGGTTAATAGCTCAGCTGCAAGGGAATTGCTACTTGATTTGTGATACTTAGTCAGTATTTCTCATACTGGATTAATATAGCCTTAGAAATTCTCGAAGTGAGTAAACAGGTAAAAATAACCACGACACTATACATTTACGAATATGGCCGATATAATTTTCATGCCCTCTGGTCACGGAACGCCTGAATTTTAATGTCCCATGGAAGGTGCACATTTACTTTCCTGAAAGATAGAACTGTAATGACTATAGCATCAATAAAATGTGATACGTCTATCCAGGTAATCTTATTCTCGATAAACTTCTGCATAGAGATTATTTCAAGTTAATCACTGTGATTATTTCAAGTTAAACATCCATACGATTATTGGAAGCAAACAAATGAATTCAGAAGTAGGAACTAATTGACTACAAGGTCCTAATAACAAGTTGTTGCAAAGTAAAGGAGAAAGAGGAATCGGCAACTTCTAAATATCGTCACTCATACAATGCACATATTATTGAAGAATTAGAATCATAGGCTATTTGTAAAACAGAGGAAATTATTTGACTCTTGTATATTTTAATCAATACATTTTTTTTTAAAAAATTGTCTTTATCTCTTACATTATAACTGTTGTGTACACCATTGATAAGTATAAAGGAAGCTTCACAGATTATCCGCAGAAAACATAATTTTATTTTTCTTGTCAACGTCATACACATATATTTCTAATCAAAGAATGATATAACTGGAATTTAATTGTTCTTTCATACTATCCGTGTGTAGGCTAAAGTGTGGAAAGATAGAGGCAGCCTGAAAAATTCAATGCCATAGCGGGATTTGAACTACGGAACTTCTGGTTGCCGTCTAGCCGCTCTAACCCTTGGGCTACTATGGCCAACGTGCCGACATGACATTAAATTGTCCAACTGACTCGTGTTTTTCGTGGTAAACCACTTAGGAGTTCTCATAAACACATGAGACAATTACCTTAATGGCGACTTAACGTGTAAGTACTTTAAGGCCCGGGCTGTATAGTTAACCACTATTAGGTCAATTAATGGAAATTAATTGTTCTTTCACACTATCCCTGTGTAGGCTAAAGTATGAAAAGATAGTCAGACTGAAAAATTCAATGCCATAGCCGGGATTTGAACCACGGATCTTCTGGTTGCCACAGACTTACACGTTGTATCACCATTCATTAAAGTATTTCCGATAAATTCTTTTCTTTTGTAAATTAAATGTCACAGTTTAGACTTGCTCTTTCCAAATACGACAAAACGTTAAAGACGGAAGTGCTTATACATTGCAAAGTTTTAGCAAGGCTTCCGTGTTCATAAGATATTCTTGTTTGCAACGCGCTTCCTAGCAAAGGTTTTATAACTTTGGAATGAGACCAAGACCCATGGACTGAGATCGGCGGATAGGGGACTCATCATTCTTAACAGGAGCTGCAGAAGCGTTATCAAGCAGGATTGTGGCATATCCACGATTTGAAGATTCAAACCAGCAGTTCGATAAGCCAAAGTACCGTCGTTTGCCATTTACCTTATCTGTGCGTTAAGCGTTGAAGTGTGACTTGAACTTAATCTTCAATACTTATAAGCGCTTCGCAGCTACATTTACGTAGTTGTGTATAGAATATTGATATAGACCAATGTAGTGTTAAGCATGCAGAATTTTATTACCTAAGAAATACTTTACAACATCACATCTGCTAAAGTGCAAGGCCAAAGCAAACACATGCACTTTCCAGGTAGCATACAAAAGCCAAGAAAGTAAACCTGCAAATGGAAATTTTATAATCATCATGGTAATAATAATAATAATAATAATAATAATAATAATAATAATAATAATAATAATAATAATAATAATAATAATAATAATAAATAATAATAATAATAATCATAATAATAATAATCATAATAATAATAATAAATAATAATAATCATAATAATAATAATAATAAATAATCATAATAATAATAATAATAATAATAATCATAATAATAATCATAATAATAATAATAATAATAATAATAATAATAATAATAATAATAATAATAATAATAATAATAATAATAATAATAATAATAATAATAATAATAATAATAATAATAATAATAATAATAATAATAATAATAATAATAATAATAATAATAATAATAATAATAATAATAATAATAATAATAATAATAATAATAATAATAATAATAATAATAATAATAATAATAATAATAATAATAATAATAACGGCTTCAGAAAGTGACTTCTGGACACGAAGGACAGTCGGTAGAACAGCTACTGCTGTGCGAGAGGTTCCGGGTTTGATTACCGGCTAGGTAATCATACGAGGGTGGGTAAAAAAGTAATGCCTCCTATTTTTCCCCCTTAAATAAGTGAGTTTTGTGAAAACTTTGAATTTGGCGCAATTTCTCAAACCTTCTTCTCCAATCCCCTGCAGTAGTAACTTCCTAAGTCAACAGGTGGCAACACTGCATCCTCTTGCAAAATGGCTGACATCGACATTCGTATTAGACAGCGTTCTGTAATTGAATTTTTTACTGCGGAAGGTGAAACGCCAATTCGCATTCACGAAAGGCTAAAAAATGTGTATGGTGATGCAACGGTGACATTAGCACTGTTAGACGATGGGTTCGTCGCTGTAACGAAGCTGAAGGGCAAACACAAGTGGCAGAAGAAAAGCTAAGCGGCAGGCCGTTGACTGCAGTGACTCCATGCAACATTCAGCGAGTCTATGACATCATTCGTGGTGATCGCCGGGTAACAGAAGGTGAACTGTGTCGCATTAACTCCCTGAGTAAAGGCAGTGTGATGACGATTATTCAACAACTGGGTTACCCAAAAGTTTGTTCATGTTGGGTTCCAAGAATGTTAACCGCCCAAAGCAAAGAAACAAGGAAAACAATAGCCTCCGAACACTTGCAGCGCTTCAATTTGGAGGGAGAGGAGTTTCTGGAAAAAATTGTTACTGGAGGCGAAACGTGGGTTCATTTTTTTTTAACCTGAGTGAAAGAGACAGTCAATGAATGGCATCACACGTCACCGAAGAAAAAAAATTCAAAACTCTGCGGTCGGCAGGGAAAGTTATGGCGACAGTGTTTTGGGATGCAGAGGGTGTGCTTATGATTGATTTTTTGGAGCAGGAATGCACAATAAATTCTGTCCAATTCGTCAGAACTCTCAAAAAGCTGAAAGCACGTCTTCGTCGAGTTCGCCCAACAAAAACTATAGCGAATGTTCTTCTTTTGCATGACAATGCAAGACCAGACACCAGTCGTTACACCACTGCAGAAATTGGAAATTTGGATGACAAGTCTTACCTCACCCCCCCATACAGCCATAACCTGGCACCATCAGACTTCCATCTGTTCGGGCCACTAAAGGAAGCTCATCGTGGGATTCATTTTGAAGATGAGAAGGCTGTGAAAACATCCGTGCGTCAATGGCTTAGGAAGCAAGACCGTGGAATACATACCCTAGTTAAAAGATGGACCAAAACTGTGGAAAAGGACGGAGATTATATTGAATAGTGACAAATTAATCCTCAATGTTGTAGTTTTCAAGCTATGTAAATTCGATTCAATTTTCTTGGCAATTAAAAGAGAAAAAAATAGGAGACATTACTTTTTTACCCACCCTCGAACTTGAAGAGTCTGATCAAGTCTGTTCTTATGTTAACTTCATCACCATTGAAGTTAAGGGTGGGGTAGAAAACACACCCCCCCACCAAAAAAAAACAGCAAAATGGTTCTCTGTTTAAACGCTTCCTTGTTTTTCTTGTCCTCTCACTTCCCATCTCTTCCCATTAGTCATATCGTTTCCTATAAACCTCCATCTTCCCCTTTCTTGTACTATCACAAATATAGCATGCATTATGCAGTTCGCCAATAACCTGGTTGAAATTACGCGTGGAATTGAATAAACTATGTCTGTTTTAAACAGAAAACAACACAAACACACATAATGTTGCACTTTAGTTCATTCCACTAATATAATATCGAAAGTATCGAGAAAGCAGACCTGTTGGTAAGGTACATACCTCCTCAGACGCTTAGGAATAGCACAGAACAAAAAAAAAAAAAAAAAAAAAAAAAAAGCATTCGTGTAAATTACGCTCTACAGCAACCCAGAAGCAAGCATGAAAAACTCTTATTCGTAAAAAGATACCCTCTCCAGTGGCACGCACTATCGATTACAGTGAAATCCGGTAGCAAAACAAAAGAAGCTTTAAGCACACCAACATACGCAGTCAACGATATTGTGTAGCGAGCTGTGCTTGTTTTCTTGTACTGAAGTTTACAGGAAGAATGAAGTTAAGGACAAGCCGATCAAATTCACAGAGATATTTGCTATCTCGTACATACGTATCTCACCTCCCAGCATAAGAAGAACATATTTCATCCTCTTTGAACTGTTATACGTGAGAACACCCAACACAAGAACACATCGGTTGGATCTGCTTGAACCACAGGCAGCAATGCTATGGCAACTTATGAGGGTAGTTGCTACATATGTAATGTACATATCCACGGAATCTCCTTGAACCGCATGCAGCAATGCTATGGTAACTTATTAAGGCAGTTGCTATATATGTAATGTACATGTCCAGACATCATAGAAAGCCTTACATATCCACGGAATCTCCTTGAACCTTAGGCAACAATGCAATGACATGTCGGTAAAATCTAATAAATACACCCCAATTCATTACGTTGTATATATACAATTTTCCTAAACCTTATGAAATGGAACTGGTATAAATAAAATGATTTAAACAACTGATCCCGATGGGTATAAAGAGTTTTCTTTTTCGTTCGTTTACAGGTAGAAAATGCTTAAAATCCAGCCATTTTTGGCAATATCGCGCTATCTGCAGATGAGTGGGAAATGCACACCGAATGGGTAAGGTTAGTCCATCGCAATATAGAAGGCAGTTTCTGTTCTCAATGACGCTGCGAATTAGTTATTGCGTTAATGGAAGTATATTAAGTTCCTAATGATATTCATAACCAAGACTCTTCTTTCCATATTGTAACTTTGTCGGTTCGTAGAATTAAAAGTCCGAGTTGCAGATATTCCAAATGTTCTTTATTTCCATAGAAATACCTCTGTTCTATTCTTACAGTAGTCGCATCACATCACATACACATCACAAACTACCAAGGTCGATGACAATACCTCACAGCGGCTTTCCCCAATTATCAATTTATTTACACTGATGGATCAAAAACGGATCATGGTACTGGATGTGCAATAGTAACTCCTGATAAAATTCTACAGCAGCGGCTACCTATTATTCCACTTACATTTCTGAACTATACGCCATTTATCAAGCACTTACATACTGACAGCATACCACAACTGCTAAAGAATATGCTCTGACTCTCTGAGTACCTTGCAGAGCATGAAGAACTACACAACAGACAACAAATTAGTTCAGGACACAGACACTATTCAGTAACATCACCAACGCTGGTAAAGACGTGGTTTTCATTTGGATCCCTTCCCATCAAGGAATAACAGGGAATCAAAGAACGGACGAAGCTGCCACATCACTACGCCAACAAACGAACGTCCAAATTCCATATTCAGATATTATAAATCATGTCTCCAAAATACCAGTACAAAAATGCAAATCTGAATGGAATCAACAACAACCAGGAAAATTATACCAAATACGAAAAGAATCCACCGCTCTTCCCCCAACCAAGCCGCTTACTAGAAAGGAACAAGTCATTCTCACCCGTCTACGAATTGGTCACTCCAGCCTCACTCATTCATGTCTTCTCTCAAGACAGCCGCAGCCTATGTGTAAAGGATGTAATAAAAACCTTACCATTTACCATCTTCTCATAGAATGCAATAAATACAGAAAACAACACGGAATCCCACAGGATATCTCCATACTGCTAAACGGTTTCAAACTACGCCGCAATCTGTTTACTTACCTAAAGGATATAGACACTTGGAAATTAATATAAATTATGTGCAATATACTTTAATCAATTTTAATTCATAATCTACACAATTGTGTTAAAGTAATGAAATTTTTCCTTTAAAAAATAGTGTTGTTAACTTATATGTTCTTGTCTTTGTTTTCAGTTATCTGTATTTAATGAAAATTGTTTTCATAATTAATGTTATTAATGTGTATATTTAAAGTGTTTGAATGTAATCCTGTATATTGAGTGTAAATTTTTATATATGTTACTAATTGTATTATTTTGTAAAAATGGTCCCGATATGACCCTGGAAGTTAAAGAGACCTTAAATAAATTAAAAAAAACTCACACCGTTCTGATTACATCTGTTTACATCAGCTCTCGTTACGACGCTTCACAGCTGTTTACTTCTGTTTACGACTGACTCTTGGCGAGTCGTCGCTCCCTTAAATACCTCACTCATAATTTCTAGACTGTTCTAAAACAAACCAGAAACCGAATAATCTCTATCAATCAAGAAGTCGCTAGAAATTTCCATTTACCTCACTTATCTGTGTCGGTAAGTCTTTTATCTCAGGCGCTATGATTATCTGCTGATGCAAGCTCTTTATCTTTGTGAAACACTATCTGTCTGTTGTCTATTTGGCCGCGCCGTAGCTCAGTGGTTAGACCGCCTGGCTCTCACCAAGGCGGCCCGGGTTCGATCCCAGGCGACCGAAAGTGAGATTTGTGGTGGACAACACGGCGCTGGGGCGGGTTTTCTCCGGGATCTCCGGTTTCCCCCGCCATCTCATTCCACAGGTGCTCCATCTTCATCTCATGTATCATCAGTGTCATCGCCTGCGGTGCCGTATGAAGTCAAAGCGGGAGTTACACACCACACATTCATTTGTGTCTATTTGCGCCAAACCTGTTATGCCTGTCATCCGAACAATATTTAGAAGAAACTCTAAATGCTTAATGAAATAGCTAAAACCAAAACACACATGTTCAATTTTGAATAAATGCATAAATGATTTCAATAAACACTTATTGAATAGGAATGAACGTAAAAACAAAGTATCATATGGATAGGTAGAGTGAGATTGAAAAGTTTAATGCCATAGCCGGGATTTGACCACGGATCATTCAGCCTGGAACAGTTCTTCCATGGTTAGTGTGGAATAATGATTGACTTCCATTAATTGACCTAATAGTGGTTTAACTATGAAGCCTGGGACTTAAGTACTTACAGCATAGCAAGTTACCGCAAACAATGCACATCTCATTAATTATATATAAGAACCCCCAGTGGTTTGCCGAAAAAAATACGAGTCAACTGCATAATTTAATGTCACGCTGGCATGTTGTCACGGCAGTTCAATGGTTAGGAACAACAGGAAGGAAACCGGAATATTCACGGTTCAAATACTGGCTTTGACATTGAATTTTTTAATCTGATTCTACCTATTCAGGCCTACACACGGCTGGTGTGAAATTTACATTAAGTATGGTATGACTGTGAAACACAGGTGTTTTGTTGAAACATTCATTGAAAAAAATAATAAAAGGAAAATGGATACTCTTATTTAACACTTAAATAAAAAAAAAAAACATTTATGTAAATAAGCAATGAAAGGAAACAGAACGACATACACCCTTTAACAATAAATAAATAAAATAAAAATAAAAAAGGTCCACATCGTTTCCACGGCTATAAGTGGTGTTACGGAAAGCGCCTCTTCAGCTTTGTCCTACTGAAACCTCTCACAATGATGATGATGATGATGATGATGATGATAATGATAATAAAGGTGTTCGCACATCGTGTGTCTCATATGTTTCGTGCTTATTCACATAGGGAATCGTTTCCTTTTTTTGCACACTGTAGTGTGCGCGAAAAATTGAGTCTCATAATTGACTCATAATTGAGCCTCAGTTATTATCCTACTTCTCAAAGCGTTACCATGTCGATATCTTTGTTAATAGAAACCTATCAGATAACGCACTGATTATTCTTGTAAGAGGGCTGTTCAATAAAGAATTATCACATTTTTTTTGACAACGTACCTTTACTCATTCTCATAATTTTGTTGGTCTTTCTCAAATTAGTCTCCCCTGAATGCGCTGCACTTGTCCCAGCGTTTCTGCCAGTCTTCAAGGACATACTGGAAACCATTTTTGAGAGATCCTTAAAAATCGCCTCCGCAGCCTTCACCACTGCTTCTGATAATGAATAATGCCTCCCACGAAGGCATTTCTTCAAGTTAGGGAATAGAAAAAAGTCACATGGGGCTAAATCCGACCTACATGGAGGGTGAGGGATGCACTTCACGTTGATTTTTCCAAGATATTCAGCAACAACTTTGGCACTAAGGGGCCACGCATTAATCGTGGTGCAGCATCCAGCCAGCTTCATGGAAATGTGCTCTTTTGCGCCTGATATGGACTTGCAATGTTTTCAAGACATCCCTGTTTTATTGTCCAGTTACTGATGTGTGTGCAGGTACAACATGCTGATAAACCATTCCATGATTATCAAAGAATGAGATGACCATAACTTTCCCAGCAGAAGCAAACACTTTTGCTTTTTGGGGAGTTGGCGATGAAGGAGATTTCCACACTGAGCTTTGCTGTTTGCTCTCAGAATCAAAATAATGTAGCCAAGTTTCATCAGCAGTGCTTACGTTTGAAAGAAACTCCGGATCTTCCTCTAACATCAACTTTAGCTGCATGTTACCTCCATTGCAGCGGTAGGCGATACTGATCATGTCTGAACTTGCCTGGTTCTCACAGGCGGGAACCAGGAGTACCAACAATGAAACTACTACGGCATGTTTGTTTCACATTAAGCTAACAGAATATAATAAGTTTGGATTTTAGTGCAACAAATTACGGCAGTAAAAAAATTATGATAATTCTTTATTGAACAGTCGTCGTAAGAGTGAGAGGGGAACTGCCGCAGTTCTCGGATCTGTGCTAAGTACCAATGAACGCATCACTTCAACCATTGGAATTTGCTGGAATCACGAATGAATGATAGATGTACACTCCAAGTGGAGTAATCAGTGCGTTATCTGAGAGGTATCTATTATCAAAAATAAATCCATGGTAACCGTTCGAACAGCGCAGCAATACTAAAAGTGCACTGGTAGACCAGCGGTTATAGAAAAACTTGTAGGACCTAGACCTACAAAGGTTCGAACCTCGAATTTAATTTTGATTTTTTATTGTGGAAATACGAAATGTGTATTACACACATTGTAATATAACTTCCGATGCTAGGGTTACTTGATTTTATGGCATTTATGCTCACACATAAACATGGAAACACTCTACACTGTTTTTTAAAGTAAATGAAATAAATGTTTTGTTCCCATATGTAAAATCAAATAAAAATGGAAATTAACTTAGTAGCGAGTGTGTAAACCCTGTGTTTCTATTACTTAGGAACATGAACGAGAGGATACTTCGTATTATATGCCAGCACCATTCATAACAAATGAATGAGCCCGAGTGTTTACACAAACAATATCAAGGCAATTTTCTAATAAAATTGCATTTATTTGGAGAACTACAAGAATATGTTATTTGCATTTTTATAAATGAATGTATTTAAAGTATCATTTACTTTCTGCAGGAAAGTAAAGTAAGAACAATAAAAAGAAACATGCAGATGAAGGATTCGAACTCATGTTGGTCTACTTACGAGACAATTTTACCGCACGGCCACCTCGGCTACGGCCAAGCCGCAAGGCAACTACCTTATCTATCGCTTAGCTTTGAAATGAAGCCAGACTTGTATCAAAGCGTATATTGGAAAAATAAATTTTTCTTACGCACTAGCCATGTGTAGGCCAAAGTATGAAAAGGTAGAGTCAGACTGAAAACATCAATGCTATAGCCGGGATTCAAATCATTGCACTTCTCAGTTTGACTCTACCCTTGCAAAGTGTATATTGTGAATGCAGCGTCAGCGAATGCTTCCAGTGTTTTACGAATAGAACTTTGTTTATGGTAGCTGTTTTTCTTTTTTAAGCCTGTATATTGTTAGTGACGATCTTTATATAGATTTTTATTTGTTTATTATTATTATTATTATTATTATTATTATTATTATTATTATTATTATTATTATTATTATTATTATTTTTTTTTTTAATTTACGTCCTCCAACGCTAAGTCATATCGGACGGTGAATGGAATGGGTGAAATGGTGCTGAAATGAGCCCAGGTTCCACAGAGCTTGGAGTTACCCGACATTCGTCTATCAGGATAAGGGAAAACCCCGGAAAAGGCCTTATCGCCTTATCCAGGTAACTCACCCTGACCGAGATTCGAACTCGGGACCTCCTGAACGTGAGGCAGACACGTTACCACCACGCTACCAAGGCGGGCTATATCGCAGATATGAACCATTAAGAGCAGGCGTGCGAGGTGCGCGCGTGCCTGTGTGTGTGGGGGGGGGGGGGGAGTGGAGAGGGCTCAGTAAATTCGCTGACCAACTCCAATGTGGATTGCGAATTGTATTAAACAAAAACTCTAGGTTTTGGTAAAATAAGCTATTTAAGAACGAAAGTGGCTTCTGTTCTATGAAACAACGCCATATGGCTCGTTCCGTGTGCCATAAAAAGTGCGAAAACGTTTTCTTCTGTTGAAATAAAAGACAAAGACTGAAATAACGATATTTCATTTGGCTTTATATACAAAATCGCCTCTTAAATGATGACAACTGCACCTATTTTATCCTGTAAAATATCCTTAAATCCTAAAAATATCCTTTATTTATCGTTTGCTTTTATGATAGTTCCAAATCTTTCTTTTTTGATCGGAAATGGATAATAAATCTGTATAATTCATGAAGATTGTATCGCTTAAAGAGCATTATGAATAACTATAACATAAATCATCTATATGTTCCCATTATTTCCTCCTTAATGGCCGAGGTTTAACGTGTATGTTTTCCCTTTCACAACTCAGCCATGAAACGCAGCAGTAACCAAGCTACTAGGCACTTCAACAGATAGATAAATCACTTAGGCGAAGCAAACAAACCTTGACTCAGCAGAGCATTTTCTTGCAAATGCAGTGTATATCTAATATAGTATAGTATCTAATATAGTATAAAATGTCGGCCAATAAAGTAATCTAAATACTTTCATGAAACTTAATCCAGTTCTACGAGGGCTGTACAATAAAGAATGATCATAATTTTTTACGAGGAAAATTTTTCGCACTAAAATTCATTATTATATTCTGTTAGCTTAATGTAAAACAAATACGCGGTAGTAGTTTCATTGTTGCTACTCCTCGTTTCCGCCTGTGAGAACCAGACAAGTTCAGACATGATCAGAATCGCCTACCGCTGCAGTGGAGGTAACACGTGAGGAACAATATGCGGCTGAACACAGAATGATGATATATATAAGGGCGCTCAACGACAGCGGTCATCAGCGCCCTTTAAAAAACTAGTCATGGCAAAAGCCACATATAAAACTTTCCAAAAACCAAGTTACAAGTGTTACAAGTGTTACAAAACCTATTAAAAATACACGTACATAAAAACATCAATCAAAACCTACTAAAAATTTCGTTCACTAAATCCTAAGCCCCAAACTAGACAAGAATCTAAAAACCTTCTCCACGGGTCTCCACACACTGCCTACACGTGGGTGGGCCTGTTGACCGTCTCCCTCAACCACGAAGAGGAGCCTATACGGGGGAGACTGTTGGCTCGGGACCCCGAGTGCGCCAAACCCGAACCTACCGAAGTAGGCCCCTGAGGGGAATATGCGGCTTTGAAATTCTGCTTTCGTCTCAACAAATCTTCAGTTGAGGCCTATCCAATGTTACAGGAGGCCAATGGAAAGTGTTCTTCCCTATAGCACAGCTCGAAGGTGGTTTAAAATGTTTAATGAGAGGAGACAATCAATTTCAAAGTAAGGTGGACCCGGTGCTCCAGTAACTGCTCTTACAGAAGAAAACATCAACATTGCTGCTGCCATTGTGAGAGAGGATCGACGTATTACCTTAATATCACTTTCTGAAATACTGAACATTTCATTGGGTGCTACATTTCCATGAAGCAGGCTGGATGTTGCACCACGATAATGCACGGCCGCATATTGCCAATGTTGTTGCTGAAGATCTTGCAAAAATCAACGTGAAGTGCATCCCTCACCCTGCCTATAGCCCGGATTTAGCCCCACGTGACCTTTTTCTATTCCCTAACTTGAAGAAACGCCTTCGTGGGAGGCATTATCCATCATCAGAAGCAGTGGTGAAGGCTGCGGAGGCGATTTTGAAGGATCTCTCAAAAAATTATTTCCAGAATGTCTTTGAAGACTGGCAGAAACGCTGGGACAAGTGCATCGCATTTAGGGGAGACTATTTTGAGAAGAACCATCAAAATTATGAGGATGAGTGAACGTGCGTTGTCAAAAAAAAGTGATCATTCTTTATTGAACAGCCCTCGTAGAATGAGGTTTAGGGCGGTAAAATAATTTTTTACGTACGAGTAAAACATAACTAAGTATAAAGGAGGGAGGTTGTAAATCCTATATTAGGTATTCAGCCTTATCAAACGCAGGCACATTTTCATCAATACTATAAAACCTGCATTTTTATGAGTTATTTGACCAAACCCTAATGTCCTTTTTATTTTAATTCATTCGGCACATTTTTTTTCATTTATACCCCGCCTTTAATTGTAGTAGTCATATCGGCGGCCGTTCTCCTTTGGAATATATCGCTTATTGGCGATAGACTGGTACTTTGGCACTCGCAGACTCGTTGCTGGTACTTTGAATTTATTTTTTAATCATTAGATCACGCACACATTCATACTTCCAGATTCTGGAGAAGACGGGGAATCATTTTGGTTGGAGGAAAATTCCCACCGTCAGCTGGAAATCGAACCCGGGACCCCTCGCACGGGAGACAGGTACTCCACCGACTGAGATACGGGATTAACCAACCCAAAGTCACCTTTCATCTTTAGCTACCTAAACAGATGTAATATCACAGACAAGAGACAAAGTCGCATATATTTTTAATTAATATCAGCAATGGATGATACTAATCAGCTGGAAGTACAGAGATTTTAAGAAAGAGTTTAATGATGTAGTACTTTATGCAAAGGAGCTACAACCTTTTATGCTATTTTAACATTATAAAATCACGAAATCATTCGCCATCATAACTAAAATTAGAGTTTCTCCATATGCCGTAAGTGAGGTGTTAGCTTCCCTCCCTGAATTTAATTTGCTATTAACATATTATCTGGCGTGTTGCACTATAAGACATTTGCATGCTTTCGCTTCTTGGAAGAGAAATGAACAGGTGTTGCGGCCTGTTACGTAGTCTATTATCAGCACAGTCTGTTAATGTATTCCTAAATTCATATGTTAATTATTCTATATTTAATAATGTATAGAGATTTTCGCATCTTTGTTGCTTAGGGAAAATATCACAAAATGGTTTCATTTTCTCTCTCTCTAAACCAGGGCACATCTTTGTTATTACTGGCAAGGAGAATATAATGAGCTAGCAGTGCACAATACTGACTACAGTAAAAACTGTTTAATGCTAGAATTGCAGAGAAGTTTCATGTTATCTATATTTTAAAACTGTCCATCTATATAACGAAAAATCTTATTTGCATAACTGTACTTTCAAATGCGAATGAATTAAAAATTAAACGTATTAAAAGTCAGTTTCCTTTACAGATTAGTTCGATAAATTAAATTAAAATTTAGACAAAATCACAAACTTCTCAAAACAGAGAATTCTGGCTCTCCTGAATCGATACTATGTATAGCAAATATCAAACAGTCAACTATATGTATATTGAAAGATAGAGTCAGGCTGAAAAATTCAATGCCATAGCGGGATTTGAACCACGGATCTCCCGGTCTCCGTTCGACTGCTCTTAACTACTGAGCTACTATGGCCAAGGTGTCAGCAGGATATTAAATTCTCCAACTGACTGGTGTTTTTCCCGGTAAACCACTCGGAATTCTCAAACACGTGAGACAACCATCACACTGTGCTAGCCCGGTCTTTATAGTTCAGACCACTATTAGGTCAATTAAAGGAAATTAATTGTTCTTTCACACTAGCCATGCGCAGGCCAAAGTATGGGGAGCATAGTTTGCAATGCTCCCAATGTGGTCTATTACAATTTTTCTTGAGGGAGGGGGTCGGGAAGCAATCTGTAGCCAAGTAATCACTGGATCTATTTATTAGTTGAGGCGATCAACAAACGGCGGTACAGGAGTTACGACCGAAACTACTGTACTGTGCCGTGCCGCCATTCTCTATATGCAATATATGTAAGTTGCCTTTTTTTTTTTTTTCAGAAACATTTCCGGAACGTTTTAAGTGCTTTAGAACGCTCTGTGGTTTGCTCGTGTTATGATACACTGAGATTTGTAATAGGTAACACAACTCAAGTATATGCTACTGTCAGAATAAACGAATATTTCCTTTCATTCTTCACTTAATCTCTGTTTCATATAACCTTGCCCCGCTAACATGTATCACTCCGCGTGCAACTACCTTCCCCCTCACCCTATATGGCTAATGCTTTCGCGCCATAGGCAATAGCGGTGCCTTTCCGTCACATTTAAAACTGCAGTAAACGTCATAATAATTGTCAGGAAGATAGACACAATCATACAAATAAGCATATGAAGGCATGCAAAAATAATGAAGTTTATAATGAAACTAATCAAGTTGAAACTGACTGAATGAGCAATGAAACTGAAAAAGGTTCATAATGAAAGGCCTTCGGCCTTTTCCACTGGTATTTTTTAAAACCAGCACACATAGCTTGCAAAAATGTCTGTCTTTCGATCTTAAAAGTTGTGTCACGCCATACTTGTCGCGTGTCCTTCATTCACCCAAGTCGCCTCAAGTCTCCATATTTTGCGACATATATCCCGGTAGAGTATTAAATAACGTCTTCGCCACACAGCAATATCACCCCTGGAGTGGTACGTTTTCCTGTTGTCTCAATTTCATGTAGCGATGTTCCTACGCATCTAACACTCGCACCTGTAAGTTCAGAGCTCAGCTGTTCGACTTCTCTCACTGACAAAGACGGATTCTTCTCTGTGAATGCATTAAACACATGCACCACAATTCTGTTTTCGCCACTTTGTAAGGGTTTTCCCTTGCGACGCTTGAGCGAAAAACTGGCGGTAGACTCTGCCATTATACCTACACATAATAAGTACACGCGTAATAAACGATAAATAAAATAATTTAGCTCTCGCACTCGGCAAAACACACCTTCGAATGGCAGTATATGACAAATCCAGTTCAAAACATGGTCAGTGATAAGAGTAATATAAACAAATATGTCATCACTACCGCTAAAGCACGTGTCATCTTAATGGCAGGCTTGAAAGCAAAGGAACCTCCTGTTTAATTCATTTAAGAATTAACATGCGTTTCAGATAAATGAACTCTTCTGCGTAATATATTTAATTCAAACAGTTACGAAAATATAAATTTGAAAATTCTCTTCCAACATATAAAGATATATCACCATGTTAAATAACGAACTAATCTTTACCGCACAATAGCCTATACTGCAACAGCAGCCAATGAGAGGTGATAAGGTCACGTGACCGTTAAGAGATACGGGGCAAGCTTATGTGAAACAAGGATTAACTGCTGATTGCCCATTCGATATATTTTTCTGATTATTATTATAGGGATGTAAGTGGGGGAAGGTCCTGCGCCGTGGCGTAGTGGCTAAGGCATAATGCCTTGGTTCCCCGCCACGGAAGGCGGCCCGGGTTCGATCCTACCCTTAGGGGTGCGGATTTTAAGTCCCGGGTATAAGACCGGTGCTTACTCAGCATCGTTAGGTAATTGAGGAGCATGCGATAGGTAGGCGACCCAGGTTATGAAAGCCAACTTTCCGGCTGGGGATGTCGAGATGCTGACATCTTCCCGCATCGGTTGGATGATCGCTCACCTCTACTTTTTAAATGTGGGCGTGAGGCTGGTAGTAGGGTTGGCTGGATCGATTTGGACTGTAGCGCCATGGGTTTAACTTTTTTAAGTGGGGGAAGCAGCGGCCGGGATGCACGCTTTGACTAGGAAAGAGCTGTAGTAGCACCGCGTGGTTACATGTTGAGGGAAGGTATTAACTGGAATAACTGGTATACGGTACCTAATCTATGTTCTCTGGTGAAGAAGAAGGACCCGTTATGCCGCTTGATATAGATATTTTGGTGTAGGGTGAAACATAAACCACAGGTTTCCGAGAGAAGAATGTAAGAAGAGGATGATAAAACCATATAAATTATTAATAAGCAATTGGGGATAAATGATATTTAAAATAAAGTCAAAATGAAATATTGTAATTGGAATAACGTGCAAATGAAATAAATACAGGGAAAAAGTTGCCCTAAGCTAGAACGAGCAGACGAAGCCGATACGACAATAGAAGCCCAAAATTCCAGCGCCACCACGGAGCCATAGATAATAACGAGGTTTAAGGAAAATATGTAGAGGCAGGATGCAGTACCGTTATGACGCCAAGGGGTCATACAACTTTAGGGAGTGGGTCCGTGACTGCTACCCAGTTGAATGTGAATGGAAATGGCAAATAAGGTAAAATCATAGAAATAAACTCCCCCAATGAAACGTAGCGTAAACCACGTGATAGGCGTGGAATAGAAAAGAAATAGAAAAGGGGTGGGGAAAGACAAACAAATCTAGGAAGAAGCCGAGAGCAGGGCGAGGTGAGAAGCGTCGCTCGGTTGGTTACAACGAAAGGGAAAAGATGTGTTAGTTTAATATCTGATGGCGAGGTAATAGTGGAGCTAGATTTCAAACGTGGTGGGACTAAATATCCTCAAACAGATAAGGCGACGCAGCGAGAGTGAGAGCAAGTGAGAAAAGCCGAGCAACCAGACAAGTAAGATCTGTGGGAATAAACAATCCACAGGAAATTGAAACACGACTTTTCATTGGCTGGTGATAACTGCTGGAACCTGAGAGAGTACTCTTGCTCACCGACAAGTAATTCTGAACCATCCATGACATACCACACCGAAAGGCAACCCCAAGAAAAAATCCCACACCAAGGATTTTATAGCGAGTGTTTAAGTGTATCGGTGATTTTTTTATTTTATAGAAAAGAGTTGAGAATATTTAAATATAAGTTATTAATTATTATAATTATTATTATTATTATTATTATTATTATTATTATTATTATTATTATTATTATTATTATTATTATTATTATTATTATTATTATTATTATTATTATTATTATTATTATTATTATTATTATTATTATTATTATTATTATTATTATTATTATAGCCCGGATTTCTAAGCGAAATGTTCTTAATGCTTTTCTTGCTAAGATGCAGGGTTTGCTTACTTATGTTATGCTTTTTAATTAAAATTAGCATATTTTATCCAAATCATGTAAATTTGGAACTAAATTTTCAGTAGCTATCATTTTATCATTCAGACGGTTTACATCGTGTTGTTGCAACAGTTAGGAGTCGATATAAAGACGTGGAATATCTTGTTTCAAGCGTAAAGAAAGTATTTGTAAAGTCGCTGATTAGAGTACAAAAATTTCAGGAAGTCCTGAGCCAGTTTTAATTCAATTTGTTGTTGTTGTTGTTGTTGTTGTTGTTGTTGAAAGCTGTCATACTACGCAGAACATTTCAATGAAGTAAAAGGTGTTTTACTCCTTAGATGCAGAAGATGCAAGCAGCATTGTCATTGCCCAGGAATGTTTTTCTAGTATTGGCATCCAAGATAAGGTAGTGTATGTACATCCATAAAATACCTGCCATTATAACAGTTGTAACAGTTGGATGGATGATGAATGAAATGGGTGAAATTATGCTCAAATGAGTCCGGGATCCATGGAGCTTAGAGTTATCCGACATTCGTCTTTCAGGGTAAGGGACAACCCCGGAAAAACCCTTATCCAGGTAACTCACCCTGACCGAGATTCGAACTCGGGACCTCTTGAACGTGAGGCAGACACGCTATCATCTAGGCTGCCGAGGTGGGCGTGTGTGAGAGAGATAGGGCACGCTGATAAACATAACACTTTATACTTCAATCAAAGTTTAATGATGCAGATGAGAATTTAAAAAACAATAAGCTCCTAATTCTAAACGGAAGAGATACCACTACAAAAATGTAGAATTGACAATTTACAATTTGAATTATTAGTTATTTTATGTTTAAGTGTTTCCAACTAAAGGTTTGAATCTGAGCTATTCTAATATTGCCTTCTTTTTCAATTTTATTTTTCTTTCTTTCTCCAAGTGAATTCAACAGAAACAAAAAATGTATTTATGGCCCGACTTAAAGCAACTCTAGGTAGGCATTTTATTGTCTTTGAGAAAAATTGAATATAGTAACTTCCTATATCCATAGACAGTTATGTTTGAGTAATGGGAAAAATAATGCGAGTATACCACTTTCATGATTGAGTCATATAGAGGACACTTAACACTATTTGTTTAAGAAATTGCCTATTCTATTAGGCATTTAAGTTCGTAGTTTACACAGGTCCTCAAACTGACTTAAAGAAAGTGAGAATTGTTTGGTGCTCTTGTGTTTTGCTTGTTCAGCTTCAAGATTATCGATAATCATTACTCTTGGTTATCATTCCTGAGGACGAGAGCATCATGTCAACGATATACAAGACTTGGCAGTAAATCACAGGTCGAACAACAACACGTGTGTAGGGTAACATCATTAAGTGATCAAGAAAACCTCAAATTGTTCCGGTTTAATCAACATACGCTCTCAAGCCCAGATGCACTCAATCTTTTTGGAAGCTGTCACAAGTTCTTGATCTTATATTCTAAACGCATTGACTTGTTTCACAATCAAAATTGTATATACTTTTGCTCTTAAGCTTTTCTGGTTCTGTAACACATAACAGTGAAATTGAATATGTGATAATGTTAGGATATCAAGTTGTTTCATGAAAAATATACATTTAGTTTAGTTTACATTTTTAATTTTGTACGCTCTTTAACTTCTTTAACTTCTGTGGATCTCAACATCTTGTTCTATATTGGACGTGAAAGACCGCTTAATTTTGCTCATAGGTCTTTTCATTCAGGCCTGAAGCTCTTTTACGTGCCGTAAATCTAAGGCGCAGGACCATCAATTTTACTTCCCTTCCAAAGAAAAACATGCAAAGAACTTTTTCGTCCTCCGCCGGTTTTGAGTCCGCGACTTCAGCATGTTACCCTAGACCAGGGGTGACCACTAACCTTAATTTTGGGAGCCGCAAATTTATGAAGCTAATTCGAAGCGAGCCACATTGTAAGGGGTGTTTATAAAATGGTTTATAAAATGAAAACACGTTTTTCATTTTATAGCAAATGGAGAAACATTTGGTTTTTGCACTACACAGAACATTATTGTAAATGAAGTAATGAAATTCTACTTTTGAGAAGTGCTTTTTCGAGTGTTCATTTTTGCTGTTAATTTTTAGAAATTTGGCTGATAATTGATCAGGGCATTTCGCACAGATTCACTTGACTGTTTATCAGTTACTTCAGATCGATATTTAGATTTAATGAATTTAAGTATTGAGTACAATGCTTCACTGTCCTGCGTCGTGGCGTAATGAGCTAAGGCATCATGCTTTGGTTCCCTGCCACGGAATACGGCTCGGGATCGATCCTACTTCTGGGGCTGTGGATTTTAAGTCCCGAGTATAGGTGCCCACTCAGCATCGTGGGGCTTACGAAAGATAAGCGGCCCTGGTCAAGAAAGCCACCTTTCCGGCTGGGGGTACCGAGATGCTGAGTACATCTCCTCCCCGTATCGGTTGGATGAAACATTCCCTCAAAATTTTATGGTAAAAAGGCCACTTCCTTGGAGTCCTTTTAGTCCTTCGTCCTCTTGCATTTCTAGTAGCTCCAACTCTACAGCTGTGTATCCTTTGTTATTGGTGATGAAACAGAACAGCCATCGGCCACAACATCAGCAATAAAAGGATTTTCCAGGAATGAAAATGGTCTATGTGATCTTAAATCGTTAAATCTGCCATTGATTTCTTCAGCAAGGCCCACATCTTACTCAAGTAACCCTATTTCTACCCGAATGTCAAGAAGACTTTTAGTAATTTTCTTCAAGCATTTGAAGTGAGCAAAATGCTTTAACTTGCTATGAAAGCTAAATGCAGCCAGGACCAAATCAGAAATAAGTTTTTCTCTTTCTTGTAAAGATAGATATGTTCAGCGTTTGTAAATGTTGGAGCACATGTGTAAAAAATCCAAATCTGAAAAGCACTGGGCCTCATTAAGTTCAGTGAAAGATTCTTATTTCTCCGTCGGCCTCGAGATGGTGTTAGTTTCCATTAGTTATATAATTAATGTTACTCTAAGCGTGTGTAAAGAGCTGCAGGAGACTGACTCAAGAGTCGCATGCGACCGGCGAGCCTTGTGGCCCCCGCTGCCCTAATGCGGAGGACAACGCTTAAGTTGAAGCACCATCTTTGGGGTATGAAGCCAAACGTTAGTGATATGTGATGAATTAGTGATCATTATTGTCTTAATTTGGGTTAACCGCTATAAATAAGGATTGTAATATTACGTCTAGCTGTTTAGCTACCTGCAATAATAGCTCTTAACGCATTTAATACGAAGTAGCGACTTTGCACCTAAGTTCTGGTCTTTGGGCTGTGAAATGAAATGTTTGACAACGCAGAACAGTGTTTTAGTTTTCTATGCTTATATACCAATACTGTTTGCTCTTTTTAGACCAATAAAATGAAGTGTTAGGTTGACAAAAAGCGCATCTTCGACACCTGCTTTTGCCCTTTAATTGGGGTACCAAAACTGCAGCGCGAGTATTAAGAAAATCTGAGCAGTTGGTATATTGTAGGAGGGAGGAGAGAGAAGGAGAGAGAGAAATTCACGATAAAGTTGTCTTCTAGCTCCTATGCAAATTTGCTGCATAAGCTTTATCTTTAAGCTTTCCTCACAGACAACAAAAGAGATGGATTTACCTAGATCTGGAGATTGAACTGTCCAGTCAATAATTTATTATTCTGTCATCGAAAAGCACATTGTAATGAAGTATTCCTTGGAAATCTTTCCGTGGCAGACCATAGCATTGTTATTTCTCCTCTGTAAGAACTGTTAGCTGTACATTTGCTGTTTGTTTATATGAACCCATTCTGTTTAATTTTTAACTTTGTCCAACAATGTACAATAGGGCTGGGAAGGAAGACACTATAAGTGTGAATTTACCCTCCGTCTTGTACCCACTACTCTCAAGAACCAGCTTGACAGAGCCAACTAAACCGGTCGATCTGTTTATAGTCACGTGGCAGTCTTATCAGTGCAGTAATGGATTGCATGTGCAACATGTGTGAACGATGTAGTTTAACCGGGATTGGAAGAACAAGTGTATTTTTCTGTTCTTCACGATGGTAAAACACATTTTTGTTAAGTCCTACCATAACACTGAATACATTCCCAGCTTCATCCTAAGAAGGCATTTAAGTAGAGCTCATATGGAGCCTATAAACCTTCAAAGCAACACAGCCCGCCTTGGTAGCGTGGTGGTAGCGTGTCTGCCTCACGTTCAAGAAGTCCTGAGTTCGAATCTCGGTCAGAGTGAGTTACCTGGTTAAGATATTTCCAGGATTTTTCCTTATTCTGAAAGACGAATATCGGGTAACTTGAAGTTCTATGGATCCTGGGCTCATTTGAGCATCATTTCACCCATTCTATTCATCGTCCGATGTGACAACGTTGGAGGACGTAAATTTAAAAAAAAAAAAGCAACACAGCATTTGGTAGTTCAAGAAAACATGGTTTCGATTTGTACACATCACTGCCTAAAACGTTTCTCAAGCTGCACCATTTGCAAGCAATTTAATGGTCATATTTGGTACCACGTTTCAATGTGAACAACTGCTTAGCATATTGACATTGAACAAGAGCCTGCTTAACGTTTCGAATGAACATCTTCAATGTGTTCTACATTAAGTTCATGTATTTTGCAGCGGGACAGTTTTATAAATTTCAGACTTCATAGAATTGCAAGATAAATAATTTCAGTGTAAATGAAAACCTTAACTTTAATCAGAAAACAGCACTATCTAAAAATAAATCAGCAACATAACAATCGTGTAAACTAAAGGACTATCATTATGACTGCACCACTGAATAACAATGTAAATTGTAAACAATTTTAATGCACTTTTAGATAAATTGTGAGGTTTGTATTCAAGATTTTAATATAGAATCTACTTAAATATATTTATCAGCATAAGCGAAATAATTAGCACTGCAAACAACTATTGTATAACAAAACAAAGTTAATAAACATGCTAATTCTACAGAACTGATTTTGTCAGCCTAAGGTCTGACTTAGATCAGTAATGTGAAGAGACATTGTTTCTCAAACAATGCCAATATGAGGCCGTCTAGCAATATTGCTACGTCTTTAACTCATATTCTCTAAAGTCGTTGATCCTTTTTGTGCTTTCCTAGACAACTTTTGAGTTAAAAGAAAGTATTACGCCGCATAAGACGTTTAATCCAAACCCCGAATCACCACCGCTGTAACACACTCACCTGTTTGTTTACCTGCCTGATGCAGAGAGGAAGGGGTGATTGTACGGGTAAAGCATTTCACACACTGAGTGCTCTCTCGCCGGCCGTGATCTACAACGTCGATTTGTTTTAAACATAGCGGCAGGGGATTTCTGGGTAAATTCAAGCTGACAGTTCAAATGTGATTTCGCTTCAGCAAGTTCGCTGTTCTCTGAACTACCTACACTACAAGTGCATAAAGAAACCATATGTAGCAGACAGCTTTACATATGTTATTCCCGCTATACACCATGCTAAACAAAGATTGAACTAAAAATGCCATTACCCTCCGTGGGCTGAGCTAGATAATGCATTGCAGAATGCCATTTAATCCAGAACAGTAGTTACCAGAAGGACATTCAGTATAATTTGGTAATATTCTAAAAGATTTCCTCTGGCTTCCCTTTTTTGGGTAGGGAGTGTTATTATTTAAAGCGTTCGATAGACCGAATATTTAAGCAGGTGGATTAATGTTTCGTTATTCATTTTTATGTAGGAATAACATGGTTCTTCATCTACCGACAATTTCAGGAGCACCTGCGCAAATAAAATTGTATACAAAAACGAAATCATTAGTGGTATTTGCAAATACTGCTTTCTGAAATTAATTTAAAAAGAGATTACAATTTACTCTGTGCTACTGAAGTGTATAGGGAATATATAGGAATTGGTTTTCTTACACTTTAGTTTACTAGAGTAGGCAACACACACTACCATGGACAGGGGAAGCCACTGCGTAGAGGAAGAGCTGGTGCACTATTCTATTTCTTTCATTTTCGCTCTATGTGCCCGCAGGTCAAATGATCCAGTGGAATGTTACTGCCCAATCCGCCTTCTTGTGTGCTTTCGACTGTAGTTGCAAGATCGTTAGGATGACTATTTAGACAAAACAACACCGATAAACAGCCGTAATGGCTGAAATTGTCAGCTCTTGGACTGCAACATAAAGGACCTGTCATATCAACAGTAGGTCGAAATAAAATAAGGGAGATCGATGTGAGGACTTTTGTTTGCCATAGGTAAAAACATAGTTTTGATTGCAGGTATTAATTTTATGACTTTCCTTGAATGATTTTATGCATTAATTTTTTACTTTCTCTATTGCTATTTCACTCAAAACTTTGGTACGGAGATTTCATCGAAATGTAAAAGTTTAGCTCCGTGAACTGTTAAAATCGGCCTTCATAAAAAAGAGTTATCGCACGCGTTCTGCTCGTATGCAGACGTTTGTAGGCAAACATCACAAGATGTACAGAAGAATCATTTTAAAAATAATTAGTCTTAATGTATTAATGATACATTCAATTTGTAGTGGGTAAAAAAATAGTCTTAAAAGAGCGCATTAGATTTCCTTGAATACAGTGCATACTGCAGTGAGTATAACAAAGAGTATATTTAAATATATTTTCCTTAATTTCAATAAAATTCCGTTCGTGGTTTAACCATAATGAAGTCCTCAGCGTCTATCTCCTTCTCTTCTTTCTCGTTACTCATTGGCACAGCCTGGATGTAAGAACGTTTCCCTGTGTTTGCTAAATCACATTTAATTCTCTTGTCAAGAGCTGACATCCCCAGGACGACAACCTAGTACTTTAAAAGTTAAAGACAATGTTCTTTCATAGTTTTGCGTCGAGAAAAAAGAAGGAAAAAAAAAAAAAATCAGCGAACATTGTTAAAGACATGGTTGAAATCAAACAGGATTGAAACCGACCTGAGCCAGCAGATGGCTATGTCTTCTTTTGTTGTAACGTTGACATACATTCAGTCCGGATTTCACAAGGCTCTCCACAGGCACAAATGATTGAAAAGAAGTGCTCAGAATGAAACTCCTAGAGAAGATGGATGCTTTGGGTATTACAGTTCCGTACTACACTCGCGCGGAACTGCAGTAATTTTATAAGTACTCTTCAGGCTCGCAGAGAATGAGCAAATAAAAGGGAATCTACATCCTTTTTCTCATTCTTCTTTTTTCGTGTGTATTCATCCGCTTCTTAAGTTATATTACTTTAAAACGAATCAACAGCTTTGCATTCAAAACATGTTCTTGATGTACACGGTGTATGTAAAGAGGGTCCAAAAATGGACAAGTTCAGATCTTCATTTATTTCCGATATGCTCATATCAGTTCCATTGTTTATACTGTTACAGTGTTAACAAGCGTGTAGTATTGAAAGTAGGTGTACTTGTGCTCAATTACGTTTGCAGTTAAGGCTTACTAAAAAGATGGAGGTGCTTTTTTCGTTGTGCAGCATTGTTTCGTTTACGATACCCACCTTAATGACCTGCTCTTACTATCAAAAAACTTTTTTTTTTAATTTAAGAGACGGTCCTGCTCTAAGAAACAGGTGCAGGAAATGTGAAATGTGTAGTGTTTAACGCCCACTTTTACTACATACGGCACCGCAGGCGGTGACACTGATGATACATGAGTTGAAGATTGAGCACCAGTGGAATGAGATGGCGGGGGAAACCGGAGGTTCCGGAGAAAACCCGCCCCAGCGCCGTGTTGTCCACCACAAATCTCACTTTGCGGTCGCCTGGGATCGAACCCGGACCGCCTTGGTGAGAGCCAAGCGGTCTAACCACTGAGCCAAACAGGTGCAGGGAAAATAAATGACGACGTTATCATTACTCTAAAGACCGCATTTTAGCGTAGTCCTAAAAGTTCAGCGAGACGCCACTCAAGTCCCGGAACATTATACGTCCTACTGCTTCCAGAATTTCAAGCTTTATCCTTACAAAATCCAGTTGGTTCAGGCACCAATAGAAGATGAAAGTAAGTCGTATGATTTACGTATTATTTAAGTCGTATGACATCGTCCTTTGCCAGAGATCCCGTGAGCTTATAAATGATAATAACAAGATGGTCCTTAATCTAATAATGACTAATGAAGCAAATTATCATTTCTCGATTATTATACAAACATAATTTCCGATACTGTCACCAACTAATTCCTTTCTTTCATGAGAATGAGAATGAAAATTTACAAACAGTAAATGCAAGCGTTATTTCGTAATGAACATTGAGCACCTATCAATCAGTTCGGACAGTTGATTCGAGTAGGCGGAACGGCCGATCACACTCCTTTGGTATCTATGGTACGTCTCAGACGTTTGTTTCCTAATCATGTCATTTACAGATACAAGAATACTCCATGGTAAGATTAGCATATTTAACATTATGGGTAGGGATTACTACACAAAGTATTCTACCATCGTCCACAATAAAATGTCCAGAACTTAACAAAAAAATTCGTCATAAAGTGTCTCAAATACCCAACTAAATTTGTACCGTGAGATGGGTGATTTGACATCGATATACGAAGTTGTGTTCAAAGAAATGGAGGCACTGGACACTACGTATAAAGATCAAATGTTATCTTGATTAATTTTTTTTATCTAATAGATGCTCTAAAATATTTCTACAGTTTATATTAATAATTCAAAAACACTTGTTTTACTGGTCCACCCTGTATAAACAGAAACTTACACATATCTTCCTATGATCAACAAATTCAAGTTATAATGTGTTACTTCAACGGATGTTTGTGCGAGTGATATTCCAACTGTTATGAGTAACTTTACTTTTTTCAACTATTCTGTAATAAACAATGTTAGTATTTTATGCTGATAATCATGAGTGTGGGTCTTAACCAAATCTACCCAGAACAATTTCAAAGCATGGTGCTGAAATATTAATACAAAGTAGTCTTTATATTTACCTTTATTTTATGTTCCCAAACTACGTAATTCGATTCGATTACAAATCTATGATATACATTCTCATGCATTTTCAAAATAAAAGCAAATAATTATTCGAGGTTATAATACCAGCTCACAGTAAATTTATCTCCACATGCGGTACTGCTGGGAATAAGAACTAATAATATTCGTGTGTGTTTTTAGAAAAATGGAAGGGGTAAGCCACTTCTGTTATTATACCAAAAATTACATGTTCTCGCAGCTTAATAATTTACCAAATTCTCTACCTCCTTATAATTGTTCTTACGTAATTGAATTACGTTTTCAAACTCATATTTGTACTAGCTACCGATTACCATGGCAGCTAGCATCCATTAACCTTAATAGTCAAACACAAATATAAATAGTATAGTATTAGCCGAGACAACCTGACAGGAATCTGTACCTAAAGGAAGAACATCGTGATTTTTCGGATACATATTGACGCCGATCGCACTGTTAGTTGCAGCCGCCGTAAAGCCGGAGCTATACGTGGGCAGATACAGCTAGTGGCGCGCAGTGCTAAACGCTTGCCGAGAGAGAAAGAGAAAGAGACAGAGATAGTTCCGTCTTTCTCTCGCTGCGTTATTGAACGATCGACTGCATTCTAGAACAATGACTGGAGGTATAAAAACCCCGTAAAGTGTTAGAGCGAGTCAGTTGTTAACTGAGTTGTCGGTGGCTAGTTGAGTTAAGTTGAGTGCAGTTGTGCAGCTGTGTGTGAGTTGTGTGGATATTTCAACTGTATCGCAGCGAATTGTTTTTGTTTTGTTTTTTGTTTTGTTTTTTTTTTTTGTTTACGTGCAGCGGGATGAACGAGACGACCTTGAAGACTGCTGTTGAGTATGTCACGTCCTTTTACTGCTGCAAGGGGTGTACAAAGATATTTTTACTGCAATAAAGAGCATTTTAAATTTCTGCAAACAACACTTTTAATTATACGAACCCATGTAGTCAGAATATTATTTTCAAAGATTGTGTGCACCCGCCTCGGTAGCGTAGATGGTAGCCTGTTTGCCTCACGTTCAAGAGGTCTCGAGTTCGAATTTCGGTCAGGGTGAGTTACCTGGATAAGGGTTTTTCCGGAATTTTCCCTTATCCTGATAGACGAATGTCAGGTAACTTTAAGCTCCATGTACCTCGGACTCATTTGAGCATAATTTCAGCCATTCCATTCATCGTCCGATATGACTTAACGTTGGAGGACGTAAATTGCAACAAACAAACAAAAATGTGTGCGTACAATTTTTTTTGAACATATAGTGCTTCATAGTTGTTAAATAATCTAATTCCATAAGTTAAAAATGAAAAACAAAAGCGCAACTGCAAATATAAACGAATTGTGTTTCTCTGACCCAGGATTCCTTAGTAAAAAGTCAATTAACCAGAAAGCTTGAAGGAAATTTTCTACTAAAGGAAACTCTGGTTTAGAATGCTTCAACATTGAGCGAATACATTTCATGAGCGGATGATTTATCAGTTTGCTCAAATGAATAAATACCCTATGAAGGATGGCACGAATTAAAAAAAAAAGTCGAGGAAAAGAGAAAATCAGTTTATAAAAATTAAATGTGTTCGCGATTTGAAAACGGCATTAGTAAAATAGAGAACTGGCTCTTACTTCTTTTCCTTCTTTTTTCCTTGTTTTAATCTTTTCGGTGTCTATTGCTTTCTATGGTTTTACACATATAAATGTCCCCAAAGCGGGACTCAAAACAGCGACTCTCTACACGGCTGAACCCTGAGACAAACACTATAGTCATCACGACTACGAGGGCCGTCTTACTTCGGCATTTGCATTTATTGATACATAATTCATGGTCACATCTATCAATGGGCCGTGGTTTCATGTAGCAATATCAGCTTGTAGTCCATATACTACAATGGGCATTTTGGAAATTAATTGTTCTTTCACACTAGCCGTGTGTAGCACGCACTATGAAAGTGTAGAGCCAGAATGAAAAATTCAATGCCAAAGCCGGGATTTGAAACACGGATCTTCTGGTTTCCGTCCAGACGCTCTAACCATTTGAGCTACTATGGCCAACGTGCCGATATGACATTCGCCAACTGACTCGTGTTTCTCCCGGTTAACCACGTAGGAGTTGTCATAAACACATGAGACAACTACCTTAATGGCGACTTACTATGCTGTAAGCACCTTAAGGCCCGGGCTTTATTGTTCGGACCACTATTAGGTACAATTACTGGTTAGAGCGGCTGGACGGAAACCAGAAGATCCATGGTTCAAATCCCGGCTATGGCATTGAATTTTTCAGTATGGCTCTACACTTTCAATGTGCATTTTATTACTATTAATAGTTATAATGTTAGTACTAATCTCAATGTTTCTTACGAATATTTTCATGGGTCAAATTTGGTTTGTATGTATTAGCCATGGGCATAGGCGACACCAGTTTTTGACTGATAAATTTCATGGAGGCTAGCTAGCAAATGAGCTATTTAAAGCGATTTGCCGACTGTTTAACCGTTTCTGAATGTTAGCACAAGGAACTATTTAAGTATTATACCTACAAACTTCTTAAGTATCAACAAATTTACAAGTTCTAATAACAATGAGACGCATAATTTGCCATGAGTAACTGAAATGTCAAATAGCAAACCACGTGCTGCGACGGAGCGCGGTGTTGTGGCATTACCAACTGCCGCCTGATCGATCAGAGTAAAACGCTTCTGTATTACAACAGATTGTAAGACTGTCAGACACTAAATCTTAGAAATACACGTTCTTTTATCAATAGTTCTGCCTACTTCAAGACCCCACCAAAGTTCCAACTTCGTACATTGCCAAATGTTACGCTTGTTATTCGCCCCTGAAGCACAATTTTCCTCTGCGACTTACTAAGTTCTAAGAATTATTTTGCTTTCTAATTCTCAGAACTTATCTATGCGTTTAATTCAGCTCTGGCATTTCTGAATGTGGTCGGTTCTAATTACTTGACCCTTGAAGTAGAGTTGGTGAGTTTAACGGAACGCCTAATTGCCTTAACTACATTGACTTTAAGGGGTGGATTCCTCTAACATGTCATATTTCTAATGAAGCCTCAGAGTTTCAAGTAAGTAAAAACATATACATGTCTTCTTATGAAAATTGTGCAATTTTTTTATTGAGTATTAAGTCAAATCTTTGCCATATTTATGCTTATTTCTATGATAGTCATATTTTGATCATATTTTGGTTATTATTACAGTGTAGTCAGCAGCCATTAGAAATAAAATAAACCAACAATTAAGTCAGCATAAAAGTCGCCAGCAGCACTGCTCACTTGGTTTTGAAGGTTCCTTTAGGAGGTAGCAAACGTTCGTACAGATGGGCTTGAAGCAAAGTTTGAAGATTCTTAGCCGGAATTTTCCCCAGGTGAATTAACTTACTTCAAGTATGCTCCTATAATATCATGTGATGTTAAACGTAGTCTCTCCAGGTCTAAGAACAGTCAGTCTGACAATAGAAGAGGCTTTCAGTTTGACAACCTAAAAATGCACACTGTCATTCAATGTAATTTTGTTGCTGATGAAAACTAACCCACAGGTGTGAATATTTTATTTACCTTAATATTCTTTTCTTAGACAGCAATAATTATTCTTCTCTAATTTATGACTTTTTAAACTTACGGATTTCATTAACTGCTGAATTAAGAAGCAGAGAAGATTCTTTTCTGCAGAACCGATTAAAATGTTTATGCGTGAACAATTGTTAATTACAGTTTAATTGTCGATATAATATGATTAATAAATGTATTAACTTATAAAGGTCATATTTTTGTCTTTTTAGTTCATATTTATGCTCTTTTTAAGTCATAAATGCATGTATATTTTCCATTTTTAGGTCATAGAAATCCGCCCCTTAATTATAATTACTTGAAATTGTAAGCAATGTTTCTTATAAGAGGGCTGTTCAATAAAGAATGATCATAATTTTTTTACGGACATAATTTTTCGCACTAAAATTCAATATTATTATATTCTGTTAGCTTAATGTGAAAAAAACACGCCGTAGTAGATTCATTGTTGGTACTCCTGGTTCCCGCCTGTGAGAACCAGGCAAATTCACACATGCTCAGTATCGCCTACCGCTGCAATGGAGGTAACATGCAGCTAAAGTTAATGTTAGAGGAAGATCCGGAGTTTCTTTCAAACACAATCACTGCTGATGAAACTTGGCTACATTATTTTGATCCTGAGAGCAAACAGCAAAGCTCAGTGTAGAAATCTCCTTCATCACCAACCTCCAAAAAAGCAAAAGTGGTTGCTTCTGCTGGGAAAGTTATGGTCATCTCATTCTTTGATATTTATGCAATGGTTTATCAGCATGTTGTAACTGCACACACTTCAGTAACTGGACAATACTACAGGGATGTCCTGAAAACATAGCAAGTCCATATCAGGTGCAAAAGACCACATTTTTATGGAGCAGGTTGAATGCTGCACCACGATAATGCGCGGCTGCATATTGCCAATGTTGTTGCTGAATATCTTGTAAAATCAACGTGAAGTGCATCCTTCACCCTCCTTATAGTCCGGATTTAGCCCCACGTGACTTTTTTCTATTCCCTAACTTGAAGAAACGCGTTCGTGGGAGGCATTATCCATCATCAGAAGCAGTGGTGAAAGCTGCGGAGGCAATTTTGAAGGATATCTCAAAAATGGTTTCCAGCATGTCTTTGAAGACTGGCAGAAACGCTGGGACAAGTGCATCGCATTCAGGGGAGACTATTTTGAAAAGGACCATCAAAATTATGAGGATGAGTAAAGGTACGTTGGGAAAAAAAAATTGTGATCATTCTTTATTGAACAGCCCTCGTATTCTGCACTGGTTTTAGTATATGGAAAGTATTCTGTTATCAAAATATAAACTTTTTGAAAGGGCTGAATTTACATATACTTTTGATAAAGCATTTACAAGCGTAATTGACGCACATGGACCTGTAGAACCAATTGATTCTTCGTCACTATGCACGTTCACTGAAAATAGTTCGGACTTTTCTTTCCACATACCAAATTTTGGAATTTTAGTCAATGAAAACAAAGTAGCAGAGTGTACTAAACATCATGTGGAAGCAAGTAAAGAGAAAAATTAATAAATAAATACTCCTTGCTTAAAATATACAATTTCGCCAACATTTTGCCTCAAATATTGACTTCAATATGTGTCACGATATTTTAATAAAAAAATGACAACCTGTCTGCAACCATGGGAAGTAAGTCTGCTAAAGAAGCCTTAGAAGAGCTTTGCTGAACATACTGTGTGTTAAAACCTGGCAGAGTCACTGAAAGAAATGTGGGACAAGGGAAGAAGATTCCAAACCGCCAATACATTTTCGTCGACATCGATTTTAGGGGAGGGAACGTGAGCCATGAAGTCGCGCAATTTATCTGTCTTCAAGTAAGCCGCCACTTCAGGTGCAAAGACGACATAAACAGGCGAGAGTGGCAGTGTTCGTTAAAACTGCTTCTATTATACTGAAGTGTACTCCAGCGTTTCACACTCAGAAACACTGCTATTCTTATAATAGCATATTAGAAAAAAAATCCATCTGAAACCATTCGAAATTAAAGTGAATTCTATTGTTTAAATAAATACAATTAAATTTTCACCTTTATAGAAAGCTTAATGTGTACATTGCTTTATGCGGAGTTCGAACATTCAGAATCTCATAGCTTTATAAATATGATTTTTCAAACATATTGCATAAAAATAAATAAAATAAAATCTGCATATCTAATAGCCCGGTTTCTGGAATCTATACCAGGCCTTATTATGCAAACTTCATTTTTAACTTTATTAACTTCTGAATCATATTTCACAAAACAATTTACAAATTTTGCAGATATAATCTACTTTCTACCTTAACGAACTAATTAAACCTAAAGATCACTGGATTCCAGTAACCTTACAAATATAATCTATCTAAAACAGTCTTTTTTCTACTTTACTTCTACTTCCACAATATAAGTCAAATCTACATTTCTACTACAGCTTTAATTCTTATAACAAGCTACGAAAGACTGTTTCCTACAGTTTTAAAATTTCCTCTTCTGCAACTGCTATCCAAAGCTTCCTCCTACTGGTATCCATCTCCTAAAGGTACTGGCATCAGTAGATGGAGCTGGTTCGTCAGTTATAGACATCCGGGTAGTCCTCTCTCCGCTTCTGCATAATCAGTTGCATCTGTCCGCTCTGATACTCTCCATTTATATCTTCTATCTCCTGGTATTCTCTTTCCGTCTATGGTCTTTCTGCCTTCTTTCTGATGTCCATAATTGGCGACTTAAATTAGGTCTTCAAGTCTGGTAATCTGTATCTTCAGTTTCTCTTGGTCCTATTTCCCTCCGACTATCTCTTAAGTTATATTCTTTTCTCATAGATTGAAATGTTCTTATATTTCTTTCTTGAAATATTTTGTCGCGGGTCATATATTCCTCCAACGCCTTAACGGATAGTATCTGAGACATATTTTCTAGATGTACATAATCTTCTGCGTCTCTTAAGATGTTCCATAAACATTTTCCTTGAAGTTTCCTTCGACCGTCTTCTACTGGTTCACTATATTTATTGCACTCAAAAAATAACATGTTCAGGCGAATCCAAACAGTTACATTGCTCACATAAATCTGAGTTCTTCTTCCCTATTCTTTTTAAATATACTGTATGGGCTAGGTCCTCTAACAAAATAAAAAAATCCTTTTCTTGTTTTTATATGTTCCAAATTTAGCCTCTCTTTAATGTCCGGAAATAAATCATGTACTCTTCTTCCTACGTGTGCATTATCCCACTCTTCTTGCCATTCTTGTAATAAATAATTTTTCACTTCTTTCTTAGTATTGCATCTTTTTCCCATAATTTTAAAAACATTCCCAGATTCTTCCTTCTTTAGCCAATAAGTTGCACCCCTTAATTTAATGATATAGTCAATAGGCCAAATTCCCGCTACTATTAGTAGCGCCAAAGTAGATGTTTTTGTAGCTCCGCTGCTGCGAAGTAGTATTTGTCTCTGAGTTTTGGGGATTGAATTTGCGCAGGATTTGACCCTTAACCTATGTGCCCATGTACTTGCGCCATATCCAATTATACCTCTTACAAAACTCATATGATATATCCTTGTTGCTGTAAAAGGTATTTTACAGCTCTTTTGTACAATTGACGCTAATTTCATAATGACATTTACTGTCTTTTCTCTTACGTACTTCATATGACTGTTTAAAAGCAATTTTCCACCTAATTCTATGCCTAAATACTTAAACGTTTGGTGTCTTAGTTCATCACTGTTTCAAGCTCTATTACCTCCCAAAAATTAAAAATTAGATCCGAATTACTTAAATGACGTTTAGCTTAGCTGCTAAAAATTTAATTCCAGAATAAGTATAACAGTTTACATCTTTTTCAAATGTGTATAGCTTTGCTTACAAAAAGGGCTTAATATGAGGGTCGGCTGATAAGTCCCGGGCCTCAATATTAAAAAAACCCATTAACATTGTTTTTCTTTATTTCTCAACATAACCTACAAGAACGCTAACACATTTGTCATATCGGTGCTCTAATTTAATTAAACCATCTCAGTAGTGCGATTTGTCATTATCATCAAAACAGCTGTTTACAGCGTCAATGACCTCCTCGCTACTGCGAAATCTTTGTCCTCCAAGAAAAATTTTTAGGTTCGGGAACAGGTGGTAGTCACTGGGTGCTAGATCTGGCGAATAGGGTGGATGTTCAAGCAACTCAACTTTAATTCACACATTTTCCCATTACAATGACTGAACGAGGAGCATTGACGTGTAGAAACATTTTTTTTTTTTCCATTGCCAAATGAGGTCTTTTTCTTTTCACCTCATCACTCAAACGTTGCAGTAAGCTTGCTCAGTAGTCACCGTGATACTTTTATTCTTTTCCAAGTAATCAATAAAAATAATTCCTTGTACATCCCAGAAAACACTCGCCATAACCTTATTAGTTGACAAAATTGACTTTGCCTTTTCTGGAGTTGGTTCACCTGGTGCAGTCCACTGTTTTGACTGTGATTTACTTTCTGGAGTGTAGTGATGTATCCAGCTTTCAGCCATCTCAAAAGTTCACTGGAATTTTTACGGTAGAGCACCAAATTCTTATCAAAAACAGTTTTTCGTTGCAATTTTCGATCAGGTGTCAACATACGTGGCACCCATCTTGCAAAGATCCTTGAAAGCCCAAAACGTTACTTAAAATGTTACCTGCACGTTCTGCTATCTGAAACAATTTGAATCTGCATCTTCCAATATTAAGCGATGCATTTTTTCAATGATTTCTGGAATTGACACTTCCACAGAGCGCCAAGAGCAAAGCTCATCATTAGTGCTCGTACGTCCCACTTCAAACTCTGAAACCCACCTTTTAATCACTGTTTATGAAGGAGCAGAGACTTTCATATGGAAGTATTTAATCACTACTCGTTTTTCCAAACCCTCCATTTTCATGAAACCTCTACACTTGTCCTGTTTAAAATCCTGTCATTCAAAAACTAATCAAGCTATTGACCTATATCTATGGATACAAGCGAGTCTAGAATTAAACTATATGATACTATCCGTCAAACTGGCCCAGTGGCGGCATCTCTATGTGACGCCCGGGATTTATCAGCCGACCCTCGTAATACCTATGTCACATGATTCTATATTTTAAATATATGCGAACGTAACTGTTTGAATTTATATATAAATAAATTTATACACCTAAAATTCAGAATAGTTTTATAGTTGTTTAGATTAAATTATATAATTTTTTACCACAAAGACTAAGAGAGCTCCCTATTTTAAATTTTTAAAGTACTATAAGCTACGCCTTACACTGGTGGCCAAAACATTGTATTCTATAAATGACTTTTATACGTTTTAATTCATGACGTTGCTACACTGTAAAGTTTACGGCAATAAAGGGTGTCTGTGTGTCTGTCTCTCCGTCCGTCTATACTTTAATGAGGTTGTAACCAACAAGTATTGTACAAATCCATGGCAGTACCAACTCTGATATACGTATCAAAAATATGAACATTAGGAGAAAGAAATAGTTCCAGAATACCACATTACAGATGCAATTTTAAGATTGTTGTGGACACTAAAAAAGACAACAAAAAATCGGAGTCAACATATTAGGAAAGATTTAAAAGTATATGAAATAAATCATATAATTGCTAACAACAGAAATCAAAGGTAAAAGCATGCTCAAAGAATGAATAATAGAGAACTTAAAGCAGTCATCAATTAAAATTCCAAAAGTACAAGAAGACAGGGAAGACTGAAGAAAAGATGGGCAGATCAAATTGAAGACGGAACGGATTGGAAAGTCCAATAAAGAAGAAGAAGAAGAAGAAGAAGAAGAAGAAGAAGAAGAAGAAGAAGAAGAAGAAGAAGAAGAAGAAGAAGAAGAAGAAGAAGAAGAACCGATAAGTAACAAAATGCAGCCAAAAATACCAGCGAGGTCACTGTAGTAACACGTGAGGTTAAGGGAAGTCACGGGTTCGATTTCTGCCTACCACCCAGTCTAATTTTGTGTTTTTCTTAGTTTATGCTCATGGTAGGCAATGCTGTAATGGTTCATATTTACCACGATTTTCTTTCTACGATTTTCCTCTAATTTAGTTTCCTTCTTATATTTCAACTGTGCTCCTAGTTTCATAGCGTATGATGGTGACGAAAGATGGCGTAGGTGTTTGCTCAAAAGAAAAAAAAACTCCCGAGGACTTTATATGGCTGCTTGGTCAATGGACGATCATACATAGTATGATGCAAGCTGAAACTCCAGGGCTGGGGGACTGAACTGATTTCTAAGAATCTAAGATTTAAAGAGCTCTACAAAATGAAGTAATGGTCAAACTAATAAAGGAGCCAGAATAGCAAGCTGTATGAGTGATATATCTACAAGGACGAATATTTAAATAAGGAAATGAAAACTAGAACTGACAAAATAACAATACAGCGTACACTGACCGATTCTTCAGAGACTACAAGATCATACAGCAAAAGCAAAGCAGGTCCTAGAAATGCATGGGTTGAATATTCTATGGAAACCCCTTAAGAAAGCAAGAAAATTAAGATAAGGAAATAAGGAGACATTTGTTCATTCAAGGAATGGATGATTAGGAGATGATATGAATGGGACTTGAAGAGAATAGTTTGCAAATCAAGAGATGACTTCCGGCAGATGGAAGGTCATCTGGAACATCACAAAAAGGATATTTTCTTCTGGGATTGAACAGGCTATATGAGTAATTGGGGTTCGTTGTCTAGAGAGGAATGGGCAGAAACGTTTTTCACCATTCATCCATGTTCAGATTTGAGGAGGGTTGATGGAAGAGAGACGTGTTTAAATTTACGTCCTGTTTCCATCCATCACATCAACTAACCCCACAGGTGACAGTTGGGAGTAACTTTCAAAGGATCCTCCTTATTAAAAAAAAAAAAAAAAAAAAAAAAAAAAAAAAAAAAAAAAAAAAAAAAAAAAAACCTCCATGCCCCGGGCCGGGCCATCGTAAATTCCGAAAACATAAAATATTAGCGTTTGTTGCGTGTTTATTTGTTTACGCAGTTTGGCAACAAACAGAGCACATATTGGGCAAAGTAACACAAAACCTAATGTAAGCAAAGGAAAAATTGACTAAGTTTGATAAAATATTATGCGAGATAACTTCCCCTACACATTTGATTTTGCAGGAATTCCTCATGAATTATATTATTCATATACATCTGGCTTTTAACAAATTATGACTTACAAATTATTTTAAATTAATAAATGAGCTTGGTTATATGCGCCTGTTCACATTACGAATCGATTCATGAGCTGAGGTACCAAGGACGAAAACGAAGCATGTTTTAATATATTGCTAAACTGGGGCACCAAAGTAACATTTTCGAACGCAGAAAACCTTACACATACAAAGGTAAATGTTTGTAAACTGTAATGCTATCAAAATAAGTTATATCACATGCTTTTTATATTTTTGTACTATACATTCCAGTAGGAAGTTTCCGTCTCCTCTTGGATTTATAGCTTTATAAAATGTAATGAGATTGAAGCCTATTAAAATAAAAACAATTAAATCGTAAAATTGCATGTAAATATCCTATACGCCTGATATTTTAATCAAAATAATTGAGATATTTTTTAGAAAATACAAACAAGAAACATTTCCATTCAACAAACACACCTATCAGAATCAAAACTCAACTGTAGTGAATCACAACTCAGAACTGGATTGAAATTGGATTGGATTGAAATTGGATTGGATTGAACTTGGCACTGCTCACTATCATTGTCCACTGAAAGACTTTGTAAACTTTTAGCTGTCTTCTCTTAGTTCTCTTAACTCAGCAAATGACTGATCCGCCTTGACAGGCAACGGCCGAACACGGGGTGGAAACTTATCAAAAGGAAGTCGCTGGAGTGAAGAGCTATTGTTTTCTAGAGCTATTGTCTGGTCAAGAGTACTGACCATTATTACAGGTAACCGGAGGGGTCGGCTCAGTAGTATAGTCTCTTCACGGCGGATCATTAGCTTCACGGCCACGATGCACTACATTTGTAACGATAACCATCTCCTTCTGAAAACCCACATCACATGTTCACGGCACAGTTTTCTCCACCAATGTACATATAGAATCAAGAGATTTCAATCGTGTGTCTGCAAATCTGTAATCTGATCGCTTGGCATGAGTTTTATAGAGCGAACCGAATGACGTGTTATTATCTAAGCTGGTATTTTGTACTGGATGCAATACTACAGAAAAGGAAACAAAATGCAACAAACTGTGTTGCCGTTACCGTTTTGCTTTCTTATACATATACTCGTACAGAAGTTTTTCGTTACGGGTGAAAAGAACACCAGATTGATACTAAATGCAGTTCCAATTTCTGTTCCTTGTTCAATCCTTCTCCTGCTCATAATGACGCACATCTTACTACAGTTGATTTATGTGTAATTTTACGACCTTCGAACTAAGATTGTTTGACTTCACCAGCAACCTGTAACAGTGCTTAAGACTATAATCCATTTTTCGCATAAACCGGCTTCCATCAAGAACATCTCACTGAATCTCGACCCCCCTTATATAATGATTATATATATATATATATATATATATATATATATATATATATATATATATATATATATATATATATATATATATATATATAAGGGCGCTCAACTACGGCGGTCATCAGCGCCCTTTAAAAAACTAGTCATGGCAAAAGCCAGATATAAAACTTTCTAAAAACTATACAAGTGTAACAAAACCTATTAAAAATACACGTACATAAAAAACATCAATCAAAACCTACTAAAAATTTCATTCACTAAATCCTAAACTCTAAACTAGACAAGAATCTAAAAACCTTCTCCACGGGTCTCCACGCACGGCCTACACGTGGGTGGGCCTGTTGACCGTCTCCCTCAACCACGAAGAGGAGCCCACACGAGGGAGACTGTTGGCTCGGGACCCAGGGTGCGCCAAACCCGTACCTACCGAAGTAGGCTAGGTGTTCGGGTTTCAGCAGGACTACGAACATCCACTGTTGCTAAATAGTGCTCTTCATTGAGCAAATACGCTTGATTACGTTTATGTAAGATATACATATATAATCACCAAGTTAAAAACAGCCCTTTGTACCTATGTAAGTATGGACGGAATTGTAATGACACTTCTGAAACTAGCGATCTTCTAGTACATAATGAACCGCTGTTTAGAAACATGGATATTCCTATATAACCTAAAGATAATCACAGAAAAAGGTAACAAAAGGATAATGTTAAATTATCGACCAATGTAAATTTTCCAGCTTTCTCTAAAGTTATTGCAATAATAGTGTACCTCAGAGTATCTTGAGATGTTCAATTAATGCCCATGGCATAAACTTAATTTGTAAAAAGTAAAACTTACAAATATCAAACTTTAAAACATTGCTCATATTATACAAGGGATTTTTGAGCTTAATTGTATGAACTACTTTACAACACTGCTTTTTGGATCTAACTAAGGCTTTTGATTGCGTCGATACGAATATTTAAATTAAAAAGACAACAACTAAATATGCTTAACGTTAGAAAGTGAGTTACAAAATATAAAATCATAATCGATAAAAAGGAAAAAGCTGTTAAACATACAATTTAACTAAAGTTATATCTAGTCTAGAAAATATAACAACACTTCAGGTCCGTAAGGACTCATTTCTTAGTCCTCTTTCGCTGCTTCTCTAAATACATGACCTCTTGAACGTGAGGCAGACATGCTACCATCTACGTTACCGAGGCGGGCATGTGCTAGTGAGTGTGAGCGTTTATCCTTTTCTCGCAACAATGACCAAGTCGATTGTTATTAAATATTATATCGCCAAGAACTATATTTGATAAACAAGAGACATAAAACCAAATAATTAAAATTTGTTGTCACTTTTGACGTTTTACCTGTAACTAGATTTTAATTTTTCTAAAATTATTTTCTTGAAAAGAACTTTGAAAATTAAGTTTCCACTATAATTTTGTCAAAAAAATGTGATGAACATTTGAATAAATTTATTGAAAGTTGTATAAAATAGGCATTTTAGTGCATAACTAGTATCCTTAATAAACGTAATTAATATGCCATAATTAGTACTTTTATTTACTGTTGTATATGGAACTGAAGCTTCCTACTGAGAAAATAGGTTTTATCGCATCTTAATAACTTTTCCAAAAGGGAGAGTTCAAAATGAGGAGTCAAATAAAAAATAAACTCTGATTTAGATAGTTCCAATCTCGTCGAAGCATTAGATACGAGGTAATTTAATTTTTATTAACACCCCAGCAAAAACAGTTTTGTTACGGGACTTAATAATGTCAAATGACACTTCGGATTGAAAGAGGTACATTGATAGAGAAAAAGCAGCAAAGGGGCACAAAGTGAGAAAATTGAAGATCGAATTGGAAAGGGAGAGAAAGTAGGATGAAGCCACTGCGGGAAAGAGAGGTAGAGCAGGAGATGATACACAGCGAAAACTTAGAGTTATTGCAATAACAAGATAGAGCTAATATGTACACTGAAACCAACATAAAATCTTCCTCCAGGCTAGCTCGATTCTCTTATCTTTCTTTCCAACGAACAATGACGCTCGATAAGAATTCTGTGTCTAGCAGACACTTTAGGTTCGTTTGTTTTACAGTGGCCAATTGGATATATTGGCGCCCGAATTTCTCAGACGTGTTTTATCTCATTATATAGCACATGTACTCCTTTCAATACCAACAGGACAGACGAATTTGTGCTTCGATTAAAATTATCTTTTAACTTATACTTGTTTATTTGGTATACTTTCTTTATTAATTTACTTTTTATTCCTCTTAACTAAAGAAAGTTACGCAAAAAGAATGATTCAAAAAACAACCAAATCCATTATACATATACTTTGCAATACCAGCTTACAAATCTAATTCCTGAGCATGGTAGTGCCTACGTGCAAATATCTTCTAACGATTCTGCAGGGATTGCTGTCTGCCTCTTCTAGTAGTGCAGTGTGCTAGGAATGGGCAATGCTTTCGACCCGAACCAGGTCATACCTATGTCGTAGCCACAGGGACTTCAAGTGTCTGAGACAGAAGATGCAGGACGTTCACTGAGAGATGTGCTTGTTTATTCGTCTTTATGTGTGCGCTCAGCTATAGAAAAAGTCGGTATACTTGCTAACATTTCATGCAGAGCTAGTTATGAGGTGCGTGCACATGACTAAAACCGGCACAATTCTGAATTACACAAGATTTTGCATAACCAATAATAAGTCAACTAAAACTTTGGTTTATTTTTCAGTTTAAAATTCTTACTAATATGGTGATTGATTTAAAATTCAAAACAGTAATTTGTGTTTTATGCATGAATATCTAACAGATATTTCATGTACGGAATGGCTTAAAACAAATTAAATGTAAGTAATAAAAATATAAACAAAGAATACGAATCCATTTTTTTGTTTGTAATTTACGTCCTCCAACGTTAAGTCATATCGGACGGTAAATGAACTGGGTGAAATGATGCTCAAATGAGTCCAGGGTCCATGGAGCTTAGTTACCCGACATTCGTCTTGAAGGATAAGGGAAAACCCCGGAAAAACCTTATCCAGGTAACTCACCCTGACCGAGATTCGAACTCGGGTCCTCTTGAACGTGAGGCAGACATGCTACCACCACGCTATCGAGGCGGGCTATACGAATCCAAGGTTTTCCAATTATAATGCATATAGTTTCAAACTCGGCTACCATGCACACAAACAAACAAAGGTAGAATAGCCGTACTTTTATGAAGTCCCTACATTTGAAGTAGCTAAGCTACGTTGGTGCGCTACTCTAAGGGGATTCGGGAAGCTCTGTGATGTCATCCAAATCATCGTCTGCTTCACTCGTGTAAGAAACAAAACAATCTCACGTAATCATTTCTGTTTATGCAAGCATTACCTCACGTCACCAGCTTATAACCCTTAACCGACTTCATGCATCCCGTACAGTTCTTTATGTAACCAACAACACACTGACTTTCGCGCATACAGGTTTACGTATGTGACGGTTCGACGGCTCGCCAACTGGAATCGCCGCCATTGCCAGGGACTTTATGGAAGTACGGCCGCTCTATCTTCCTAGTTATCGTATAGCTTTGAAATGATCGCATGGTAGTATTACAGCATCATTGTGAAAATTCACTCATGGATGCTCCTGATGTTGTTCATTTGTTTTGTTTGTATATGCAACTACTATATGCGCAAGATTTCTTGAGCGTTCGGGTCCCAAATCCTCATTCGGTAGGTTTCGCCTATTTCCGTAAACACAGATGACAACTTCGAAACAGGAAATGCGCTACACACTGACATCTAGTGGCTAATATGCTAAGCTTTCACACGTAAGCCATTTCTTTTTGAGCAATTTTGAGGTTAATTATTAGCTAACCAGTTTACAACAAATCTAAAAGCAAGCCTATGTTGTCAGTGTTATGGCTCTCGAAACAGGACACACTATGTTTCGTCTACCTCCGTATAACTGTAATCTGAATGCAACTGAGCTAGCGTGGGCAAAAATAATGTTTACAAAGTAGGCAATGTTAACGAGAGCCACAAATCTGCGGAAACTTGCTATAGAAGCGACGGATTGGATAGGATACGCTAAGAAGGTCCAAGAGCTGGAAATGTAATATTGGAGAAACGATGGTGTAATAGAAAATGCAATTAATTAAATTATTAACACATTGGAGGATACAAGCGATGAAAGTGACGCAGTAGACCTGGAAATCGAAGAATCACAAAGGGAGTGAGTGTTTATAGCTGTCATAATATTTGTTTAATACTTTTATGTTTTTTTTATAACAGTAAATATATAAGCATACAGCATATCGGATGGAGTTCAATTGTTTGTTGACTCATCTCATAACTTCGGCGCATATCTTCGCTTATCTTACCGCAATTTGGCTGAATTGTGTTTTTCTAGATTGACCACACTGCAGAAACAAAAGCGTGTTAGCTCTCTTTTTTCCCCCCTCTGCCCACACTAGACCGTAAATCCAGCGCTCAAGAAATCTTGCGCATATAGTAACCATTTTATGATATCTGTTCTTTCGTCCTTATATAAACTTTAGAGATTCTTTTTTTAATAAATAGCCAATCACACTGCGAATTAATGGTATAACGGAGTTAAAGCTTCAGCCAAGTCCTTCCTTCAACCTGGTTCGAGTTGGAATTACAACACGCTATCTGGGATAATCTCTTATGGGTATACAGTTATTATCCATTGTTTCACAAAACCCGTGCACAAAAACATAAAATGAAAATCCATATTAATAAATATGGTGTTCGGCATAGTACTATGAATCACAACTGCCCACCAGAAGCTCCATGAAGCTGATATGACCTAAGAGTGTGCTTCATAGATTGTATGGAACTCAGTATGTTCAGCTTTACCGCACTAAAACCACATATACAGCTCAATATCACGAAGCAAAGCAATCATTGCACTTTAGATTCCAATGTTACAAGTTCAGAGAGCATAGCGCAGCTCCCTTATTGCCTCTTGAAGCGAGAAATTGGTCGTGTAATCTCTTTTCATGTTGTTCTTTGTGAAATTAACAAACGCGGGACTATTTGACGTCGATTTCCTGAAATGGATTTTCACAAATAATCATGACACAAGGAACCAAATATTTTTTCTGGGTGTAATTTCGATGCTGATGAACTTTAGAAATCATTGACCAAATTACTTACTACTGTGCAAGTCATATTCTAAGTCTTTTAAAATCATTTCTTAAATATCTACGGAATCGCTCGAATTATTACGCTAAATGCGGAGGTTCATCCCCCCCCCCTCTCTCCCTGCATCACCCTCTTTGCTTACATCTCTCTCACTCCAACTTCTAGATCGCTCTTTTCGTTTTCATTCTTCTCGCATTCAGTTTCTCGCTTTTCATCCACATCTCTGCATTTTTCTCATCTTCTCTGTGCAATTTTGTTAAGGTTTAAAAATAGGTAGTTTCTTTTTTTTTTTTTTAAATTTACGTCCGCCCCAACGTTAAGTTATATCGGATGGTGAATGAATTAGATGAAATGATGCTCAAATGAGTCCAGGATCCATGGAGCTTAGATTTACCCGACATTCGTCCTGAAGGATAAGGAAAAACCCCGGAAAAACCTTATATAGGTAACTCATCCTGGCTGAGATCCGAACTCGGGACCTCTTGAACGTGAGGCAGACATGCTACCATCTACGCTACCGAGGCGGGCAAAAATAGGTATTAAGAATGTATTTTGGGGGCATTAAGAAAACTCGATGGTGAATTTTAAGAAACATTTCGAAATCACAGTTTTTTAAATAGCTATTTAAGATACAAGCAGAACAGAATAAAATTACTTAGGACACGAGTGGCTTTATTATTTTTAGACGGTACTGAATATTTATAGATATATTGTGGATAAGAAATAGTTTGTTTTACTTATTACGAAGACCTGAAGCTTAACGTGCTGCGATGTTCAATTATTGCCTTGCTTAGCATCAGTGTTGGCAACATTCTATATAAAAACTTACATAAAGGAGGCAATAAAGCTAATAAAACGAAAATAATGTATTAACACTTTAATGTAACCTTCACAAACATTTAAAATTATTAACGAGTTACAAGTTTCACTAAATCTAATGTTCTTTTGAGAAAATTGTAATGTTTATAGTGCAATTACTACAATTTGAAATATTTATTCCTTGTGTAGAAGCGTTCGTTACACTATTTATTATAGTCTCACTGTTTGAATTTGAAAGGATCTGTGAAGCAATTTCCTTCTTGTTTTCGATGGAATTTTCTACACAGCTTTCGGCAACGGTTGATGATTTCCAACCACCGTGGCGTTTAGTTGTACTCAAATCTGCACCCGACTTTACCAGAAGGAAAGCAGAGGTTCTTCTGAAGCAATGTCCACTATAAAGAGCATAATCGGGCAATTCCAAGAATTTTGCAACAAGTGTTGGCGTTTCCCCAAATGTATTTATTCCAAATGGTTGAATAAAACATTTATTATTGCTGTATTAATAAATAAACGTTGGTGTAAGGTTTTTGCTGGCCGCAGTGCAAGATATTTGCGGTAAAAATCCATATATTCACCAATAGCTGTGAAGTCCGTGGAAAATTCGTCTTTATATTCGGAATACTTACTATCAATGAAGTTTGCATGTACTGAATATTATCCACTGTTAGCTGGCAGAGTTCTTATCTGCGGCATGCCCCGAATACACCCATAATCAAAAGAACCTTTATCATTAAGTAGTTTCGATCTGGTATTGTGTTAATGAAAATGTCCATTTTCCTGAGTTAAAACTTTTGACTTTTTTGACTTGCAACCTTCGGACATGCGTTTTTTTCAAGTATGCTATTAGCTTGTAATAGCTACTGATGTCTTGGGTGTAGTTCACACTGAGACAGAGCTTTATCAATGAATAGTTAGCCCACAAAGTTGAAGATAACCATATTTTGGCCTCTTCCTCAATGTATGCTAACAATACATTTTCGGTACAATTACTTTGTATGTTTTTTTAAGTTGCAACATTGCAGGAATTTCTCGTATGCTTTGTCGCATTGCTTTCTTGATTTCCTTGGTAGCAATTATAATTCTGCTCTGCTCGCTTTTTGTAAAATATGTTCTGGTTCTGCACATTCAGCACCTTCCATGTTGACATTCATATCATCCTCTATTTCACAAATCGATACCGTAGCCTGCGATCGATACGAATACGGCCTACCTGATTAAGCCATTACATTGTACAAGAAACTAAAGTTGGAGTGTTAATTTTTTTTAATACTGCATGGCAGAATTCTTTTCTTTTAACACTACTAAGAGATGTCCAAAGCGGGGCTTTTAACGTCATCTGTCTTAAAAAATGAGGACTAGGACCTTTTGATGCGTTAAAAATCCAAATATATAAATGATTAAATGAATGTTTGCAGGAGTATACCAACAACACTAAGAAGTTTAAAACTCGACTTTTTCGTTATCTTTTAATAACGTTTAATGTTTGAGATGTTTATGATGCCGCATTCCTTTTCAGTTTCTTTCTCTCAAATTTTCTGTAAGCGTTCTTTCAAGGTGGTTAAGGAGGTCCAAAAAGTTTTCATTTATATTAATCATAGGGTTTTATTATTGTAATGTATACAATAGTTGGTTGTTTTTGGAATTCGAACGTATTACTTTATTATTCTCTCATGGGAAAAATCTTAATATAAAACAAAATGTAATATTTTCTTGCAGAGAACTACCTATATATTGTGGGGTAATATGCAAAATTAGAAAGTTTAAAATGTTAACATGTTATCATGTTGAACATGTTACGTGTGATATGATTTTAAACTCTGTAAAATTATTTTGTTGTAAAGAATTAACAAATTGCGAGTAATTTTCTATTTAATTTTGTCAAATAAAGCTGTTATAAAAATTTCCAATCAAATACTGAAATGTGTACAAAACATTCTTTAGTGTCTACCACTTACTCTTAATAAACGCATGTAAGTCAAATCCGTAAAGAAAGTTACGCCTATTTGATAAATTTCTCATGAGCTCGGAAGTTTCTCTTCTTAAACAGTTTGTGTGCACAAATTTTAATAGTCAATAACAAAACGTTTTGGAGTTCTTGTTAATACATAGTTACTATGCGACGTTCTCCCTTCCCCCAAAGCTCTATGAATTCGATTTCCTCTACTTCCTTGTACCTACATAAAATGTGTAATGAATTAATGAAATTATTTCTGTAAATGTTTAACGCGAAGTAGAAAAATAAGCATTCTTAAGACGAGCGCATAGAAGCTATAAAAATAAATTATAGTGGATAGAAAAAGTCATATTAATGGTGTATATTACATTAGTGTCTAATGTTTGAAAAAGATTGTTTTTGTTTGGCTCCAAAGATAATTATTGTTTGTATATTTTGTGACGTTAAATTGCTCTATAGTGACGTTAAAAGTTTAGAAATGTTAAAAAGTGTTAAAATGATTGCACTGTGAATGTGGGGAGTATATACATACGCGCAAGATAAGAAGAACGCTGGATTTGCGGGGTAGTGAGGGTAGAGGGGAAGTTGCGAGAGCTAACGTTCTTTTGTTTTTGCAGTGTGGTCAACCTTGAAAAACACAGCTCAGCAAAATAGTGCGTAAGATAAGCGAAGATATGCGCCGCAAGTGTGAGATCTATGGATAAACATTACATTGAACTCGATCCTATAAGCCGTATATTTATATACTTACTATTTATGAAACACATAAAAACAGTAAACAAATATGACAGCCATAAATATTCATTCGCTTTGTGATTCTTCGATTTCTGAGTCCACTGCATCAGTTTCATCGCTAGTATCCTCTGATCTGTTGATAATTTCATCAATCGCATTTTCAATTACACCATTATTTCTCCAATATTTCATTTCCAGTTCTTGCAGTATCTTTCCCAATCCGTCGCAGTTACAGAAGAGAATGCAGGCATAACAAGTTTCTGAAGATTTGTGGTTGACATATCACCAGTAACATTGTGTCCTCTGAAAACGTTCTTTATTTTTGCCGACGCCAGTTCAACTGCATTCAGATCACAGTTATACGGAGGTAAACGAATAATAGTGTGTCCACTTCAGAGACCCACAACATCCACAACATAGATAAGTCTTGCTCCTAGGTTCGTTGGCCTCTATTAAATACCGGTGTAGCTTTGGTAATGGAGGGATATAAAAAGCTATGTAGTAAATATACAAAGGGCTCAGAGCAAGATAAAAAGAAAGATAAAAGAGCAAGATATAAGGAAAAGGAGGAAACCATTGAAGGGAAAAGAAGAAACAAAACACCACTATTAGTCATTACCGTACACAGATCACAGCCTTACCTGCTTTTTCCTAGTGTATTTGGAGATTCATTAGGATGAGATGTACAGAACGATTTAATACGCCTGACAGTGCTGACGCTTTTTTCCTGTTTAAGCAGCAGCTCGTTCTATGGATTTGCTGAGTGGGAATATTAGCTGGTTGTTATCCCTTTCTATATCGCAAATTTCTGCAACTTTCGCTATTATTTTGCGGCCATCACTATGCACGACTGTACGTGCATGTTTCCGAGTCGGAGTTCGTTGCTTAGAAGGTACATATAATGATGAGTTTGGTGTGCCTTCAGCCATAATTACAAACTGGTTAAGCTATAATAATTAACCTCAAACTTGCACAAAACGAATGCACACAGAAAATAGAGAGCACTCAAAAAAGCTTAGCATATTAGTCACTAGATGTCAGAGTGTACTAGTTTAGTGTACTAGTATAGCGCATTTCATGTTTCTAAGTTGTCATCTTGTTTACGGAGTTGGCCGAAACCTACCGAGTGAGGACTTGGGACACGAACGCTCAAGATAAATTGCGCATACTGTAATCAGTGAGTGAAAGATAAACAAAATACAGAGTAGGCTGTAGAAGTTTAATGTGTGGAAACGGTTTCCAGGACGACCGAAAATCAATAATCTTCAAAGAGACAAGAAGTAAACAAAGCAACTGAGTTATTCGCGGAAGTGAATAAGTAGGAAGAGTTATTATATAAATTGTGTTGTTTTATTTTGTGTTTGGTGGTCATGAAGTAAATTATTATGATCAAAGCAGCTTATTGCTTATTATTTTGGCAAATAAACAGTAAAATATCAAATCAATCCGAGACCAAGATTCTAAGACAACTATTTCAAGCACGAAATGGGTCCACACCGGGACAAAGCATGAAAACTGATCATCAGTATAAAAAATAGATCAAATTAAAGTTATAAAATAAATTGAATGATAATTTTTAACGAATAAAATTTTTTGAATACATAACTTAGAACATTTTACTTCAAGCGATTACCCAACCTGGAGCAGAATAAAACAGAAAATAATTATCTTTCAAATAGCGCAATAACGTGGACCGAAATAAAGTACATGTTCATCTGAAAATACGTGAAGGAAGTATTGCACTCACTCAAAAATCTGATACCGAGATTTTACCGGAAATTACAAATGCACACATATGGGGTATAAACCGGTGATAAACGTATAGAAAGACCTGAAGCTTTCCTGGCGACGAATATGCTCAAGTTGTTCTCGGGAAGCAAGCCAGGTGAAAAGACGATTAGAAATTGACGTTTCGGGAGCGTGCATCTCTCCCATCATCAGGATATTTATTAAATGCTATAACCACAAATGAGTAACTGGATATAACACAAATATAAACAAAGACAAAACACCATCAAAATTCGCATTACTGAACAAAAGACTGTTTTCAGTAAATTAAATGACAGGTCAGGAGATGGCGTGAGTATAGAAAATTAAATTAATAGAAAATTAATTAATGCGGTGAATTGGTTACACAGCGTCAATATTGCATTTTTGTTGGTATTCAGTAATCTTGTGAGACTTAAGCTTTTTAATTCGTCATTCAGATTCTGCACAATCTAAGTTTTACAAGGCACGTTGAAGGAGATGCACACATTAAAACTGAACATAATCCAATAAAAATGGATTTTATTTATTTTGTGGTTGAAATAGATTTTTAGTCTTACAGTTGCATAATCTCTGTCATCAGTGAGGCGTACAATGGTGTCATCTGACCTCCTAAAGGTCCTTGCTCACCTGTACAAGGAGGCCCTTCAAAGCTTCAAAACTATTGTTCTCACTTTCCTTCTGTTTTTCTTAATTTTTAAAGACCCAATGTTACAGATAATGCAATTTTTTCTCGATCTGCAGGAAGTAATTTTGATGAGTAATTTTGATGAAATGCAGATGTTTATGATAATACTGATTACTATTTTCGATTAGTATTTTAAAATCATAAGAAATATATTTTACAAATTTAATACATTTTTCTTTCCAAACTGTTTTCAATCTTTTTTCCTTTTAAGTACTATATACCTGTTTTGGAATAAACACTAAAACTGATAAGACATTGTGCATTGTGTGGACATTTGTTGTTTATGGTTGAGTAATTACTTAAACAGTTAATAACTTCACAGCTACTGAATATATTGTTTGATATGCAAACTGAACTTTTCATTTAAGATAAGCGTGGGTAAATTGGATCAATATTTTGAAAATCTTTCACAAAAGCCCTATTTGTCACGTAAATATGAAAAATTTTATCTTATATTGAAGCCGGACATAGGTTATGTCAAACGATAAGATTTTCGATGAAGAATTTTATACATACTTTCGTCTTCAATTTTATTCCCAGTGGAAACTAATCCTAATTGAACGCAATTGGAGGATGAATAGGATTGGCATAGCACACGAATGGAAAGAGAAACGTGGAACATTCAATTTTAGTGCATAATGTAGTCATGAGAACAAAATACAGTTCTACACTTGTATGTCCATATCTTTATAGATCTCGCACACAATATCCAAACATGAATTGCTTCTTTCCCACAGATTTTGTGGTACCATTCTCCATTTTTTATGCTATGAACATAATTTCACCCATTTCATTCTTCGTCCCATTATGATTTAACGTTGGAGGACGTAAATAATAAAAAAAAAAAAAAAAAAAAAAAAAAACGTTTGTATTCCCCGGCTTACTTTATCCGCTTCGCCCGCTGTAGTAGCGGTATTTATTTTTGCCGGTTTACACCACAGATTAAGTAACTATCACAACAAAAAAGAGGGCTATGGATGCAAGAAAGCGTGTTTTTTTTTTTTTTTTTTTTTTTTTTTGTAATTTATGTCCTTTAACTTATTAAGTCATATCGGACGATGAATAGAATGGGTGAAATGATGCTCAAATGGTAACAGGATCCATGCAGCTTAGAGTTACCCGACATTCGTCTATCAGGATAAGGGAAAACCCCGGAAAAACCTTATCCAGGAAACTCACCCTGACCGAGATTCGAACTCGGGACCTCATGAACGTGAGGCAGACATACTACCGCCACGCTACCGAGGCGGACCGTATTTTCTTATTGTACAAGTTTCTGGAGCAATTTCAATGAACATTCGTTATAAATCTATGTTAAAGGAACTTAAAAAAATTTAAAAAAATAATGCTAGAAATGAAGCAACTCCATACCTCCTTTTCTGAAAAGAAGCTCGACTTCTCACTTGGACTGAAGAAGTACAATCGTATTACAACATTTAACTGTCTCAGGTAGTTAACTTTTTCGTCCACAAAGGTCATTCTAACACAACAATACATTATCGCTCCCTAGGCAGTAGATTTCAAAAAACTAATCACCCACCAATCCGATTCATTCGGACTTATCTACATATAGTGCTGGTATAAATTTCAAGCAAATATATACAATTATGGAAATTCGGAAATTCGGTCATTAACCTTAAAATTATCAATTCAGCTATATCGCTATACTAAACCCATTATCCACTAATGTATACTAAAATCCACTATCCTTAGTCAAATAATTTAAATGCGTAGTCCACAGCAATGAACCTGCATCCACTTGCGAACATCATGACGTAATTCTCTCATGCAATAATACATTTTGTGGCTTTACACTGGCATTTCTAAGCCATACACTTGCAATCAATGCGGAATTTCATGAATGTTTATAACGATAACATCTAAGGCCCGGTTTTCATAGTGGGTAATACTGTTTTGGATGTCCGCAGAGGTAAAAGGGAGAGAGACGCGCTGCGTCATGTGAATATGCGCTAAAACCAAATACCCAGCAGTCCTATTTAAAAGCCCAAACAAAGAAACACTCTAAATCAATCAACGAAGGAAAATTGAATTAACGGCATAGAAAATGGTGTTGGACATGTATTTTCGTGCTATGTTCGCCACTGTGCACAGATAATGAGCTCGAAAACTGTTTCAAATACGAGCAGTGAAATGCTTTTCAAAGTTGTGTGACGAATTTCCGGCGTACTCAGATTACACCAATAGTTAAAACTGTGTGTTTGTGTGTAATTATGCACTGGTTCTCATTTAGACACTTATTTCTGAACTACGAGGGCTGCTCAATAAAGAATGATCATAATTTTTTACGGTCATAATTTTTCGCACTAAAATTCAATATTATTATATTCTGTTACCTTAATGTGAAAAAAATAAGAAGTAGTTTCATTGTTGGCACTCCTGGTTCCCGCCTGTGAGAACCAGGCAAATTCAGACATGTTCAGTATCACCTACCACTGCAATGGAGGTAACATGCACTTAAAGTTGATGTTAAGAGGAAGATCCGGAGTTTCTTTCAAACGTAATCACTACTAATGAAACTTGGCTACATCATTTTGATCCTGAGAGCAAACAGCAAAGCTCAGTGTGGAAATCTACTTCATCACCATCCCACAGAGAAAGCGAAAGTGGTTGCTTCTGCTGGGAAAGTTATGGTCATCCCTTTGTTTGATATTCATGGAATGGTTTATCAGCATGTTGTACCTGCACACACATCACTAACTGGACAATACTGCAGGGATGTCCTGAAAACATTGCAAGTCCAAATGAGGCGCAAACGACCACATTTCCGTGAAGCAGGCTGGATGCTGCACCACGATAATGTGCAGCTGCATACTGCCAATGTTGTTGCTGAATATCTTGCAAAAATCGACGTGAAGTGCATCCCTCACCCTCCCTATAGTCTGGATTTAGCCCCATGTGAGTTTTTTCTACTCCCTAACTTGAAGAAACGCCTTTGTTGGAGGCATTATCCATCATCAGAAGCATCGGTGAAGGCTGCGAAGGCGATTTTGAAGGATCTCTCAAAAATGCTTTCCAGCATATTGTGACTGTGGGTTCGTAGAATTATGCCGAAATTCTAAATGTTCTTTATTTCCGTAGAGATACACTGTTCAATTCTTACGTAACAACATTACATCACCAATACAACACAATCTTCCAAGGTCGATCACAATAACAGTGACAGCAGATTACACAGCTGGCGGTCTCTCATTTCACAGCACTGTTTCACAACTACAACTCTCTCAGCTGTTCTCTGCTTACCTCTCGCGGCTCACTCACTCCGCTTTTCAACTACTCACTCTGCGAGCCGTCACGTCCTTAAATATCTAATTCGTAATTCCAAACTCTTCCAGAAGAATAAAGAAACCGAATAATCAAGATATTACCAGAAATTTCCATTTATCTCAGTTTGTTTGTTTCAATAAGTCTTTTATCTCAAGCGCTATGTTTATCTGCTTATGCAAGCTCGTTATCTACGTGAACCCTATCAGTTCCTTTGTGTGCCAAGCCACCTTACCGCGATCGGGTTCGCGACAATTTCTTTGAAGACTGGCAGAAACGCTGGTACAAGTGCATCGCGTTCAGGGGAGACTATTTTGAGAAGGACCATCAAAATTATGATGATGAGTAAAGGTACGTTGTCAAAAAAATTTGTGATCATTCTTTATTGAACAGCCCTCGTATAAGGATTCTGGTTTAATACTGATTTAAGCTCTTCTCTTGGTAGCATCTCTTCTTTTCTTTCTCCCATTTATCCTTTCGTGATTTGTCTATGAAGATGAAGATTTTTCTACGAAGGAGAGCAAAAGTGCACAATTAGAGATATTTTATTAGCTATTATACATTTTATCATTAACTATTTGGCTTAGTCGGCATTTTCTGTGTTGCTTTTTAACTCCAAAAGGACCAAATAATTTACCTTTCAGGTATTATTTATGGAATAATTGCGAATAATTATTCTCGTCTAAGTCTCTGTGATATTTCTAACCATAAAATTCCTGGGTGTTCACGGAAATAGATATGCAGCATAAGAGGGTGTGATGCATTTGATTTCCTTAACCTCTACTCACTCAACAACTGTCCATATTCTTGAAAATGCTATGCAATCTGTATCTTTTAGCATAGAAAGAATTATAGGAATGACTAAGTAATTTTAGATAATTATAGCAATCTTTGTATCTGATCTTAACTTAATCCCGATATTTAATAACATTGTCTCATAGTATATTACATAATTCTCAAATTGCTTATGCATTAAGACGTTACCATTACCAAAACGTTTAGCTACGCCTTTGATATCGACCAATCAGACCAATTTATTTTATAAAATATGTGCAAGTGTGCGATTTTATCTCATCAAAGGTTAACTCGTCACCGGACAACAATCGTTTCAGTGTGCATAGGCCGATTGTTGGCGCCAAATTGAAAATTAAAAATGTCAAGCTCAGGCTACGGCAGTGCCTCTTTTGCAGAAAATTATATTATAATGAGGTTAAACCACACCATGCTGAAATAAACAGAAAATGCATATGGATTCAGTTTCAGTAGTTCTCTGATGATCGTTAAAGTATAAATCGATAGGGGAAATGAAACAAAGCAAATCGCTCATGTAGCCCGCCTCGATAGCGTGGTGGTAGCATGTCTGTCTCACGTTCAAGAGGTCGCGAGTTCGAATCTCGGTCAGGGTGAGCTACCTGGATAAGGGTTTTCCGGGGTTTTCCCTTATCCTGAAAGACGAATGTCGGGTAACTCTAAGCTCTATGGACCCCGGGCTCATTTGAGCATCATTTCACCCATTCCATTCACCGTCCGATATGACTTAACGTTGGAGGAAGTAAACTACCAAAAAAAAAAAAAAAAAATCGCTCATATTGTCTATATGAAAAAAAGAGATGAATACGGTATCAAAACAATCTGGAACGTAATAGCTAATCTCATACAAGAAAAATATTTCTTTTATTCCATTCTGTCCAAAAACTGGAACATGCACAAGTGAAAACAATATGTTTTAATAAAAGGTCATTCTAACCAACTTTTACCTCTGCGAAGATAACACGTGTTTTTAGTCCATTTACACACGTAGATTCAGAAAATGAGTATTAAAATGGTACATCACGTCATAATTTTTAGATATTTTAGATATACATAATCGAAAACGAGTTCGCGGAACAGCGAGTAACACCGGTGTCAGAGGCTGTCCACTATCACACGATCATTTACAGAGGTACTTACAAAATGTAAAGATGAAAACATGCTGTAAAATTTAACTAGGCCACTACTTCAAAAGATCCTGTCTTTCAACCACAAAATTCTGAAAGTGAGAGACATTTTGTGGATCAAGTAGACTTGAATTATTTGGCACTTGAATGATTTGTCAAAAGAATCCGAACTTCCAGGTTCCAGGTTGCAACAGTGAAAATTACTTCACCTGGTGCAAAAATTACAGAGTTTAGAAACATACGTCAGAAATTTGAAAAATATTTTTCAATGGAAGAGTATATATGATTCTGTATAGGCATCTATAGTTTAAAGGAGGAGCTATGAATTGAGCATAATCCAGTTGCCTGGCGATTGTTTATAGATTCATTTAAGTTCAGCTTAAAGGCTGTGTTACTTCATAATGGTAATGAACTTCATCTATTCTACTGTTCCATTCAGTAGGTCTTAAAGTCATGAAAGTGTAGCCAAAACTGTGCGTGTTTTAAAATATGAGGTTCATTGGAAAATACGTGGTAACTTAAGTAATTGGTTTACTGCTTGGATTACAAGGAGCATTCACAAAATATTGTTGGTTATTGTGTTTGTGGGAAAGGTGTGATAACGCAAAAACGTGGTACAACAGTGAGACACGCGGCAGGAATATGTCCTAGGGGACAGTAATGTAAATCAAACACCACTAGTTAAGCCTGATTATACAAAACTTGGGCTAATGTAGGATTTTATTAAGGCACTCAACAAGGATGGTAGTGGATTTGCGTATTTGCAAGGCAAGTTTCCACAGTTAACTTACGCAAAATTGAAAGAAAGAATTTTTGTAGGACTTCAAAGCCGAAAACTCGTGAGAACGAAATGTTTGAAAAAACGTTATAAAGGTGGAATTAGCAGCTTGGCAATTTACAAGGTTTTTTTTTTTTTGTTTTTTCTTTTTTTAAACAAAGGGGAAAAAGCAATAATAATTTGGTCTCAAATTTGTTGAAATGCTACAAAGACATGGATTGTAGAATATACGAGGGCTGAAACGACCAAAGCTTACTCGGACTTGGTGGCGACTTCATAATGATAATGCACGGCCTCAGGTCGCAAATCAAGCCATATAGTTTCTGCCTCGATTCAACATTACCTGTGTACCACATCCACCTTATAGCCCCGATCTTGCACCCAGTGACTATTTTGTATTGCCATCACTAAAGACAAAGCTTAGGGTATTCGATTTGAGAACTCTGAAGCAGTGCTCAAGAAAAGTGAGGCGATTCTCAGGACCTGGCAAAGAATGGTTTGCAACACGTGTTCAAGGACTGGCAGAGACGCTATAAAAAGTGCATTGAAGTAGGAGAGGACTACTTTGAAAAAGATCATGTAAACACTGAATTGCAGTAATAAACATCTGTGGAAAAAGTCTCAGTCTTTGTTGATCAGCCATCGTATGTAAATCCATTTCCTTAAATCCATTTAAACTCGTTTCCGGAAAATCTGGGTGAATATTTCCATCATGGAAGAGGCACAAGGGTCATAAGCATGCAGTAAAGATGGGGGATTATTTTTGGTTTCTTTCGAGGGAAAGCAGACAGGAATACAAGAGGCAATCATGCTACCAAGCACTTTAAGGCACAGTTACAGATATGACCTTTAAATATGTAGCTCAAATATTATTGCCTGTAAAAAACATTTTGAATATATCCTAAACAAATAACATTCCAACACCAAGTTGCGTTTTTTTAAATGGAACATGTATACTTATTCTAGCAAAAGGAAAACCAGAGCTACAATTAGTGTTAACACGCTTGTTACACGTTTCTAAACCTAATACGTTCTGAAATACGTGGCGTTAGAGGATGACAATGGCACCACCGTTTCTAACGTAATGCAACGCATGTTCTTCAGCGCTGAGATGCAGCGGTCGCTTGCACTGGCCTGTAGCCTACTGTAAACAAACAGATATCAGCTCGGCAAATTCTAGCTTCAGCGCACTAGTGTCTCCTGATCTGGTCTACAGTCATACTGTAACGTAATTCACGTACGTCTCGGACACTGCTTTTTATATTGACACACTAAACTGTGTTTTCGTGTGCGTGTAACAGTTACAATCATATAGTCAATATGCCGGACTTCCGTAACGAAGAAAATCTGGATATAATTTTAATTTACGGCGAATGTCGCAGAAATGCAACCGCAGCTGTGGCATTGTACGCTGAACGCTCCCCAGATCGACGGTGTCCTTCGCCTTGTATTAATCTGCACGAAACACATGGAAACAGGAAGCTGGGCTCCCACAAAGCGACAATGTAGAAAGACAGCGACTGGTACTGGAAACGAAACTGCTGTACTGGCTGCAGTAGCGCACAATTCTGAGATGAGTGTCCGACAGAATGCACAAAATTCTGGAATAAGCCGCTGTAGTGTGAACAGAATTTTGTAAAGGCATAGGTTTCATCTGTTCCATATCTCACCGCACCAAGAACTGTACGGAAATACTTGAAACCCGCTTTGTATTCTGTCGTTTTGCACTTCAGCAGTTGCAAGGTAATCCAGCATTCCTAAGTAATACGTTGTTTACGGACGAAGCTTCAATTACAAATCATGGTCATGTGAATCTGCGGAACATGCACTACTGGTCCGAGCAAAATCCCCACTGGATTCGCCAACTTGCTCATCAACGATAGTGGAGTGTCATTGTTCGGTGCGGTATCACTGGTAACCGTATTTTAGGTCCCTATTGTTATCAGGTAACATTAAACGGAGTCCTGCGCCGTGGCGTAGCGGGCTAAGGCAGCATGCCTTGGTCCCTGGCCACAGAAAGCGGCCCGGTTTCGATCCCACCCATGTATTGGGGATTTTAGGTCCCGGGTATAGGACCGGTGCCCACTCAGCATCGTGAGGAAAGTGAGGAGCTTACGCTAGGTAAGCGGCCCTGGTCTAGAAAACCAACATTCCGGCTGGCGGATGCCGAGATGCTGACCACATCTCCTCCCGGTATCGGTTGGATGATCGTCCACCTCTGCCGTGCGTAAGTGGGCGCGAGGCCGGCAGTCGGGTTGGTAGGCCTTGGCCCTCTAAGGGCTGTCGCGCCAGTGGTTTTTTTTTAACATTAAACGGACAGGATATGCACTTCTCTGTAACACACCCTACCCCTCCTCATGGAGGAGGTGGGATTTGAAACGCGTCTATCAATGTGGTTCCAGCATGATGGATGTCTCGCACATTATGCACAAGTTTCCAGAGACGTTATGGATGCCAAATTTTCAAATAAATGGATAGGACGCGGAGGTGCTGTGCGACGGCCAGCTCGGTTTCCAAACTTGACGCCATTAGACTTCTTTCTCTGGGGCACATTGAAAAGGTGTATCAAGAACCGCCAACGACAATAGAGAATATGCAACATCATATAACTGCGACTTGTGCGGTAAAATCTGTAGAAACATTGCAATCCGTGCAACACTCAGATTCCAGAAGTGTATTGATGCAAACGAAGGGCACTTCGAACATCTGTTGAAGTGACAGGGTTTCATCGGACAAGACGCTACTGGTGATTTGTGGATGCATTTTCCATGCCGGATGTAATGCACAACAATGAAGTTGCTGAGGGCTAGAGGTCACTAGTAAATGTGTTTAGAAAAGCGGAACCAAGTGTGTTATGACTAATTGTAGCTCTAGTTGTCGTTGCTAGAATATACATGTTGCATTTAAAAAAAAAAAACGCAACTTGGTGTTTAAAATGTTATTTGTTTAGCTTTATGGATTGTGCATACCTTCTCATTGTGTGAGCCCCTGGCATTATGACATTTCTGGTTAACTGGAATTTTCATGTTTTGTTTCATTTCGGAGATATCTGAGGCCGCAGATGTAGGTGGGACACCCTATTACTATACCATATGCCATTATAACACAATAATAAATGTAACGTAATATCTTCTCTGAAATCTCATAGGTGAGAACCTAAATCGCTTCATATATATTTAACCTGACGCGGTGGGAGATTTCTGTGCCGATTTTTAAAATGAGCACATCTTTTCCCTTAAGAATCGCCTACTTTTATCGCGGAGGCACGAAAAAGTTTTCTTTTGTTGGGTAATGTAGTCAAACAATGATATTGGATATGATGTTATATTGTTTTGAGAGAAAAAAAAAGGAAAATATTTTATAGTCACATTCCACAAGACTTAAAAACGTTACCGGCTTATCCGACCGAATTGAGAAACAATTGCAGTTGTAGCATATGCTGGCGTTGTTGGTGGATGTACATACAAGACCATCTGTTAGAACTTTGTTTTCGCAGTTTATTCCTCTTAAAATTAAGGAGAAGATTTTAAAAGGGCACAACTGGATATTCTGCCATTCATGGATGGATCAATGGCAGTATTTTTTCCCCCTCCAGAAAAAGCGGAAAGTTTGTGGTAGTCAAAACTGGCGGAAGAAGAGCATATATCGTTATCCGTGTTCTAGGGGTAACGCTGTTCTCTAGTTCCCGAGGTTATATGCGCAATGTTTAAACTCGCAGCCGGTTAATTTCTACGTCTGTGCGAAATATCGTTCATAATTTCAGTTGCTACCGCTGTTTCTACCGTATTTTACTGTCAGCTGTATATGGTACTCGCTCTCCTAATCACAACGGCAGTGTCTCAGAGTGCTGCTCGTGAAAGTCCGAAAATCAATGACTGCCAATATTACATACCCGACAATCAATTTATGCTTCACAGCATCGCAATTACACTCCCCAAAGGGTGGTTCTCTTCGGAAACGAAGTACAAAAATTGCATTTACCTCAGTTAGCACTAACCCTTTTTAAAAATAAATATTACATAACACATGTTATGTAATAAACATACATTTTTGAAAAGTGTATATAATATTTTTATTCCATTTACATGCTGTGTTTAACATTTAGGATTATAATAGCGGCTTTGCCTCTGGAAAATTGTTCATGACAATGTTTATTATCGTGTTAGTCTTTGGACGTTTTACTTCGGTTTATTACTTACACACACACACACACACACACACACACACACACACACACACACACACACACACACACACACACACACACACACACACACACACACACACACACATATTTACACTCTTTCTCATACTTCCAGACCGCGGGGTATAACAAACAACCCTGAATAAAGAATGTAAAGAATGTACCTGACTGAGTAACTATCATTTGTACACTTTAGCGTATAATTTTGGACTATTTGGCGCCTTTTCTACTTTTCATGAAAATATGTTTAAGTTCCATTTTATTATTAATACTGCTTTTCAATACAGAGCGAAAGAGAAAGCACAGAGACGAAGAACGTGAGAAGAGGCAAGAAGTAAGAATGAGTATGGAATAAGAACGAGGGGAAAGGAGAGAGGAGGAATCTCGGCACTTGATGCAATATCGGGAGCGGAACAGCAAGTTCTATTGGTAGATATGATATATTAAACGTATGGTCCGTACATGAAGAGAGGTAATTAATACAGAAACCTTCTGTCTCTTCCCTAAGCTAAGAAGAGCAAACTCAAATGTGTAACGTGAGGAGTTCATTGGTTCGGCTTACCTCCTTTCATGTGTACATTAGCATCTAAGGCCTCCTGGACGTTTCAGCCAAGAGAAATTATCAACGCTCCAACAAGGTACACTGCAGCTATTGTCATTTCTAGTTTTCCTAAACTGCTGTTTGTGTGTGGTCTGGTTATTCCCTTATGTCCCTCCAACTTCTGTCTTGCAGAGAAGCGATCTGTGGTGATAGAATATCTACGTATCACCTGTACCACAGGCAAACCGATGAACAAAACATTAAAATGAGCAAACTTTGTTTTTCTCCCAGCGACAGTCCTGTAATGCCAGTTCATTAAAAATAAGGCTATAAACGTAACGTAAAAGATTGCATACTGGGCCAAATTTTACAAAATAAATACTCATTTTGATTTTAGGTGTCTATAAAATAATTTTCACGAAAAATTAACTATCCAGCACCTTAAAGAAGAGAAAATATAGTATCCATTTGTAATTGCACGCGCGTCCGTTTTAATCGACCGTCATGAGCATATATGCAGAAGTGCATTGAGTTAAGGCTTTTTAATAATCTACGCGACAGCGAGGTAAGCACCCAATTTATAATTAGTTCTCGGTTAGTGTGGGAATGTTAAGGCAATTATTGTTTATTTGTTTGCATAATACGGTGGAATTAATACCAGGTACCTGATCTCAAAATACTGGAAAGACCGATGACCTTGCAAGTCTATTATTTAAAATTTCGGAATGAACATGTCAAAAGATATAACTGCAGTTAAATAGTTTTTTTATGTCCAAAGGGATTGGAAAAAATATGTAATAATCGATATTACAATCAAATCATTTATTCACCCATTAGCTAAATAAGCTTCTACTGACAAGAGTAATAAACTTCACCAATGGGCATTGGAAGTTCAGAAAACATCTAAAAACAAGATGTATCAACCAGAATCAGTTTATGGGGCGGTGTAAGAAACAAGAAATTACAACCAAGGATGAAGTGCATAGGGAAAACAGCTTCCAACCTTTCGAACCCTCCTATTTTTGTTTTAACATGTCTTATTTCTTGGGTTTCAGTGTTTAGTTAAAGACTATTAATGCCTGTTTGCGTAAGAATAACGTTGGCCGCCTCGGTAGCTTGGATGGTAGCGTGTCTGCCTCACGTTCAAGAGGTCCCGAGTTCGAATCTCGGTTAGGGTGAGTTACCTGGATAACGTTTTGTCGGGTAACTCTAAGCTCTATGGACCCTGGGCTCGTTTGAGCATCATTTAATCCATTCCACTCATCGTCCGATATGACTTAACGTTGGAGGATATAAATTATAAAAAAAACTACACTACTGAGCATGTTATTTAAACACCTATGTTCAGTTTCTGGAGCTGAACATATTTTTAAATTTGTAATGTTACGGAGTCTTTTGGGACACAAATTAATGTAAGGGGAATAAAATCGTTAACAGCGATAGTGAATGCACAACTCTTTATATTGCTTTCAATATCCGAGTATGAACTGTTGCGGCTTATGCTGTAAACTCTCCAAAGGCTGGAGACTGCCTCTTTAATACAGTACTTATTGTACTGTAACTAGTAGAAATCTCTACCCTTTTTCTTTCGTGCTAGAAACATGAATTTTTCTTTGTCTTCTTAGAGAAAAATGTCTTTTTATCTCGTTTCTTTCTTCTTTTGTTTGTGAGAAGAGTCTAGAGCAGTCATTAATGCTATATTTGCTGTCTTTTTCTGAATTTTGTCTCTTAGGTACTTCTTTTGGCTGCAAAGCGCTGCACATCAAACTATCTTTGTTGTTCAATCGTCATTCTCACTTGAAAGCAGTTGTTGATCACTAGGGCTAGGATTCACAGTTCTCTCTATATGCATAGTTTTCCTTCATCATCAGCCTTGCCATTCAGGAATATGAAACCTTTATTCTTCTTTTTCCTGTAATTGATACTTTTCCGTAAATATCAGAAAGCTGTTGCAAACTTTCAAGTTTCTGTTGCATATATCATGTATCCAGAATTATTTTGCAGAGCATATTCTAAATCACTCAAACGCACTTTAAGTTCGAAATGATAGTTAAATATTATGATGGCGTACATATCTACTTGAAAAATAGCATAATATGTGGTTGATACGCCAGTGGTTACTAAAATGTACCATTACAATACTGTGACTTTGTGAGTTCGTAGAATTAAAAGTCCGATTTGCAGATATTCCAAATGTTCTTTCTTTCCGTAGAAATGTACTTTTCAATTCTCACGTAACTACATTACGTCACATACACTACACAATCTACCAAGGTCGATGACAATAACGGAGATTTCTGGAACAGATAAGAAAACAACTATTCTCTGTTAATCCAGATATCACTAGAACCTTCCAAACGTGAAACCCTATCTGTGCCGGCAAGTCCTTTATCTCAGCTATCTTTATTTGCCGGCTCTTTGTGTACACTAGCCGCGCTATCGTAGATAATGGGTTCCCTTATTTTTTTTTTAATTTTACGTCCTCCAACGTTAAGTCATGACGGACGATGAATGGAATGGGTGAAATGATGCTCAAATGAGCCCAGGGTCCATAGAGCTTAGAATTACCCGACATTCGTCTTTCAGGATAAGAGAAAAACCCGGGAAAAACTTATCCAAGTAACTCACCCTGACCGAGATCCGAACTCGGGACCTCTTGAACATGAGGCAGACATGCTACCACCATGCTACCGAGGCGGGCATAATGGGTTCGCGACAATACTATATTAGAAAAGTATAACATAGAAGCTATTCTGGAACGGTTTCGAGAACTGAACCATTCTAAAAAGTCATCTCAGGACCAGTTATACTGTTCCTATATGAGTCCTCCAGCGTTACAGTACCGCGCTGAGCATTTATATTTTGTCAGTTCTAACGTAACACTCTGATTGTAGAAAGTATAATACGTTAAAACACAACAATTAGCAAGCACAGATACTATCTCATAAGTAAAGTAGTTTTCTAAGGCGAATAATTATTTCAAATGTGTTCTGACAAGCAATTAACTAATTTTCAAAGTATAAACCGATGATACCAGTGGCTGGTTTTTGATGTGAAGAATTCGGTGACACCCACGTGCACTGCTTCAATGTTGTCAAAATTTCTTCCACGTAGAAAATGAGCCATGTACCGAAGAAGATGATAATCTGATGGTGCGAGATCAGGGCTGTATGCTGGATGTGATAGCAGTTCGATTCCTCCCAATTCCTCAATTTTTCCATGGTTGTTCATGCAATATTGGATGTTACATTGTGCTGTTACAATAGAACTGTATTTCGGTTAACTAACGCTGAGTATCTCCGTCTCAAAATTTCATGAACTCGTTCCAGTTGTTGAGAATAAAGATCCGCATCAATTTCCCCCAGTGAATCACCCCTTCAAAGTTCCACCAGATACATAACTTTACTTTGGGACCGAACTGATCCTTTTTAACGATGACTTTAGCAGGTTGGTGGGGATCAAGCCACTATTTGGAAGCAACTAATTTTCGATGGTACATCTATGTTTCACCACAACTGACAATTCTCCTGACAAATCTATCATTCATGGGATTACGGTTAAAATGACGACAGATATTCACTTTACGTTCAGCATGTTGAGGTGTCAGTTCATGCGGTACAGATCCACAGCTTCTGGATGATTTTCCAAGTGCTTTAATGTCGATGTATGATATATTTTGATGCATCAAGTTCCTCCGAAAGCCTCCGAAAGCCTACGGATACCTTTTTGAGGATGTTGTCGCAAAACTTGGCGTGTACCCTCAATACTCCATACTTCAAGTCTTCCAGAACATGGTAAATCTTTGGTGTTTTCGTCTCCATTGTTTGAAAGTTGGAACCATCGTTGTGCCACGCGCTCACTAATGACACCTTCTCCTTCCACTTCACATAGCATGTTTCAAATTCAATATATGTTATTAGGACGATACACACACATTCCTTTAACCTAAGGGTTTTTTTTGGGGGGGGGGGGAGCCATATCGTACGATGAAGAAATGAGTGAAATGTTGCTTGAATGAGTCCAGGGTTCATAGAGTTTAGAGTTACCCCACATTAATCTTTCAGGATCCACATAACTTACCCTGACCGAGTTTCGAAATCCGGATCTCCTGAACGTGAGGCAGACCGCTACCATCTACGATAAAGAGGCGGTCCGTGAGTTAAGTGAGCAGCAACTATAATTATTTTGTTTAACGATACCGCTTTTTACGGACTATAAGACGCTCCTTAATTTTTAAGTAATTGTTCTGAAAAATAACATTTTTGGCATTTATCATTAGATTGCAAAACAAGATTACATGAGTAATTATTAGTTTATAAAACCGAACTAACATTTAAAAAACATCCTTAGGGATAATATGATATCCTCTGGTTCTCGAGATCGTGGGTTGATATTCGGCGAAGAAGATAGACCTTTTCGGGCGTACAAATCCTTAGCATGGCTTCCTTCGGGAGGGAAATAAAGCCGTAGTACCCATTTGTAGATTCACGGAACGTAAAATAACCTCAAACCTGGTATGGAGACCACTTACCAAAATTAAGTAATCTCTGACGCCCAATAGAGAATGGATCATTGAGATTTAAAGTAGTTAAAAAAACATTCGCAAATAAAAACAGTTCAGTTTCGATTTTTAAAATCACAGAAAATCATATGATCATTTACAAGCGGAAAATAATGCTGAAATATCCTTAAATACTGCAATATGGTGTTGTGCACATACATAACAGGTGTTGGATGGACGCGCCTGGTATAAAGCTGTGGACAGTCAAGAGTTTGGGAGAGAAGGGAACGTGCTTGTTATCATTTTTGTAGTCATTTGAAATGTTATGTGAAAGAGAAATGGAGGCAAGGAAATACAGACTTTGCTGCTACTGGGTGGAGTTACTTCACAACTGCATCCTCTTGACGTATCGATTAATAAATCCTTTCACATGCATGTAAGATAAGAATGGAATAAATGGACGACTGATATAACCCAACATAAAATCATACCGAATATTGCTTTAAAATGACAAATAACAAGCATTATTACTATTTTTGTTATAATACCTGCAGCTCTTGTTGGTAGCAGGCCACCGATGCAGGTGTCTCTGCCGATTGCGATTGGTTTATATCTGCATCGCTTTTAAGACTGGTGGAAAGTTAAAATCAAACTCTAGACATGTTAATATCAGTTTGAGTACAGATGCACGTTAATTTTGTAGGCAATTTCTGCTTTAAAAAGGTGCATATTAGAGTCCGCGAAATACAGTAACTAAAATACAAATTGTAGCCTGTATAACAGAAGGGATACCAGAATAGTGGAAAACACATTTTTCGAACGATAATGATGTAACCGTTGTTTTAATTTAGAGCTCCTAAAACGTTTTCAGTACCTTGTTTTATTTTAAATTTATTGAGAAAAGAGTTAATTGGAAATTATTATTAAACATTTTAGTTGAAATGGAAGGAGATTAAAAACAACAAATGAAGGTAAATTAGAGATTGAAGAGTGGAAGCAAAGGAAAATTTGATATGATATTTATTTATTTGCACAGTATCCATTACAAATTCAATACAATAAAATTTAACATAGAACATGCTGCATTATACCTCCTGTACAAATACATGAAATTGCTGACCTTAAGATTTACTTGCTTACTTAGGTCCCCTGGCTATAAGCCTTTGGTTTTCCTGAGCAGCTTGGTGTCATTTCTTCTTGACCTTTTCTTCTTTTATCTTAATCCACTTTTCTCTTATCCTATATAAGAAATCTCCTATACATCTATTTTTGTTTTCTCCCATCCCACATGAGTACCAGCAATATCTCTTTACTTACACTGTCCCATTTCTTATCCCATATTTTTCTCCTGTAATTTGTTAACTCCTTACATTCTATTAGGTAATGAACAGGGCTTTCTTCATCTCCACAAAATTCACACATTCCTACCTCATTACTTCTCAACCCTTTTAAGTATAATATTCCTACTCTCATCCATGCTATGCCTTCTCTTCCAGTTTTGCCACATTTATTATATATTCTTCCGTACCCCATTCTGTCTTTAATTGCTTATAAAATTTCAAAGGTTTCTTTTTTTCTATACTTTCCATATCTCTTGCCTATCTATGTCTTGTAGTCTAGTTCTCACTTCCTTCCAAAAACCGCTATAATTTGTCTCCTCTGCTCTCCATAGATCTCCCATGCCTATCTTTAATAACATTCTTTCCAATTCCGCCCACCAACTATTTGTATTTCTGATGCTTTTCTGTTGCTTCATGCACAGATACAATAATTCCCCTTTCTGCCCTTTAATACACTTATACCAGAATTTCAATATTCTCTCTATTATTATTCCCCTCCTTTTTGTATTACCTAGCTCTAGTAATGCCACCTCTCTTGATGTAGATTTGGCAGCCCTAGTATTTCTTTGCAAAACAATCTATACATCTGGTCTAATTGTGTTCCTATCTCTGATGTGCCCCATACATCCACTGCATACATTGTTCTGACTTCAACAATCGCTTCATACATTCTTTCTAGCCATCTAACTGACATCTCCAGTTCATGTTTACACATTCTTACCCCTGACATTGCCGCCCTGCCATTAGCTATCACTTTTCTGGCTTGTGCAGCCCATCCTCCACTGCTACACATCCTTACACCTAAATAGTCATATTCGTTTACCACTTCTACCTTTTGGTCTCCTATGAACCACGCCTCTCCTTTCCTAAGTATCGATCCTCTTTTAAATACCATTATTTTTTATTTTTTGCTGTTTATTCTTAGTCACCAGTCAGCGCAAAACCTATGGATTGCCTCAATTGATTTTTGTAGACCTATTACGGAAATTGCTCCTATCGTTAAATCATCTGCATACAATAAACCAGGAATCTCTTTGTTCATTATTATTGGGCAATGGGCATTGCTTTCTTTAACCCTCTCTATTATGTCGTCTATAAATAAATTGAATAGTATAGGACTCAATTTGCACGTCTTAAGCCTAAGCAAAGGAAAATTAATATTTTTAATATGTTTAACGATGATATTAGTTTAACTTATTAAGAAATGTTGTTTGAATGTTAAATTATCTAAAAAATTGTTTAAAGAAAACATTATGAAGATTACCAAATATGGTCATGAAAAGTGATTAAAGATGTCAACCTATGAGAAATTATTGAATTGTCATAGCAACGGCCCATTAAATAGTTTCGAATAAGCTAGATTTAACTTTATTCTACGGATAGACGTCGTCGAGTAAAGACGCAAAATGTTTTTCTATGTAGAGATGCCGTCGAGTCTGGAAGCAAAACAATCGAAATGTAAAATCATTGAGTAAAACATTGTAAAGGAATAGCGACCGATGCTTCTGAAGTCATATATTTAACTTTGTGTTACGACGTGTGCATGTTAACTTCTGAAGGAATTAACATTGCGATATATGAAAAGAAGTTAAACAATTCTTTAAGTAATTTAGTAAATTACTTTTATTCTATAGCTACACCCGAGTTAGGAGGATTTCATGCGACGACTGCAGCAGTCGTGGGTAACAACGAAAGGACGTCGGTACAAGGAACGTCGGCTCCAGCCCGAAGGACTGGACGTTCCAGCATCCCAGTCCTGAGATCCACGTTCAACGTCCCGATACAGTGCAGAATTGCAGCACTCCCGTTAGAAACATGCCAAAGAACTTAAGACAACGTAACAATAAACCAAGAATAAACATTGGTGAACTGTTACTATTATTTGGAATTAGAAAGGTAGGAACCTTACTGAAAAATAACAAATTTTCTCATCTCTCATTAACATTTGCCTAACAGATTTACTTTTAGTTAATTAAGTATTTGCACTTTGCGTGTCCTGCTTTGCAATAAGGATCAAATCTTGTGTATAGTACATATTATAATTGACTAACATCACACTAGGGTATTCACGGCAATAAGGCGAAACCGGCTTCTATCATTTAATTTACTCCAGGTGGAGAAAATATTTTGATGTCTCCGATTGGCTGTAGTTACAATCGATTCCCTCATTGGCTGGAGTAGAATTCGTGTTTATACATCTACGTCCTCAAACGTTATATCCATAGGATCCCTAGAGTATAGTTGGATGGATTGGACTGCGGTACGGAGGGGATTCGGCACTGCGACCAGTGTTCATCTACTGTACCTATGCACCGAATGCGGCATCCCTGGGAGGAAAGATGAAGCGAGAGGAGGCAGAGGGCAGCCGTTCCAAGGAGCTACGACAGCGCAGAAGGCAGGATCCCTACACTTTACCAGTTGGAAACTCCCCAGCCGGCCTGTACAGCCAACAGCTCACCCGTCTGCAGTCCGGAGACGGTCCTACCAGACCGGGCGCAGAGACCGGAGTCCGTCCTAGGAAAAAGGAAGTTTTACTCAGAGTATGGCATCCTACTATGCACCGCCGAGACACCCCCGACACTTCTACCCTGAAAGACACCACCAGAAGAGAGGTGATAATGGAGATGAAATGGAAGGATCTAATTAAACTACCCAGCATTCACCTGACGACTCGGGAAAACCCTCGAAAGAGAAACCCGTGGGTCAGGTAAATCGCCCACGGGAATCGAACCCGGGCCTCTGGAATGCGGGCGCAAACGAAACGCCTGAGCCATCCCGCTCGGTTAGAACATAGTTACCAGACATTCATCTTTCAGGATAAGGGAAACTCAATTGTTTACTTTTAATGCCTGTCTCCAACTGCCACGGGCTTCCCGTGATAACCTCGAAGAAACCTCATCCAGATATCTCACCCTGACCGAGATTCGAAATCAAGCTCTCTTGAACGTGAGGCAGGTAGAGTTCCTTGCTACCAAGCTTGCATTCAGTAAGAATTGATTCGTATCTAACTTAAGCTAATCAGAGACATCAGAATATATTCCCCACGTGGAGTAAATCGCAGGACAAAAGTTGGTATCGCTGTACTACCTCAGTTGTGATATCAGTCTAATTATATTGGACTATTCCTTTAAACTGCCTATAGTTAGTGCTGTTGATATTTTACATTCTGCTTTCATTAGAGTATCTAACACTGGAAACATAGAACTGCAACAGAAAAGTGGTTGTGCAAGAAAGTCTCATCGATCATGTTCCTGACTGTGGCATGGGAGGTACCGAGTTTAGATTGCTTTTTGCGACACAATAAGGCATTCTTCTCCAGCTGCACGCCGCCGGGCGAGCGGAGAGGAGGTGGGTGTATTTGTTCAGACATTGATAACGCTTTTGCATTTCTCGGGTTTTGCGATGCATCGCTCGCAGTTTCATCTAACGCTGGGGAGGACGTCATTTCAATGACGCAAGTAGTTTAAATTATTTGAAGAATATTAGTGTATTTCCAAATGCGCTTACTTGTGTTTAACAAGGAATTACCAAACTATTCAATATCGTAAAACTGGCGTTCAAATTGAGCATAACCTTTGGATACCCTTTTCATCAATAGATACTCCATCCTTTGCTCTATCCAATAATCAATATTGTGCAGTATTGTCATATCGCGTTCTGCCTTGCAATCTTTAAAGTGTGGAAAGTAATTCATCCCACCCCAACATATCCAGTATAATTCTACCAATATGTAACATACGAAGGCTTATTTATATTTTGAGCCTAACAATTAAAACAAAGTAATTTTTCACTGAAAAATGCTTTATTGTTTTTTAAAACATTCTTCTTTATGATCAATACACTTTTGCATCCGTTTGAATCATTTGCATTTATTAGTCTTCTTGAGACACCTTCAAAACAAAGTTTCTGAAGGCGCAATTTATTCTTGATGTTCGGGAACAAAAAGAAGTCATTGGGTGCCTAATCAGGACTGTTTGGCGGATGACCCATCAATACAATTTTTTGAGCCTTCAAATACTCTGTTGTCAGACGAGATGTGTGTGCGCTCTAATTGTATTAATGAAGAATGATCTTACGGCTCTTGTTGGTTTTCATTACTTCACCGAAAACTTCAGGCAAAAAAGAAGAAGTTGTGTATCATTCGCCATTGACCGTTTTACGTTCCTCTAAAGGCACTGCTGCCACATGGACAGCTTTGCTGAAAAAGCAGGGACCATTTGCTTCGAAATGCTTCGAGTGCGAACAACTTTTATTGGATTTGCTTCATCTTGAAATACCCATACAGTCAACTGCTGTTTACATTCCGTCTCATACGAATAGTTCCATGATTTATCACCTGTTACAATCTTATATGCGTATTTTGAGGCACCGCCATTGTATTTCTTGAGCATTTTTGTACACCGATCCACACGAGCATCTTTTTGAGATTGCGTCAAATTATGTGGGATCCAACGAGAGCAAACCTTTTTCACGGCTAAATAATCACGCACTATTTTATAAATGCTGGTGGAACTAATGCACAGGGTTGCCTCAATCTCACAGCATGTCGTATGACGATCTTGCATTATTAGTTTTTGCAAAGCATCAATGTGTTCTGGCACAACTGATTTTGAACGGACGACCTTCACGAACTTCATTATTGAGGGAATGGCGGCCACGATTAAACTCGTTATACCAGCGTTTCACAGTGGCAAAGGATGGAGCTTCATTGCTAAATGTGGAAGTTAGTTGATCGATGCAGTCTTCTCTTGATAATCCACGTCGAATGTCGTAATAAATCATTTTCACAAGTTGATTCCATTTTTGTTGAAACACAACCTTTAAGTGAATGTAAAGAAAAAAATGAGCTCTATTGACAAAATGTCTGAAGTAGATTATAGTCAACTATGTCAACACTTCAAATGGAAACATCAGATGGCTCTACAACATTCAGGGCTGCAAGCCTCAAAATATAAATAGTGCCCTTCGTATTGTATATTCATTAATCAATCAGGATTCGGCACTTTAGGTTACACCAATGACAGGAACACCAAATACTAAAATAATGACTAGGTCTGGAAGTTGAGGAAAGATTCCCCACCCCATCCCCTAGTGTCTGAAGATGAGACATTATATATAATTATGGGTCACTATAGGCCAGAAAATGGAGCATTTTATTTGTATTTTGCCCTTTTAGCTATTTTTATTTAAAGGTCCTTTTTATAACATTTTTGTTTCGTGTAACCTTTCGTGTTTTTTTTTTTTATTATTATTATTATCTTGTTCCTGTTCAACAGAGTCGAGCGTAAATTCTAATTTCTTTTAATTAATATGCACTCTTAAGACTGGCTACAGCGGGTACCAGGTGAGAGGGCCCTCAAGTCATTAGCACCAGCACAGAACCTACTAAACTCTCTCTAAATATTCCGTTATTTTTCTCCACAACATGTCATTGTATCAAGTATGCACCAATGACATCCGTTGATGCAAACAGAAGTTGTTCAATGTTTTCGCAACGTGCTGTCAGAAAACCGACGATCGTTTACACCTAAGAATTTAGAGATGACTGTTGTGATCTACTGCAATGCTAACTGAGGTAAGCTTTCTGAAGCTGAATTTCTGTTAACCCGTGGGTGGTTACAGCCAAGTATGAATTAATTGTATCTATTTCAATTTCCTTCCGCAGAATGACCATTGCTGTTTGCTGAATCAGAAAACGCATTTCTTATATATAGTTTTTCTCGCATTGTGTGTAGCACATCATTTTATATTGTACTTTAAGGCTTATTCACTAAATATGTAATTAAAAATTAATTTATTAATTTGTAGGTATCACTTCTTTACGTCCTTTGTTTCAATCTTTAGGTCTGTTTGTAATATTTTAGGTATTTTTTGAAGGTCCTTTTTAGAAAATTTACTATTGACTCACAGGAGGATACGCTTGAGGTGTGCAGGTCCTCACTCGTTTACGTAAACCGTTCTCTAAACAGTCTACGAAAGAAGAAGCTATGCCTTAACTTACATCCTCTTTCAGAGTTTTCATGAGTTCTGCATCCCTGCTTTACAACTTTAAAAAATTGAGTATTCCGATGAGGGTAGTATCTATGTACTTCAATTCATGCCAGAGGATCTACTCCCATTAGTCCTGGACACGTAGAACCAAGAACCCGGGCCTCTTTCTACCAGGGAGTTACCGAACTGTCCCGAAAGGGCGCCCGGCGCCTCCGAGGCTCTTTCCATAGGGCAAAACCTAGAGAATAACAAGCCCCCCCCCCCCATCTGGTCCTGTGGACTCAACACGGGATGGAAGTGGATACGCCACTTACGCGCGCCAACTCCAAAATGGGAAGGCTACCGATATGACCTCGGTGAGGCCACCTGGTGATCTAGCACACCTTCTACTAGCTATGCTGGCTAGTACGCGGGAATATTAATGGCTTCCCTAAACCCCGTCCGGAGACGTACCCAATCACCCACGGGTATCGGGAACCACTGCCACCTCGAGTCCAACCCAATCCGAACAACTTCCCATCAGGGAAGGGCTCGAAGTATCTATGTACGCTAGTTTTAACCATTTTGAAGCCGTCTCCATGTCACGATCTATCACGTTCTACCAGAACTCGCTTCCATCGCATATCACACTACGCTGTTTCGTATTTCTGATTAATTTCTCGTTCGCAAGTCAGGCGTACTGTGGCACAGTATTCCAATAATCAATAAATTCTAGCTTTTTGTTAACTTACAGTTAATAACAGAATAGTGAAATAAGAGCTTCGGGATCATTATTTTCAGATCAAGAGTTAAACAATAAAAATTCGGGTATACTCAACTGACTAAAAAAAGGGCTTCAGGGAGTGCTTTGAACAATGTAGTGAACGCTGGAATCGTATTTTGGCTGAGGAAGATTACTTTGAAGGTTTATAATGGAATTCGAATAAAGGTGAGCAGTATTTTAAACTAAAAAAATAATTCCGGTTATTTTTTACACTCCCTCGTACAAGCCTCTGAAATAGATGGCACCTCCTTTATGAGACTGAACCACACAATTCAGTGTCTTTATAAATGAGCTGATAAACCAAAGAGTGCAGTTTCCCAATCAAATTCCCTTGGGAATGCCAATGGAAACGGCGGAGACGGGAATGCAATCCCCTGATATTAGAATTCCGAGGTGAACTTAGGATGTAGGGAAAATGGCAAGGATTTAAGCAGCAAACAAAACGCTGCAACGAGGTAGGGACATGGAAAGAGATAGAGCGGAGAAATGCTGGTGGACCTCAACGATTTTCTTATCTGAGTTTATTGATTGCATCTATCAACAAATCCATATCATATCAGGCTTTTTTTTTTTTTTTTCCTTGGACACATATTATAAATTTTTACTTTCTCCGCCGCCTACGCATGTTAGATACACCAACTATAGTGTGTTCCATCTAAAAGTTATATCCAGATTACAGCAATGAAGAACAAAACTCAAAACGATAAGCTGTCTTTGTTTAACTCCATCTTTCAAGGATGCACCATCAAATACCTCTACTTCAACCTATCGTTTAAAGAAAATATTTTGAGTTTATTTTACAAGCAGAAACGCTTATAGAGATTCAGAGACAGATTAAACATACTGATATTGGCACGAATAAAACAAATGGTTTTGAGCTTATTTGGGGAGGGTGAAGTAGCTTCTGCTATCCTCAATAGAACTAAATTCTATACACTTAGAAAAGCGTAGTAAGAAATGTGCAGAAACGTGCCGTATAAACAAACATATAATTTATTAAAATTCACAATTCGTCAATATTCTTTTCACAGAATTAGTTTTTGACATTTCACGTTTCTTTATGTTCCTTTTTATTTGTTTCTTTTATACCCCGCCTTTAATTCCAATGGTCATATCGGCGGCCGTTGTCCTTTGGAACATATCGAAGGTGTTAACTCGTATTCGTTGGGTTTTAATCATTAGATCACGCACACATTCGCACTCTCATTCATACTTCCAGACTCTGGGGAAGATGAGGAATTACCCCCGCCGCCGGAATCGACCCCGGGACTCCTAGCACGGCAGGCAGGTGCTAAACCGACTGCGCTATGGGGCCAGCCTTTCATGTTTTATTGTTATACGAGGGCTGTTCAATAAAGAATGATCATAATTTTTTTACGGTCATAATTTTTCGCACTAAAATTGGTACTCCTGGTTCCCGCGTGTGAGAACCAGCAAGTTCAGACATGTTCAGTATCGCCTACCGCTGCAATGGAGGTAATATACAGTTAAAGTTGGTGTTAGAGAAAGATCCGGAGTTTCTTTCAAACGTAATCACTGCTGATGAAATTTGGCTACATCATTTTGATCCTGAGAACAAAGCAAAAGTAGTTGCTTTTGCTGGGAAAGTTATGGTCATCTTATTTTTTGATATTCATGGAATGGTTTATCAGCATGTTGTACCTGCACACACATCAGTAACAGGACAACACTACAGAGATGTCCTGAAAACATTGCTAGTCCATATCAGGCGCAAAAGACCACATTTCCGTGAAGCAGGTTGGATGCTGTACCACGAAAATTAGCGGCTACATATTGTCTATGTTCTTGCTGAATATCTTGCAAAAATCAACGTGAATTGCATCCCCCACCCTCCCTGTAGTCCGGATTTAGTCCATGTGACCTTTTTTATTCCCTGACTTGCAGAAATGCCTTCGGGGGAGGCATTATCCATCATCAGAATCAGTGATGAAGGCTGCGGAGGCGATTTTGAAGGATCTCTCAAAAATGGTTTCCAGCGTGTCTTTGAAGACTGGCAGAAACGCTGGGACAAGTGCATCGCATTCAAGTGAGACTATTTTGAGAAGGACCATCAAAATTATGAGGATGAGTAAAGGTACGCTCTCAAAAAAATGTGATCATTCTTTATTGAACAGCCCTCGTATTTTTCCAGTTTTAAGTGCATCTCTAGTAGAACCATTCGAAAGGGTGCCTTCTCCCCTTCCCTTTTCCTTCCTCGAGCCCTGTTCATCACTCACAAAAATAGCAGAAGTTTGTTCTTAATGTGGTATGTAATAAAACACCACCATGTGATTTTAATTAATTTCTAGGAAAACTACCCATTTTTCTAAAATTCTGTTTTATATTCTCTGGGCTTTTTACCCCTGTGGATTTCGTGGAAACTGATTACTTCTCCATTTCTGAATAAAAGGCTCTTAACGATTTAGAGACTCTTGCGTTTGAGATGGTCTAACGAACAGACAATGTTGCAATTTCTATGAATAGCGTTTTTCTTTTTTACTGGATTATATATAGGAAACAGAAGCAACGGGTACCAGTATATCCAGATTGGCAGCACTAGTCGTTTCCGAAGCATTTCCTTATCTACCCCTTTAATGCATGAATCATTTCCCTACTTGTGCCACTCCAGTTTTCATTAGCCTTTCTGCAGTGTCTCTACGCAATCGATTCGAATAGCCACGGTTGCCCGCCTCGGTAGCGTGGTGGTAGCATGTCTGCCTCACGTTCAAGAGGTCCCGAATTCGAATCTCGGTCAGGGTGAGTTATCTGGATAAGGTTTTTCCAGGGTTTCCCTTTATCCTGAAAGACGAATGTCGGGTAACTCTAAGCTCTATGGACCCTGGGTTCATCTGAGCATCATTTCATCTATTCCATTCATCGTCCGATATGACTTAACGCTGAAAGACGTAAATTACAAAAAATACCACGGTCGTTAAAGCGATATCTAATGGATTGACCATCCATTCAAAGCCGAACGTGCGAGTTCGAATCTCGCAACTGCAGTCAAACGTGCCTGCAGGGGAGGCACCACGTAAACAAATCGGTGTGATGGCATGCGTGGATGATGACGGGGTGTCATTTGATTGTAGCTGCTTGGATTTTGCCTTTTTTATACTAAAAATACTACAGTGTAATTGTTAAAATAATGTAATATTTACAATACAAAAGGCTCAAACTGTAACTGATAAAGGCCAGTACAATATTATAATAACGGAAACAAACCGAATCTGAATACAGCTTGATGTTGCCATATGGCTCTACGCCACGCATTAAAGGGTTAATGTTTACGTTTTACACATTTACTCAAGTGACTCATTTAATAAATAACGCAAAGAAAACCGCGATTTCTCCGCCTCCCCCCCAAAAAAAATACACGACTGTTCATTTAAAAGAATGTTGGTATAAACAGTGGAGTTATATTTTCTCGTTGCATTTAATCAAGTCCGAATTACCTACTTTGAAACAATTTCTTAGCCAATTATTTGTCGTTATTGCTTTAGTACATATAAGAGATTGATTTTGTGTAAATCTATGTAAGATAAAAATCAATCAGCGTTTGTATTTAGCAAATGAGAATACCAGTTACTTACTTAGCATAATGTTGTGCCAGGATTATTACGTATTTGAGACACTGCGACACACATTCTGTACAAAACACGGCTGATCCGTCGAATCGAAATCACAATTGTATTGAACTGGCCGCTATACTCAACTGAATTCCTTAACTCAAGCGATGCTGTCAAATGACTATCAGCAGCTCGCCTTCACTCGACCTCCACTATCGCCGAGCACTGCTCAGCTATTTACATTGTCCAAATACAAAGCGAACCATCTGGAATATGAACCCACTAGAAGTTGCCAAAACGAATCTTTCGGAGCAGGGAAGTAGCGCAAAATGGATCGTTTTGAAAGGAATTGTTCATTAGCTGCACTTAAGACCACATATCGACCGGGCGATCCTTGGCAGTTGGACATATCATGTGGGCACATGGATAAAACAATCAACAAACCCTGTTTCAGGCACTCGGAATTAAGGGAGATACATAGGTTAATTGCTCATATTATCACGTTGTGTGATCGAAACGTTTCCGGAATGCTGCCATAAACATAACAACACTGCTCCGTGGGAAGCAATGTTGACGTTCATTGGCATTGAACAGGGTTTGTTTTTCCAAACCCTTTTGTGAAATAAAATATAAAAGTCATATTCCCTTCATTCACTTAGGTGCGATGTAATAAACACTACTTCCAGACGGAGAGGAGGTGGACAATGGGATATTCAGCACGATTGTGCCCATTTCCTCAATAATAAAGTTCGAGAACGGGAATCAAAACAGTAAATATGTTGTTAGACTACAGCTCGGTATATTATACCTTTTACGTTATGTTTAAGATGCTATTATCAAAAGCTACGGTTTAGGCACTATAAAGCACCATAAAGAAACCATGCAAACTTGACGACAGGTTATCTTTCAGTAACATTGGTTGTTTTCTATTGGATATTATCACCATAATCATCTTTACTATTAGTTATAGTGTTAACTCACTGTGCGCTTTGTAAAGTAAATCTAAACATTAAAGCACCATGTTTGTGCCATCAATTGAAGATAAACAGAATATGAAAGAAACTAGTGCGTCTTTACTCATAGCTCTCTATGGAAACAATATTGTCGAAACTTTGCTTAACTCTGCTTTGCTTCACTCAGTGCAATGGGTCCTTTTTACAGGCTACGTATGTACATTGTATTTATTTCATAACTATCAATCTCTGGTTTTGGAAAGTATCTCTTGTCTCCTTAAAGAGGCATTTGACATTTACACCTCAGAGTGCAGAGGCAATACGCTTACGTATTAAAAATAGCTTGGGTCCAACAGAAAGGTCAAGTAAAATTTTCCAAATCAATTTCCAATCTAGAAATTGAGTTTATTCTGTCGAAAATGCAGACTAATATAAGTGGAAAACATTCTACTACTTTTCGATTGTTTAATCTGTTATTTTTAGTTATCATGGAGTACACATGGTAGTTCGAACCCCCTGGTAACCCCTCTCGTAGCACGGAACATTCGCTCACGCCACTGGCGGGCGTTTAACTATAGCTGCCCCGTTCCGTTCTGCAACCGTTTTAATGCAAGAAGAGATATGGCTTACGTGAAAGACGGGGTAGCTGGGTCACCTAGTATGTATAGTCTTGCCTCGGTGTGTGGCAGAGTTAACTCAGCAGGCCTATGTTCTGGAAAACCATTACCAGGTGCCTCAGTTCATAGCTGCCTTCTTCCCACTGAGTTTCTATAATGGATTCCGTGTCGTTTCAAAATTGTTGTTTCTTTTTGTGGTAGTGCTTCGTCCAATATGGTGATATTAGATGCAGTTTTAAGCACAGCTCAAGTGGTAATCTCGACAGTGTAAACCTGGATGCCAATCGTCCTCTTCACGAATGTCAGCTTCACTTTCTCTACGATTCTGAGGTGTTCACATATTAGATATGGGCCATACACAATTATCGTATTACTTTAGTCGAAAGGAGGTTCATTGTTGTCTGTAGAGATAATTTAGATACATTTGTAATTTGTTCCATTATTTTTACGGCAATGACCAGTTTTGTGTTACATATAAGCGAATTACAGATGAGGTTTTTACTAGAAGAATCAACGCTCAATGGGTCTGAAGATGTAAGATCTAAGGTTAGTTCTAATTTCATTTTTCCAGCTTGCATCTAGAGCTGTAGCTGCTGTACCATATCCGGCAGTCTTGAATAATTTCTACTACCCCCATGATGAGTCTGATGTGCACAACGTGGATCTAACGTGAACTGCCCGGGAAAAAGTTAAAATTTGAACAACTCTTCTTCACCGAACGCAGGACCCCGGAAAGCTTTTCGTTAATTGTAAACATTCACATGAAAATGCATACATGTATACGTTATCTTACCGTTATCGGCCATTGCGAAACAGTCTTAAGAGAATAAATGTTATTCCTCATTGTGTGTTGCTGATGTGTTAGAGAAATTTGAATTCCTACAATTAGATATATGAATTCCTACAAAATCGCGGTTAGCATAATTAAAATAATTTCAAAGTTATAAGATAATAGAGTCAACATGAAAAATTCAATGCCATGGCCGGGATTTGAATGATGAAGCCTGGGACTCAAGTACTTACGATAGTAATACGCCACCAATGGTGTATCTCGAATGCGAGAGACCCTAGTGGTTTACCGGGGAAATATAGAGTCAAATGTAGAATTTAATGCCATGACGGCAAGTTGGCCATGATAGCTCAATGGGTAAGAGCGAATGGATGGAAACCAGGAGATCAGTGGTTCAAATCCCGGTCATGGCATTCAATTTTTCATGTTTACCCTATCAAAAACCTTAGCCTATATACGGCTAGTGTGGAGAAATGATTAATTACCATCAATTAACTAAAATTATAAGATAATATTTTCCTCACCCCTTTCTGCAGACTTGGAATTGTGCAACCATGATATTGGTTGGCAATGTTAAAAATGTTATCTTGGCCCATCGTCAAAATAACCAAAGTAAAAGAAAAAAACTTATATTTATGTTCCTGTACGACACTTTCTTAATGTATTAAGATATTGAATATTCATGCACGACCTCTAGTATAAATGTCTCTTTCCTGAACAGCTTTTGTCTATTCGAGAATTCTCAACAACTTGATTAGAGCAGCGCCATGTGCATTTATTCTTCACACATATGAAATGTTAAAAAGATTTATAGCCATTCATCACGAGTAATGGTTTACATTTGCCATTCTGCATTCTACAAACTCGCAGCGTGATGTGTACGTGTATGCCACGGAAGAGTTCACAATTGACCATGAGTGAATCCTGATGAATAACTGACGGCGTGTTACCAGATAAACAGATTTACCGATCAACAAATTTGTAGGAATTAACATATTTCTCAAACATTTTTACCTATTTCAAATTTGTAGGAATTCATAGCGAGCCGTGTTAGATCATGGGATGAGATTGAAAAAAATTGTATGACAAGCAATTTAGAGGATTTTGAGTACAAATGAAAAACTAAGTGCAAATAAACAAATATTTATATAATTGATGATTTATCAAAATCGTCAAACTCATGACAACGCCAGATATTTCTGATAGTATTTCAATAAATAAATAACACTTGGAAATTAATGGGAATAGGAAAAAGTGCACAAGATATATTTTAGGGCAGAGTGCACTAAGTACAGAAAGACCGTTTAGTTTAACCAGCTTTCTCTGTTACACGCAATTTGTTTCAATATTTAACTTGCATTATCTAATATTATCGCTTGTATTAGCACAGAAACAATACGATATACACAAGCGCTTCACTTTTCGTTCGTGATATGCAAAAAACTGGGCAAGTAGCAATGCGACTATTACGTAAAGATGCTGACCTGAGCGGAGAACCATCCTAAAACAAACTACAGGAACGTCGTGTCATAACGGTCTAACGAGTTTCTCAAAATTTTCCTGGCAACCGCGATTTTCATCGTTAGTTTTAACGAATGGAATTTTAATTAAAAACGGAAGAACAAACTTCAACAACTTGGGCACTTAAAGAGAAAAATGGGGCAGAATTTATGTATTTCACTGCTGTAATACGCGGATCTCAGGAAACGTTTTATTATTATTATTAAAAAAAAAACACACACCAATCGACGTCTCATACAGACACATCACTTTTCGCAGCGTTGACATTTCAGACACTCAGTGAATAATCTCATATCTCTTGCCACATTAGGTTAACAATTCAAAAACAAAACATAGCAAATTTATTTCTATTACATTTTATACGATAACATCTTTGAGTAATTACATAAATAAATCAGTTCTACCGAATGCTTGTAAGTTAATTTTCAAAATGCAGCACGTAAAAGTTCAAACATCTGTGCAGTTTTACGAAAATGATGCATCCTACAATATAACAAATTTCCAGAACACCATCTCTATAGCGTAGGAGGTAGCATGTTTGCCTCATGTTCAAGAGGTTCAGAGTTCGATCTTGGTCAGAGTGAGTTACCCGGATAAGGTTTTGCCGGGGGTTTCCCTTATCATGAAAGATGAATGTCGGATAACTCTAAGCTCTAAGGTCATTGGGCTCATTTGAGCATCATTTCAATCATTTGATTCATCGTCCGATGTGACTTAACGTTGGAGGACGTAAATTAAAAAAAAAATCATGCGAGTAAATTGCATTATCATTTCTTCTCTGTAGGTACATGCTAAAAATTTGCTGCTTCACTCTCAACTTTCTCTAACCATTAGAACCTCTCACAATTCCATCTATTATAGCGTATGTTGCAGTACAGTTTTAGTTTCTCTGATAAATATTCATAGGTGTTGTATTCCACTCAAAAATTTGATGTCGGCATTTCATGTAAATGCACTATGGAGATCCCCATGAATCCCAGCAAACACTTTAGAAATGTATTGCGAATGATCCCTATGTCTCTGACCTCTGGTGTATAAATTACACAATTTGTTTTCGTTTGTGAATCACCTAACGAGGATCTATGGTTCGATTTCTGATTAATGGTGGTAATTTTACCTATTCAGGCCTTCAACTCTGACCTGCTCATGTGCATATACCCAAATTCCAATATTGTTGGGAGTCGAGTTACGTCCTTTGTTCCATCCCTATCAACATTATCATCCTCACATCACTCGCTGAGCTTATAAATGGATCCTCTCTCTTGGAGGAACGAGTTTCATCTACTGTCATGGTAGACCGATTGAGGAGCTTTGGAAACAACATTTCATGTCATACGAGTACATTCCAAATCTGCAGGCGACAAGTCTTTTCCTTAATTTTTCGTTTTCCAAACATTATCTACATATATAAAAATGTTTGCATTAACAAGCTGTAAACCTTGAGTTCTACTGTAACATGGTTTCCAGGTTAAAGGCATTTTATTAAATATTACAGGAAAAATATATAACCCAGTAAAACATGTGTAGTGTCAAATTTTATTTTCTCTAGTACTTACTTTACACAGGTAGGGGAAATATTGCATTGCACCAAAAAAAAAATCGCAGCATTTTTAAACGATGCGCCCGGTTGCGCGTTTTATATATCATCACACAAGACGAAAATTTTAATAACTATCAAACTAACATATTAATTACGAGTAGCTGGCATGCTTTAATTTGTATAAGAGTACTCACACTAGATCGCATTTTTCTCCGTAAAATGTTGCTGCCGCATGACCCGCTGGAAGATGACCACGACGATGGTTGAAAAAACGTTTTACGAAGAAAAATACGATCTAGTGTGAGTACTCTTATACAAATTAAAGCATCCAGCTACTCGTAATTAATATAAAATATGTCTCACTTTAAATACTTTGACAATTCTTTATAATATCAAGCTAATGTTGGGAGTTCATACCTTCAATGAATGAGAGAAGATTTTAAATGTCGTTAAAAATGTCTTTATGTTAAAAAGCATTTAACATAACGTTAAAATAACCACTTCCGAAAATCTCATTGTTATTTGTCTGAATTGTTAATACTTGATAAATTTTTGAAGTACAGAATTAGTTGGATTTGTTTCTCGGGAGTGGTGAAAAGAATATGCAATTTTAAAGCCAACTTTTTTTAACATTTCACTACGCTCCAGCCTTTTGAAACCTCCTTTTGCCTGAAGCGAAATGTGTATTGGAACCATTTCTGCAAATGCTTACGACATGACAAAGTGTTTACAAGTATAATTTGTAGAAGAAATGCAAAATAAACTGTGATAAATAGAGAAAGGTGCCTGCTTGGGTAGCGTAGATGATAGCGTATCTGCCTCACGTTCAAGAGGTCTCGAGTTCCAATCTCGGTCAGGGCCCTATCTCTTTCTGTTAATGTTAAATATATTAAATTATGATCCTTTATACCATAAGCTATTTAAAATATCAGACTCAAATTTGTGCAGGATGTAAGTGTATGTCTTCTAAGTTTCACCCAATAGGTTTGCTTATTTAGTTTAGGAAGCCAGGAATGTTATTAATTATATCAGCTTTTGATTAAAATCTACCAGCACTTAATTTTAAAAAATAACTAGCTACTTAATATCAAAGTAGATTCACAACAGATCGACTCTTTAGCGCAGCTGCTTGCCAAACAGGTTCGATTCCTGGAATCGACGTGGGGATTTTTTTCCGTTGGCAGACCTAGTGCGGGTGCACTCAACCTGGGCGCAAATTGAGGCGCTACCTGCAAGTAACGTAACGGCTCCAGGTTGCGAAGAGCCATTGAAAGGCCGGAAAGACTCTGGGCATTAACTACATCCCACCCTGCAATACTGCACCAAACGCCATAATGGGCAGAAGTAGGGGATCAACAATGGAGCTGAGATCTCGGGCTGTTGCGCCGCAGTGTTTACTTTACTTTAGATTCATATTTACATAGTTTCTTATACGCTACAATTTAATTTAATTATCTTGGATAGTTTCTGAGAGATCGACCCATTTACCTTTATCAGAAAATGTCATTCACACAAAAAGTTGTTCAAAGCAAAAGTGGAGAAAGCAAACTCGCATACACCTGTAAAGAACAAACCAAATAAGCTGAGTACCAAAAGGTATCTTACTTAGAAGTAGTACCAATTTGTTGGAAAAAACTTGCGCTAAAATATGTGGCAAGAGTTTACCGCTATACTACAAAGTGTGTAGTTTATTATTATTATTAATTATTATTATTATTATTATTATTATTATTATTATTATTATTATTATTATTATTATTATTATTATTATTATTATTATTATTATTATTATTATTATTATTATTATTATTATTATTATTATTATTATTTTAATTTATGTCCTTCAACGTTAAGTCATATCGGACGATGAATGAAATGGGTGAAGTGATGCTCAAATGAGTCTGGGGTCCATGGAGCTTAGAGTTATCCGACATTCGTCTATCAGGATAAGGGAAAACCCAGGAAAAATCTTATCCAGGTAACTCGCCCTAACCGAGATTCGAACTAGGAACCTCTTGAACGTGAGACAGACAAGCTACCATCTACGCTGCCGAGACGGGCAAGTGTGTAGTAGTTAACTGTGTAGTTAACTATCAGTTAAGAGTTAACTGATACAAAACTCAACAGTACTAAATGGCAGATGTACTACTATTTTTTTTAATAATTATAATTTCTTTTACTACGCACACAGTAAATAGAGAATGTATTTCAAACAAAAAATTCGATATGAAGATTTCTTTGAAAATATGTTTTGACATCGCCTGAAAGGAAAACGTCCGGTGAGTGGGGGACAACTCAAAAACGAGAATTCAGTTAAATACCGAACGTGGTGTTTAAGTTCGGTATCTTCCATGGATGTCCTGCGCCATCGCGCAATGGGTTAGAGCGCTGTTCATTGGTTCCCCGCCACGGATAGGTACCACCGACGGGCGCGAATCGTAAGTCCCGGGTATAGGATGGTGAGGAAATTGAGCAGCTACGCTAGGTAGCGAACTCTGATTATGAAAGTCAACTTTCCGGCTGGGGTGTCATGATGGTGACCACATCTCCTCCCCGATTCGGTTGGATGATCGCACTCTTCTGCCTTGCGTATGTGGGCGTGAGGCCGGCAATCGGGCTGGCAGGCTCTGGCTTGCTTGGGGCCAGAACTTCCCAAGTTACGCCATGAGTTACGTTATATTCTATGGATACGAACAAGGATTTTCAAGAAAACATTCTTACGCATTCTACATTCTTTTTACAAGGAAATGTTTCCAATAGTTTTAGTTTCTCAAAAATGACTAAGAATTCGATTAAAATAGGTCTCTCACATTTTCATGACAAATGAGATTATAGCTTGAATTTTTTCGTAACAGTCCTAAAGGCTTCATTTTTAATAATCTTTGCAAAACGGAAATCTTAAAATAAGGCAACATTTTACTACAGAAAAATCTAAAACGTTAAAGCACACTCACACTCTATACCAAAATGTATATTTGGTGTTTGTCTATGTGTGGCGTTATTGCCCGAGAAATTCTTTGTTATTCGTTTCAATTTTAAAATACCTATAATTTTCCGAAATGGAAAGTCATTGCGTTTTTTATTTGTTATTTTACTTTGCTTCTTTCCTGATCATGCAAAGAGAACTGAATTTCCAAAACAACACACAACGATCAGCTCTAAAAGTATCTGACTACTTATTTATAAGGAAATTTGTTATAAAACATTTCTACAAATGTTTCTCTGGTAACTAGAATAGAAAGCATTCTAGGAATAGTTTTGTCGAAGAGAGAAAGTCCTATGAATATGACATACAATTTTTAAAAATATGTCTGAAATTTAAGTATTGTGCCCACTATGTTAAAAAATCAACTTAATTAGACCGCACAAAAATTAGAAGTCACTTTTAGCAATTTTTACCCTTTCATCTTCTCTTGATTTGAAATATCTACTTTCTAAATAAAATGACATACCATGAATGTGTAACGTGGAGAGAAAAATCACCTTTAATATGAATAATTCAATGCATATGTTGTCTGCTAAGCACGGCGATACCGCTGCTACTTACGGAGAGGTTCGATTCCCGGTAACGGTGAGGATTTCCTCCCACCGAGAGACCTGCTCTAAGGTGCACTCAGACTCAGGAAGTCTCTAAGGGACCAGCTGATGAGCTACTTGATTGAGAAGTAGTGATCTCTGATTGGGATGTTCTGCATGGATCGGGGGGTTGACCACGTCTCACCCTCCAACACTACACACCAATCATGACGCCTGTGATGGGCAGAGGCGGGGGAAAACAGTGTAGCTGGGCGGTAAGATTTAATCCGGAAAGAGCTGTGGCGCAGCGGGATTAGTTGTTAAAATATAAAGGATATACGAATGCATATAATTGTCATGAGGAGAGAAAATCTGTTTATGTGAATCTAAAGACTACTCAAAGGACCGGGCTTCAGGGAATGGAAAATAAAATGCATCGAGGGAGACGCGGGCCTCTCAGAAACTATTAGAAATGAATATAACTTGAGTAATAAGGAACAGGAATAACAGAATATAGCGACAGGAATAAATCGGAGAACACAGTACAGCAGTTAGTGAAGAATACGCCCTCGACTACACTGAATATCGATTGAAAGGCTGAACTCAACATGTGACAAGACAAGAAGAGTTGCTCGAGTTACCAACAAACACCCACCTCCTCTTCTGCCTTGTCAACTTCAAAGGGACCATGCGGTCGATCTGCTGGAGAAGATTACTTGTTCCTTCAACTCCGTCGGAGGAGTCATTTCGTCTTGGCGGTTAGAGGGCCGTTAAACTAAAAGGAAGGAAAGAGGGAAGGAATGAAAATGGACGAAACCAAATAAAACAAAGAAACAAACAAAAGTAGAAAGGAAGAAGGAAGAAAACAAAAAGGAAAGAATTAGTATTGTACTAATGGGTGCAAGGAAGGAAGGGAAGCTGCCCTTCTTGAATCTCTGGTAGGGTGACCACCCCGGAGTTTTGAGACTTTGTATACTGTTCCACACAAGACAGCATTTTTTGTAAGAAATGTTCTTTTGTGCTTTATTTTCCTGCGGTAATTTCTTAAGAAAAATTTTCACCTCTTTTAATTTTTTATAATACAGTAAAACCTCTGTAAAATGGAACACAATCGTTCCGGCGTTTATTTTCCGTTTACACAGGTTTCCGTCTTGGAGAGGGTTGTGTTTCAATACAAAGAAATACAGAAACTATAGGTTTACAGTGAAGAAATAGCAAAGAATGAAGTGTAAATAGTAATAATAGGTTGATATATATTGCATACTGTATTTTCAACTTGTATACAATACTTGCAGCTTATTACCTAGCTTTTAGTCTAGTTTAGCAGTTTATTGTCTGTTTTCAATTTTCCCTTTCCATTCTGCAACTGTTCCAAATATCAACATCATTTGTTGCATCACACACAGCATTCAAAACAATGTTATGGCGATGTTTGAAATTCCTGGGGCTTCCATTGGAAGCTCTGAAATGCTATTTGCCTTATTTTCTTGCTGTCTCTAAAGCTTGAGTCTGAAGCAATTGTCCAGAAATGGGAATTCCTTTAGCTCGCGCACCAACAAAGCGCTCGAGCACAGGAGGATTTACCTCGTCATACTCTGAAGATCTTGTGATACGGTTTCACATGCCCTGCTGTTCCTTTAACCACTCGTCTTTAATTTTTATTTTGTTTTTAAAAATCTCAAAGATCTGAATTTTCCCCACTTTAAACAACACAGTTAATTCTTTAACTGTACGTTTGTTCTTTCCGTGCTCTTCAATTACTTTAATTTTTCCTCCAATAATAATAATAATAATAATAATAATAATAATAATAATAATAATAATAATAATAATAATAATAATAATAATAATAATAATAATAATAATAATAATAATAATAATAATAATAATAATAATAATAATAATAATAATAATAATAATAATAATAATAATAATAATGTTTTACGTTTAGAACTCATTTTACAGAATCTGTGTACATTCAAACTATGTTTTTAAAAATCACCAAAGTTCAGTTTTCTTCCACTCGTACTTGGTTACCTGTAAGAACGAAACGAAGAATGAACACACTGCTAAGCAGTTGTACCCTAACCAAGTGTGTTGGAAGAGAGCTGAGCGAGCTAATGGTTCGTTTTCCCATTTCCTCAATGGATTACAGTTTATTTCTTTATGGTTCATAGAACTCATATGCAAGTATAGTCACCTCAAAATTATTCCACTTTTTAAAATGCATACCTTATAACCTGTTACATAAAGAGTAATCTGCTTTAATCAGATTGTTTACGCAAGCGGTTCCCGAAAAATTTTCCGTTTCCGCGCTAGGCAGTCTTCGGGCTTAGGGTATAGTTTTACATGGGAAATAGCTCCGATCCAAAATTTATTTGAAGTTTTTCCAGGTTTCCGGCGTATAAGGTGTACGTTTTAGGCAGGTTTCACTGTATTAGACTATCCCCACTGTCACATCTGCAAGTTAAAACATTTACCATTAGGATTTTTGTTGCAGAAAAATTATTACGGAACATTGCTTGACTTGATCACTATCACCATTCTCATGCCTCTTATTTTTGATGTCCAATGCTCATTCTAGCCATTGCAGATGAAGAGAATGACTGTCGCATTTCTGGGCACAATTCCAATAAAATCAACAGGAAAAAGTTTGATGCGTAATTCTTACTTTACTCATTATCGCCTTGATTATGACTCCTCTATAAAACATTATTGTAAAAATCATGATTTTCCTATATTTTTATATTAATCAAGATAAATATTTGCGGAAATGATTTCATTTACCGACCATAAAAAACGCACGCACGCACGCGCGCGCGCGCGCACACACACACACACACACACACACACACACACACACACACACACACACACACACACACACACAACCTAGAAAACCTCTCCTTTTTTATGCACTGAGAGATCTCAAAACATGTACTACCAAGAGATCCCGACATCAGTTTTTGAGTGGAAACTATACATGCTCTTTCTATGGTAACGAAAATACAAAAAGCATAATCGGAAGATACTTCAAAATCAACTTTTGGCATGTTCAAGAAGCTAAAAAGAGGTGTACGTTTTAGTAGAGACAATACGCGATTAAAAATAAATACTAGCTAGTAAGGCGGTGTTTATCTTTGAAACTTATTTTTATTACAACGCGAATAGCACAGAAGCCCTAAAATCAGCATCGTAATTTCTATCCTTTGTGATCTATTTTACTTTTAAATGTTCTGATTAGTCATTAAAAGCAGAAAACAAGAAAGGGAGGAAGAAAAAAATAAACGATAGATCTGTGTTATGAAAGAGGCACTACATTTCTTTGGTTGTAAGAGAAGAGAGATTCACGCTGATCAATGTCCCTCAAAATGCTAAGCTATCCAGTTTTTGATAAACCTATTCTTCGGTTCTTCATTTTTCGTGAATGTGCCCAACTTGCTCTCCAGTCCCTAATATAGTATATTATTATATATTCAGCTATTTATTATTATTGTTATTATTATTATTATTATTATTATTATTATTATTATTATTATTATTATTATTATTATTATTATTATTATTATTATTATTATTATTATTATTATTATTATTATTATTATTATTATTATTATTATTATTATTATTATTATTATTATTATTATTATTATTATTATTATTATTATTATTATTATTATTATTATTATTTCTTATTGGCCTACGGCCTGTTCACTCCAGCATTTAAGTCTCTTCATCTTTCCCTCGGTTTCCTAAGACATAGTTTCTTAGTTTCCCATCATTGGTAAATTGTCTCTGGCGATCTATATTACTCTATTAGATGTCATTCGTGTTACATGACTGTTACATTCAGTTCTTCTATCTACCCATTCGCCGATAGCTTGAATATTTAATTGATTCCCAATTCTTCTTTTCTTATTTTATCCGTTCTAGTCTTCTTTCTTTACTATCCTTCTTAGGATATTCATTTCATTTGTCTCCAGTATTTGTCTTGTTTTAGCAGTTTCTGCTCGTGTCTCACAAGCATAGGTAGATATTGGTCGTATTAATATTTTATAGATTCTTGTTTTTGTGTCCTTATTTAAATATTGTAACTACGTGGGTTACATAGATTCGGAAATCCGGCTTGCAGAAATTTAGAGAAACTTTGCTGCAGTAAAAAGACGTGAAATTGACAATCAGCTGTCTTCAAAGCTGACTCGATGTTTTGCTACACGAAAACAAACGAATGAAATCACTGCGGTACACTCCAATCGTCGACTGTCGTAATAACCAACAAAACACTGCCGCTTTTAACACCTTGCGGGATATTTATACCCTCCAGCCATTGTTTCTAGAATGCCGCAGATCACCCGAGGAATTTCTCGGCAACAACAATGGACCGCAAGCTCTGGAGCGTCTGCCTCTCTCCTGCCCACGCGTCAGGCTCCGGCTTGCGGCAGCAGCACAATGCCATACGGTGATACTTATTTCTTCATATCACATTTGGGACAGGAATTTGGGACTATTCGTCGTTAATTTGTCTCCATCTTCATCAGCCACACGTTCGGGCGCAATATGGTTCGGAATAAAGTTTCGGAGAAGTCAAATTCTGTAACTATTTAATTGTATTATTCAGATTACATTTTGCCTTGAACTTCTTTTCCCAGTCACTTCCAACATGTCGATAAATTCTTACTTTGTTATATTTATACAGATTCAAAATATTACTTAAATGTTCTTGATCTTGCACCACTATTCATCACACTCCACCATTACAACAAAAATCTCTCTCTATTAAGATTATTGATTTTTCGTAACTATCATTACACCTCTCTTAATTTTGTGATTGGCCGATTTAATACCACGTCACAACATTACGTCATATTACGTCATACAATTATTACTTCGGGCAATCACACAATTACATACATTTTTACATATTCAAATTATTAAATATATTTACATAATCATTTTTTATGTTTCATTCTTCAAACATAACCCAAAAGTACTGTTACACATTATTCATACAGCCTGCTATTCTTGCCGCTTTATTAGCTTGGTAGCTTGGTATGTCACTTCATTGTTTAGTTCTCTCCAACTATTTATTTTAATTTCCAATTATTTTATTACGAGGGTTGTTCAATAAAGAATGATCACATTTTTTTTGACAACACACCTTTACTCATCCTCATAATTTTGATGGTCCTTCTCAAAGTAGTCTCCCCTGAATGCGATGCACTTGTCCCAGCGTTTCTGCCAGTCTTCAAAGACATGCTGGAAACAATTTTTTGAGAGATCCCTCAAAATCACCTCCGCAGCCTTCACCACTGCTTCTGATGATGGATAATGCCTCCCACGAAGGCGTTTCTTCAAGTTAGGGGATAGAAAAAAGTCACATAGGGCTAAATCCGGACTACAGGGAGAATGAGGGATGTATTTCACATTGATTTTTGCAAGATATTCAGCAACAGCATTGGCAATATGCGGCCGCGCATTATCGTAGTGCAGCATCCAGCCTACTTCACGGAAATGTGGTATTTTGCGCCTGATATGGACTTGCAATGTTTTCAGGACATCCCTGTAGTATTGTCCAGTTACTGATGTGTGTGCAGGTACAACATGCTGATAAACCATTCCATGAATATCAAAGAATGAGATGACCACAGCTTTCCCAGCAGAAGCAACCACTTTAGCTTTTTGGGGGGTTGGTGATGAAGGAGATTTTCACACTGAGCTTTGCTGTTTGCTCTCAGGATCAAAATGATGTAGCCAAGTTTCATCAGCAGTGATTACGTTTGAAAGAAACTCCGGATATTCCCCTAACATCAACCTTAACTGCATACAGACCTGCATGCGAATGTCCTTTTGTTCGGGAATCAACAGTCTTGGAACCCATCGCGCGCAAACACGTCTCATGCGTAATGTTTCTTTCACCAACGTGTGGGTGGCACCCAATGAAATGTTCAGTATTTCAGAAAGTGGTCATAAGGTAATTCGTCGATCCTCTCTCACAATGGCAGCAGCAGTGTTGATGTTTTCTTCCGTAAGAGCAGTAACTGGAGCACCGGGTCCACCTTACTTTGAAATTGATTGTCTCCCCTCTTTAAACATTTTAAACCACCCTCGAGCTGAGCTGTAGGGAAGAACAGACTCTCCATAGGCCTCCTGTAACACTGTATAGGCCTCAACTGAAGATTTGTTGAGACGAAGGCAGAATATCAAAGCCGCATATTGTTCCTCGCATGTTATCTCCATTGCAGCGGTAGGCGATACTGAACATGTTTGAATTTGCCTGGTTCTCACAGGCGGGAACCAGGAGTACCAACATGAAACTACTACGGAGTGTTTGTTTCACATTAAGCTAACAGAATATAATAAGATTGAATTTTAGTGCGAAAAGTTATGACCGTTAAAAAATTACGATCTTCTTTACTGAACAGTCCTCGTATAAGTATATTAAGTATTTTATTATAATTATTTTATCTATCATTACTTGTTTATTATTATTATTATTATTATTATTATTATTATTATTATTATTATTATTATTATTATTATTATTATTATTATTATTATTATTATTATTATTATTATTATTATTATTATTATTATTATTATTATTAAGATTTCTGGCTCAAATAAAATGAGAAAAGCATATAAAAAGCGGGAAGAATACAAATGGGAGAATCTGCAAAGGAGGAACTCCTTTTGAGCAGAGAACTTACCATCTTAATTGTCATTAGCATAATAAGTGCTTCCTTATTTCAAATATAAACTCTTTTCTAAGTACCTACATTAGTTTTGATTCCACTGTAATACAGGTTTCTCCTTTTATCGCCTCTCCCACAACCTTGCTGGATTCACCCAATAACGGCTGCCGTTGTGCGCGATGTAGAGCACACTAAATGCAGGGAAGTACCGAAATGTCATTTTGACCCCATTTTATCATGAAGTGACAGAAGAAGAGAAATAATATGGGTAGTTTCAACAAGATTCTGTTACTGCCCATACAGCAGAGGAGTCCATGAAGTGTTTGAAGACAGAGAGTGCTGGTGCATGGCCCTCTCGCTCCCGCGATCTAACATTATGGGATGTTTACTTTTGGGATAACCTGAAAGACAAAGTTTACGAGACAAATCCTCGAACACTGAAAGAACTAAAACAAAATAATGCTTATTTAGCCAAGGGTAGACGACATATTCAACTTCTTCTATAAATGAGAGTGTTATACATGCTTTACGTACGGAGTTTATGTAGGAGCAAAATCGGCTATGGCACACAAGACTCATTAGGCTTTAAATGAAGAACCCTGTGTTATCGACTGTGTGTGTTTCTGTACCATATGAAACTTAACTGAAGCCCTTGTAAAAGTTTAGCTGGCAGTTCCAAAGAGAAAGAAGTTTTGAAAATGATGGGCAAAGGCTCCAAACAACAAGACCAATCAAGATTATGTTTCACACAGAAATACGACCTATGGCTTGTTTTCGAATTTTATTCGACCAGTCAATCTAACCTTGCTTTACTCAGGGTTTCTCATGTTGGTAGGCGAATGCTAGCGTGAATTACGGCATTTCCTTTTATTTTACTTTTTATCATTCTTTTTCATCAATGCAGAACTAAGGCGGGCGGGTTGTTTTGGACAGGGCATTTAATCTTTGGAATATAATTTTCCCTGGGGTGTAATGTATGCCGCCTCCCCGTGGTGCACCCTGGGTAACGCTAAATGGCATACAGTGAAGCTCATGATGGAACTTCTCAATGGGAATCAATAGAGAAAACACCATCATGAACTGGGAGCATCTAAGAATCTGCGAAAGACTGCAATATTGTGACGGGATGTCAGATGAAAAACTGTATTGGGAAGTTAGGAGACTATTGACTATGTATCAAGTGTCTGAGCATTGAATAAATAAATAAATATAATTTTCCCTGGTGCTCGGACAGTTGAATGTCGGGTGCTTTCCACAGAGGTGTCACTTTTTTGGCGGTTTCCTTACGGAAATCATCTATTGGATACTCTATGAGTGTCCCTTCATGGTAGAGCCAGCGCCGGCCAGGATACGCCTAATTTGTAATAGTTATACATCCCGCCTTGGCTTGGCATATCTTCTGTCACCCCTTGTCACTCCCGGAGTTTGCTTTAAGATACCATGTCTGGTGGCCTACTTTTACTGGATATGCTCCATTGATTGGAGACCGCCTACGTGTGTTCCACATCCTTAATCGAAGCTTTTTTTTTTTCTTTTTTGTGTGTAATTTACATCCTCCAACGTTGTCATATCGGACGATGAATGAAATGATCAAATGAGTACAGGGTCGATGGAGCTTAGAGGTACCCGATATTCGTCTTTCAGGATAAGGGAAAACCCCAGAAAAATCTTATCCAGGTAACTCACCCTAACCGAGATTCGAACTCGGGACCTCTTGAACGTGAGGCAGACACGTTACCGAGGCGCTATTGGAAGTGAATAATGTTTACTCGCGTGAAGTAATGGCTCCGTAATTCAAATATGATAGGTAACGATTCCAATTGTGGAGAATATTGGCAACAATAACCCAACTTGTATGTGTGTGTATGTGTGTGTGTGTGTGTGTGTGTGTGTGTGTGTGTGTGTGGGTGGGTGTGTGTGTGTGTGTGTGTGTGTGTGTGTGTGTGTGTGTGTGTGTGTGTGTGTTTGTTTCATTTATGGATGCTCTTTAAGTACGTTGTTCTGACCGTCCAATTTTATATTGGGCGTGACAGACAGCTTAATTCCTTCCGATGGAAGCCATGCCTCGAAAAATTCCATCACCCTTCCCCGGCTCTTATCCCGCGATCTCGGGAATCAAAAGCTAGCTGTTGCCCCTATATCGCAGAGGACGACCACTATTAACCCTTAGCACGATAGAGCAGGTTGTGCATTCTGTCGTATTTTGCTTCCATCATATCACAGGAATAGAGAAATTTAATAATGGAATATAGGGCAGTTGCATATTTGTCTCAACAAACAAATTTGCTCCAACATTGCGTTTGATGCTTTATTCACTCCAAAACATCAAACATATGCACTGCATTTCATCAAACTGTAAGAGCATTAATCACAGAAAACTGAACACATACAATCACCAACGTATTGATGAAGTCATCAATTAAGTCAGTTTTGCAGCTTCAGCTCGCGTTAAATAAATTATTTTAATTACTTTACTTTATGAACTATTATTTCCGTAGCTATCCTGCTATCACTTCATCAAAACAACTTGTTCTGCTGCTTACTATCCTATTAAAATGGTTAATGGTGGTGGAATATTTTGTTTTATTTTGAAACTTTGTTGTGCGTAGATAAGTAAGTTTCCTTAGCAAAATGCGCAAGAAAAAGCCTTATCAAACCACCCCTAAATAAGACTCGAAACCAGCACCTCCAGAATATGGGACAAAGATGATCAGACAACAAACCTCTCAAGAAACAAAAAGTCTATTTTAACAAGGTCTAAAAATTTGTTTCGAATAATTTCTATCGGTCTGTTACAATTTTTCTGTTAAACTTCTCTACATTTCAATTGGAATGAAGACTATTTCACACGTTATTCACAGAAAACTTAAAATATGCATTTTATTTACGACAAAAATCTCAATTATGTGACACTTTCATTAAAACCATTAGGGGAAATAACTTCTTCACTTAAGGAACAGCTTTGATACTGGGAAAATGTCTTCAAAATCTCTGTGTTATACACTTGAAAGACGAACTCAAATCTAAAGTTTTGTACCCATCTGGCTGTTTTTGTGTCGTTCTATTACTCATTTCCTCTTTTTCTCCCCCCCCCCCCTCTCTCTCTCTCTCTCTCTCTCTCTCTCTCTCTCTCTCTCTCTCTCTCTCTCTCTCTCTCACAAAAGTACACCAGACAAACGCACGAATAAGCTAATCACCTTTAGTATTTTCAGGTTGAATATGATATTTTCTCTACCTACAGGTGAAGGACACAGTTCCTTAAAAAGGGTTCAGCGAAAGAGAAAAGGGGAAAAGACAGAAAGCTGTAGTAAGAAATAAGGAATGCAAAAGCACTTTTAGTTGATCGTAATTAAATGGCATTTGCTTACTCACCTTCATCTTTAATTAGATTAATATAGTATTCATATTTTACATTTTTTTTAAAAAAAAAAGCTAGAAAGGTTAAAAAATGTGCACAATATTCAATTTGAAATTTACAATAATGACCGGAGATTGATATCCATCCAAAATAGTTGCACTACTGTGATTGGGTTCCCTGCCCCCACAATTAATACCTATATATTGGGATGCTTTCAAATGTCATAATGAAATAGGAGATATTTTATCATAATAATTCACTGAGTAACGAAAACTGCTTACTTTCTTACATAGCATGTTTGCATTCCTGAGTGGTGGTCAATTGGGTCATATTCATAAGTTCATAACACTTCAAAAGTGCATTAAACTCTCAAATGAAGTTTCCAAAATAAAAGAAAAGAAGAGAAAGCAAGAAAGAAAGACAGAGAGCGAAAAAGAAATAAGTAAAGAAGGAAGGAAGGAAGGAAAGAAGGAAGGAAGGAAGGAAAGAAAGAAAAAGGTTCATTTGAAAAACAACTATGTGATGTGTTAAATTCGAAATATTTTCTCTGCCCACTACCGTTCGTTTTTATAGAAACTGTTCTTGAAAACCCTTATTTTTCTATGTACTTCAAGTTAAGAAGTTACATATAGTAACTATGCACAAATAGTTACATACTTATTATAAATACAAATGAGATAGCGTTTCATATAGCAAGAATAGTCCTTAGAAGATGGTCTTGAAATTCTATACTGCATTCACATTGCGAGGAAAAAAAAAACTGCATTGACATCTCAAAAATATTTATCCGACAGAAATACAATGTGAGTTTAACTAGATATATTTATGCATATTTCTGCAGTGAGATTTTGCTTCCTAACATTTAGCAGTCATAAACAAAATTCCCTCTGAACAGAGAAACACCTGCTGAGGAACAGAAACTCTGCATCAGATAGAGTAACCAAGATGGGTCACTAGCCCGATGTCAGGTACGACAGCGACAGAAGTAAATGGCAGAATGAGGGCAAAATGAATGAATGAATGAATTAATGAATGAATTAAAGAATGAATGGAATATGATAATGGAACAATTGGTGAAATGATGGTGTGGGAACCCGAAGATCCGCAAGAAAACCCGCGCCGTGTTGTCCATCACAAATCCCACACACGGTCGCCTGGAATTTAACCAGGGCCGCGTTGGTGAGAGTCAAGCGGTCTTACTGCTCGGTCACGGCGCGGCCCAAATTAAATACACGGTATAGATATATGCATCAAAATTCTAAGATACAGTTTTAGGAGATACAAAATAATAACTTTCATGGGAGGGTTATTTTTGCATAAGCAAAATTTTAACAGTCTTCATGTGGAACCTAGGAAAACGCTGAAATTAAATTCCCAGTAAACCACGTTTAGATTTTGAATTAAGCGGACACAAAGAGAGACACGAAAGGACAGGCACAACAAATGCACACATGGACTTTATTCTAGATTTTTTTATTATATATTTAGGAAGTTTCAAAATATATGCTTGTGATGACATTTTGGTATCGTATCTAGAGTACCTTTAGTTATTATTGGCAAATACGTAGCAGAGAAAGCAAAAACGGTCATCCGCATGAAGATCAAATTTAGTATTAAGTTCAGGTTCTCAAGATGGTAGGTATATAAAGATTTTCTAGGAAAATTACAGGTCCGAAGTTCTCCTTTCTTTTTAAAGCCTTTCGTTACATTTCATTTTCTTAAAAATAGCTCTAACTACTCTAATTCAAATAATATATCATTGTTTAAGATATTTATCTAAACAGTAAAATGCATTTTCATATTTCCTGAATATGTAGAACATTTCTCTTCATTCAGAACGAGTCTTGTATAACTCCATGTTACTTGAAAACTATAAGAGATTGACGAAAACTTAGGCACATAAAAATAAAGATCCAATTTAAAAAGGCAATTTATATCTGTCTCTATTTCTCTCTTATAGCCCTAATTATTTTTTAGATATTAGTCGTTATTGGTTTGAACTTGCAATGCAAAGATACTACTCATTTGATTCTCGTGATCTGCAAAAAGCAAAGAATTTCAAAGAGAGCATACTGCGACTAAGCTTTTAAAGATTTGAGTACTTATAGCTTCAGTTTCTACCACCCTTGTTGTACCTACAAAATTTAAACTTACTCGTAAATATGCAAGAACGAATATTTGAAAACCCACAATGCTACAGGAAAAGTTACTTAACATAATTTGAACTTACGATATATTTGAATGAAATGTGTATACATGGTTCGTGTTTATTTCTTATGATTTAGTGTTTATATGAGGATGATAATAGTGTTTTTATAAGAATGAATAAGACTTTACAGGGCAAGGGAAATATATGTTAAGCACTTTATTAGTTCTGAAAGTATTTAAAATATAATATAAATACATAACATTAACATCGTTAAACTGATTTTTGAAAAAAAATTCAATTTAATGGGACATTTTCTATGGAAAGGGTAGTTCGGTGTGGGGACTTTGTCTTTAGTTAGCATCCGTTTGGTATTTATGCGACTTTTGTTTTCCCTCCCACTTTCTCTCTTTCCCTCACGCAGGGAGAGCATTGATGATACCTTAAAAGTATAGTTACGGTACAATCTCGATGCAGCGTCTTTTTTAATCTGTAATACTTAATGTATCATAGATACGCAGAAGAGAAAGTTAAAAAAATTAGAGATAGAATTTTCGCTGCAATAGTTTCAACAGTTTCTGCTTTTTATAGCTAATTTAAAACATGGAAGATTTTGATACTTACATTTGTATGAGGAGGATGCTGGGCTTGCACAGGCGGTTGCCGTGGCGTTCGAGTGGCTGCAGCGGCGGCAGCTACTGCTGCAGTGGCGGCGGCAGTTGGGGGGCGGTAGTAGCTGTACAGAGCACCGCCTCCATGTTGCAGCGGGGCCGCCGCCGCTTGTTGTTGCATTGCCAGCTGTAACAATAAACACAATAGTTAGATTTAATTATAGATTATATATTTCCTATCACATCAAAGTTGTTTTGCTGTCGAGCGGAGCTTAGTTGATAAAATGTAGAAACATATTTACTCAACTTGTTGATCATTCAGTGGAAGACCCTCAATAAAACATTAACAACGATGTATACAATGTAAAAATAGTCTATGTAATATGCTAAAAAGTGTTAGAAATATTTACATCGTAATTTCACTAACAACCTAGTATTTGCACAATAAGCAAATACATTAAACGCCAGCTAAATGCTGCATACATTAATGATTACAGAGAAATTCAGCATTTTTATAGGTACACTGCAGCTATTCCTCCACCTAACAAAAACAGTTCTGCATTAATAGTGATACACATGCAGTCCTACATGTTTTAATTAATTGTACTTCCTTGATTTCTTGAGTACGTAATTTATTATAAAATTGTATTCCATTGTATATTTGCAGTTTCTATAGGAAACTGTGATTGTGAACATCGCTGTTTGATTTGTGAACTTATTCTAGGTTATGGTTGCCTTTATTTTGTTTAAATGCTGATAAAAATTTTCTTGAGATATATCAATTCTACCATACATATACTTGGAAATGCAATATATTTGTAGTTATGTACAATGGTTTACATGACGTTTTTCTTCGCCAGAACATGATAGCTATAATCAATCTCTTTAGAATTTTAAAAATAATGTACACCTTCTTATCACCGAAAAGTGGAATATTACGTGAATTTTTGGTACAAGTTCGTGCGAGATCTAGCTAGGAGTCGAAACTCCTCTCTAAAACCAGGGAACTGCTGGAGCAGCTCCATGGGGCTTTCCGTTAGTCTAAACAGTCCACCCTTGGGGTGAAGTGGATAGAGCACTTATGCAAGCCAACACATCCGAGAAAAGCAACAATAACCTACGTCCGGCCGCCATGCTACTATAATAGCTATCCAGGCTAGTACCGAAGATTTTTAGGCGCCTCTCAACCTCATCTGGGCGGATAATGCTAGCTACACGTACCAAATACTCATGGCTGTCGGAAACAACTGCCCTCCGAGACCAACCCAATCCGAGCAATTCTCCTTCGGGAGGGACTCGAATTTTCGGCCCGAAATACTTCTAGTAACGCCAGAAGTACCGCAGCGCTCGCACCAGAGCAGCTGAAGCGATCAAAAGCTCGCTTTTAGTACAGTAAAGTTTAACTCTTTCTCTCATAACATTAAGAGCAAAACATACTAGGTACATTAAACGGTTGGCCTGTATGGCTCAGTGAGTAAAGTGCAGCCTACTGATTTCCAACGTAGTGGGATTATATCTGACATAGACCAGTATTTTGAAACTGTACTTAAAACTCAGAGTCTTTACTACCAAGATGTAAAATGACGACGTATGCGCTTATGGAACTAAGGATTGACCATGAGGGTCATTTTGATCCTTGTTTTTCATAGCATTTACCACAATGAAAGTTACTGGATCTAATGGATTTTTATTGAAGAATTTAAAAAATATAGCATTACAAGAAATTTTTAAACAGATCTCTCTGAAAGGAAGCATTCTCTTTGGATCAATTTACGCACCTAATATTGGGCCGCATAGACCAAATTAAAACTGGCCAAGAATTTGTCAAAATGTCAAGTTGTCCAGAGTGGGTACACGGATAGAGAAAACGCTGTATTTCAAAGGAACTCTTCGGACACTTGATAAACTAAGTGCTATTGCTTCAGTCAAGACAAAACATACGCAGTACAGTTATTATTTTTTTTATACATTTTACCCAATGTACCAAGTCACTTAAAAATTGAGTAAGTCAGGGACGTGTCTGAGCCTACACCTAAACATACAAGAAAGGAAAATAGTTGGTGTAATATAAAGAACCATCTTACAATACTTTGCGGCTTCTTTACATACTCGTAACCACGATTTTTGTTTTTGTAATTAGCCACTCGTTTCCCGTGGTCTGCGAGTAGCAAGCTTACCTCTGGATCCCGAAGTCGAGGGATCAAACTTCGCGGGGGCGAGAGGTAATGAATCTTTTTCGCCGTAAAAATCCTTAGCACGGCTTCCTTCGAAAGGACAGTAAAGCCGATGAAAATGTCGTAAATTCACTCCATGTAAAAGATCCAAAGCCTGACAAAGAGGTCTCTGAGCAAAATTAAGTGATCGTTTACGCCCAATATGAAATGGGACGCTAAGAACCGCAACGAGAGTGTACATAAATAAATGCACAAAAATAATATAACGAATTAGTCATTCATTTTTCCATAAATGTAATTTTTCTTAAGTAAGTCTAATAATCAGATCAGCTATAAATTGTTTCAACATTATGGACTTCAGATTTATTCACTATTTCTATACAGCTAAGCCTGCACACTAAGGATTTCGCCAATTGAGTGTTTTGTGTTTTATTTGAGCTAATTCCACATTCTGCAATCTTAATTTGTCAGATGAGGGAGACATGTAAACTGTTATATGTACGTCGTGATAAGCTTAAAGAAAAGCTATAATGACCATTGCTCATATACTTGCAAATTGTTGCTTCTCAACAAGGGCAGTAACAATGTATGGCACATGTCCAAAAAAGCAGGTCAGACTATGGCAGCATAATTATGCGGTTAGTAAATTAAATCAATACATTAAGGATTACGCAAAGAACACTGATAACATAAAAACAATAAACATTCATATTTTAAATTCACCTTAAAAAGAAGAAAATCTTGTGTTTTCCTGCTTCTATTTTATTTCTCCAAAATAAGATCTTGGGACCTACATGTATGGTTCTTCTCTCAACCAACCTAGAAAACTAATATTTAAAAAAATCACAATTTTTACTTCAAAGTTTTATTGGTTTTAAATGCTAAGAACCCGGTCTGCACTGCCTCTTGAGCTTTTAGTTTACTATACCACAGTGCAACCATGTCTTAGAGGCTGCAAAAGAAATGGGAAGAAGAACTAAACTAAAGAAAAAGGGTAATTTACAGAACACTTTTTGTGTGGGAGGGTTGGAGATACAGATGAAAGGTGCATCGTCACTAAAATTATATGCTTTTATCTCTGGGTTCTTGTAAAGTAATTGTTCACTTTATTACATACCTCTGTGAGAATAGAATATGAGTGCTGGAAGCTTTCGGCCACTTAGGTGTTATGAACAAAGGGAGATGGTTCCATTTCATCATATCTTTCGTCAAACATTTATAGCTCGCTGGTCCCTGATGTGAGGGCGCAAGACTAAGATAAGGGCTGTGGTGGCTAGAGATTTTTAATAGAAAGACAATTACTCCTATGAGAGTTTTTATTGTTCCTCGAAGAGACCATATAGTAGTTATGAACATCGTGAAATTATGGTGAAGTTTTCAGTTTCCCATTTAATGTTATATCTAATATATCGTAATTAGATACGGTAAAAGCTGTGCAACAGACCACATAATCATTAAATATGTATCAAGGATTTCCAGGAAAACAGAGAAAATATTTTGAGGTGGTACTTAACACCCTTTTTAGTAATACAGATCTGCAGAGACAATGAAATGGATAGAATGAACAAAGGACAAAGTAATCAATAATTCACATATCCTTTCTTATAAGTTTAAGGATTTGATAAAAATTAACACCAATGCTCTTCATTCACCAGATTGACTCACTTTCGAACAGAGCAAGACTTGCGAGGCGCTAGCTTATACGTATAGCCGAAGGAACTTTGCAGAAAGTTCTAGATGTTGAAACATCCACAAGCTTCTAGTTCTCTGGCGATAGCGTTTATCATTTTGATACCGGGAAAGCGGCCGCCATATCTTATTTATTGCCCGGCACCAACCTTCCGATAACCTTGCGCAATAGCCACTGCGTAACACTTATATACAGGTATGTAAAATCTTAATAGAATTATTAAAGCAATTTTTGAGAAGAAACAACATTTCGAAAAATGTTCTATGCAACGAGTTGTTGGGATGAAGGAATTTCTTTGAAAGTATTCGAGCACGTATGAAACTTTTTCTAAAATCGCTTTCCTTAGATGTAGAGGGACTGCAAGTGAAACTTCGACGTCCAACTTTTGGGTGAAACAGTATACTTCCTCTATTTCCTTGCTGTAAGTACTTAGTACAGAAGGTAAGACTAAAAAATAATAAAAAAAAAGATGTGTTACATTCATATGACCTTTTACTCACTCTTCTAAAATGTTCTTATAAACACTTATACTGCTATCGATTGCTTGTTAATAGAAACAAACTTTTATTATAGATTTATACATTTCATTCAGATGAAGACAAAAGCGATACATTATTATTAAAAAAGCGGGCCTTTCTACGATGGCTTTAAAATCTCACGCTCTTTGCACGATCACGAGAAATAACCATAGTGACTCCTTAGAAAATGGAGAATTGGTGTGTAAATTCATTGAATATGTCGGAAAAAATTAACATCACAACAATTTATATAATGTATGTTTTCGATTTTAGTGAAGAAGATTTCTGTTTCTTCTTATGGCTAATCCACCTACTGTACAAAGGAAAATAAAACCTAAAGCTCATAAAGATGCTCGTCTATAAACTATTTTTGATCCACATGTTGTTGCAAGTCAACTAAAAATTTTAATTCCAGTGGGTACTGCAATAATTATTGTTGCTCCTGTAAAATAGGCTCGTGTATCAACATCTACTGCATAAAGAGGACTTTACATACAATTGAAGTTATATATTGTTGGTGATGCAAATATCTTAATATAGGTACGGTGTTTAAAACAAAAACCTTAGAGCCATTTAAATAAGATTAAAGTTTTCGAAAACTTTTCTGTTTATCTGCAGTAACTTGAAGTGGAAAGTAAAATATGCTTTTTAAGAACTATATAAAATGTGCAATAATGGGTGGAGAAGCCCTGTGGATCTAACAAACTCGATCTTTTTACTGCGTATAAAAAGAGGAGAAAATGTCAGTCAGGAATGATTAACCTTTTTGCTCGTTAAAACCTCAAATTTTATGACAAATTTATTATTCTCTGTCCCCGTCGGGTTGAATCAGATGTTCGTGACATTATCAGGGACATTATAAAACGCTGTTCTACTAAATAATTTTGTGAACAGTACACAATAAAAAAATCTGAAAAATATGTGAACTTAATAAAATGAAAAGTTAGAACGTCAGAACACAAAGTCGTGATATCGTGTGTTCCTTCTACATATTCAAACTCAGAAATTTCTCTCCGTTAATTTGTTTGCCAAAATTTTTTTAAACCGTTGGCGAACATTTTCCACTACATACATAGTAATTAGCGAATAGCTCTTTATACAGAATAATTCACACACCCCAATGCTTTGCACTCAGAATTAGCAACTGTACTAATCAGGAAGTAGCTATAGAGCTATAATAAAATCAGAAATTTACAGACGGAACTAGGCCCTACAAGATACACGTTGGCTGGCTCCGTAGCTCAGTCGGTAGAGCACCTGCCCGCCGTGTTAGGGGTGGGGGGGGGGGGATTTTTCTCCAACCAAGACATCTTCCCCAGAGTCTGGAAGTATGAATGAGAGTGCGAATGTGTGCGTGATCTAACGATTAAAACCCAACGAATACGAGTTAACACCATCGCTATGTTCCAAAGGAGAATGGTCGCCGATATGACCATGGCGGTAAAGGGCGCGGTATAAATGAAAAAAAAAAAAAAAAAGATACATGTTTTGAGCTTTACCAGATACTTCATTTTAATATTCCATGTAATTTTAAACGTGTTCAGATACTGATCCTCTCGTCAACATTGGAATCGTGTCCATTACAAGATCTGATGAAGATGTAGTTTTTGTTTATGAGTAAGGATGGTTCAATTGGAAATGGTATAGTGAACTTCCTTCGTCCCATGCACTGCTCAAAGTTCTCAGCAGTTCAAAAAGTAAATATTCAGCAACTCTTACCAATGAACTTGTGGGCAGTATGTTTGGCTATAACACTTTCAATACTGGGACCAACCGCTGTCACGATTTATGATTTACAGAGGAAATTAGATGTTGAATCATATTTACTGCACAGGACTAAAATAGATTAGGAAGTTACTGATACCTGGTTAAGGGGTCTGTTAATAAGAGTTCATAACAAACATAATCCTATCTTGCTAACTAAGCTTCCACGCCGGCAAAGTTGGCCGCGCCTTGGCTCAGTGGTTAGACCGCTTGGTTCTCACCAAGGCGGCCCGGGTTCGATCCCAGGCGACCGCAAAGTGAGATTTGTGGTGGACAACACGGCGCTGGGGCGGGTTTTCTCCGGGATCTCCGGTTTCCCCCACCATCTCATTCCACCGGTGCTCCATCTTCATCTCATGTATCATCAGTGTCATCGCCTGCGGTGCCGTATGTAGTAAAAGCGGGCGTTAAACACTACACGCCGGCAAAGAGATACTGTTCGTGCATGATGGCTCACGGACTTATTCTGTCTTCTATTAGCAACACTTCAGGAGTGATGTTTAGAGGGTCACAGCAAAATAAATTAATGAATATTTTTGAAAGAATCGATTCTGTTGGGTATGGCAGCCATTTTAATGGACAGTTGAAAGCAAGCTGTAAATCGGCAAATCTTTCAGTCGTTTCCGAACCTTTAGCTGCTGGGGTACAAGCGCCCAAATGCTAGTGCACCGAGGAACTACAAGATCCTCAAAAATCTCTGATAGCGGCAAAGCTGAGGCTACATTAGTTCGCTGAAAGTTGCTTCTAAGTGACAAATTAGTTCTTGTCGCAGATATTATAAGGTAGCATCATTACTGAAAACCCTGGGACCATCAGCGATGTCTGATTAGTCTCACAGGGAAGAAAAGGGGAGATTCCTCAGTGGTGCATTACAAAGTCTCAAGGCTAATATTTAGCTTTAAACCTGGTTCCACCGGCTGAACTTTTGAACCGTGGGTATTATTGGAAGGGATTAGAAATTGCCACATGAAAGAACAGCAGACACAATTAATCAAGGTTGTGAACAGCGAGGTCGAATATGGCAACGATGGCGACGATGATTATGTATGTAGACACAACTATCATCATCAGTGCTCAGAAGGATTCTCTTGCAAACTTATATAATGGTAGAGATAAGCTTCTAAGCAAGCTGCAACATCTTAGCATCTCTAACACAAAGATATAAGGTACTGTAGACTCACAACTTGTGAAAGTACATTTCATCTTTCTCGGCATTTCCACTACTTAGCAACAGTCAAGTTTTATAAGGCATCAACATACTATTTTTGCAACAACTTATCTTCTATTTACTTAAAGTTAAGATAAATTGTTGCATAGTTTCATATTCCGATTATAGATGCAAGGGAACAGGTATAGTCAAATGTTAAAAATTCCCCTTGAAATTTCAAATATATATATATATACATACATAAATTAAAAAGAGCGTCCGAAAAGTTACTTAGAATAAACTGTGTGTTTTAAAGATACGAGGGGCACTATTTATATTTTGAACCTAATAATTAAAACAAAGTAATTTCTGATTGAAAACTGCTCTATTGTTTTTTGAAAATGCTCTCCTTTATGAAAAGAATTTATTCCAGTCTTTTTGAGACACCTCCAAAACACGATTTTTGAAGGCATCAACGGCTTCTTCTGCCAACGAAAATCGTTGTCCACTTAATTTATTTGATGTTCGGTAACAAAAAGTTGTCACTGGGTGCCCAAATCAGGAGTGTCTGGCGGATGACCCATTAATTCTATTTTTTGAGCCTTCAAATACTCTGTTGTTAGACGGAATGTGTGGGCGTTCCCACTGTCTTGATGAACGATCCTACGGTTCTTGTAAGTTTCCCTTACTTCACCGAAGACTTCCGGCAAACAAATGGTTGTGTACCATTCGACATTGACCGTTTTACGTTCTTGTAAAGGCACTGTTCCCACAAGGCCAGTTTTTCTGAAAAAGCAAGAACCAGTTGCTTCGAGTGCGAACAACTTTTGTTGGATTTGCTTCATCTTGAAACACCCATACAGTCGACTGCTGTTTACGTTCCGGCCCTTACGTATACGTCACCTGTTACAATCTTATACGCCTTTCGAGGCACCGCCATTGTATTTCTTGAGCATTTTTGTACACCAATCGATACGAACATCTTTTTGAGATTTCGTCAAATTATGTGGGATCCAACGATAGCAAACCTTTTTCACCGCTAAATAATTGTGCAATATTTTATATATACTGGTGGAACTAACACCTAGAGTTGCCGCAATCTCACAATATGTCGCATGACGATATTCCATTATTAGATTCCAATGATATTCCAATGGTTTTTTGTACAACTGATTTGGACGATCTTCACGAACTTCATAATTGAGCGAACGGTGGCCACGATTAAATTCGTTATACCAGCGTTTCACAGTGGCAAAGGATGCAGCTTCGTTGTGGAAGTCACTTGATCGATGCAATCTTGTCTTGATAACCCACGTCGAAAGTCGTAATAAATCATTTTCACGAGTTAATTTTACGTTTTCTTTTTTTGATACACAATTTTAGGTTAATGTAAACAAAACAAATGACGCTCTATTGACAAAATGTCTGAAGTAGATTATAGTCAACAATGTCAAACTTTTCACTGGAAACGTCACATGGTACCTCCAACATTCAAGGTTGTCAAGGCTCAAAATACAGTGTCCCTCGTATCCAACTTTTTTTATGTAGTACTTGTCTCTCTCTTAAGGTTTACTTGTTTACAAAATTAAACAAATATGAAGGAAGAGCACTTCACAAACTATTCCATAAAACTGAAAATATTCATTTTATTTGTCATGGAAATGTCTTAATGCTTTGGTTCCCTGCCACAGAAAGCATCCAGGATAGATCCTATTCCTGGGATTGGGGATGCGGAGTTAAGATCCCGGGTATAGGACCAGTGCCAACTCATCATTGTGAGGAAATTGAGGAGCTATGCTAGGTAACGAACCTTGGTCTAGAAAGCCAACTCTCCGGCAGGGAGTACCGTGATGCCGACCACATCTTCTCACCGTATCGGTTGGATGATCGCTCACCTCTGCCTTCCGTAAGTGTGCGTGAAGCCGGCAGTCGGGCTGGCAGGCTCTGACCAGCTAGCGGTCTGTTACGCCATGAGTTACGTCATAGGGTACTTAAATCAAAATATAACTGAGTAATTTTTGAGAAAATAAAAATATTAAAATACTTTCTATGTAAGAGGTAATTTGGGGTGAAGGATTTTATTGAACATTTTCACGTCGCGCTTTAGAAGATACTGCACTTATATAAAAGTCTGGTATTTACAGGGCATTTCGTCATTGAGTTATTTATTCACAAGCAGGCAAACAGACACGATCTTCTTCTAAAAACGCTTTTAGAAAACATGATTTCCAGTGAGATCTCGACAGTGAAGTTCTGATGGAATATTCTCTACCGACATTTTTTTAAATATCTTTATTGTTAAAATCGGCAACGAAGCTATTGAGTTTAACATTGGAGAACAGGCCATTTTAAGCATTAGTTAAACATTAGTTAAGCATGGCACTGTAGGTTAAGGAAACTTTGGCACTGCGACGCATTGAGGATAAACAGCCCAAATTATGTGAAATTTGGATACTGGGAATAATAAAGTATACATAAAAATGGATAGGCAAATCATGAAAGCGTTTTGGAAAGATTGGGCGACAGAATAGCAATTGGTAAAAAGAAAACTTGGCTGGAGATTTGTTGAGAAGGAACTACTTTCTAGGAGATGCACTCGAAGGAACAGTGAATGGGAAATTATGAATGGACGAAGAGAGAGGGAAAGGCTGGATTTGAAATGAGGACCTGCCGCTGGGCAAAAAACTAATTATTGATGTATAGGAAAGTAAAACAATTTCTCTCTGCTGCAGCTGGCATTACGTTTAAGCCACACAACCTGTTCCAGCACAGTAGGGAACTCCGGGTCTTCCATTCATTACAGATTACAAATGCTTACCAGCAAAACAGCATGTCACAAAGAGGTTAGCAAGGGTGCTGTGACCAAAGTAGGTAACCGAGGAACTAACGACCGTTTCCGCACGTATGTGCGTTCCCAAATCTGTTCATGAACAAATTTTCATGTCATTCCAACTCTTAGTAACTCAAGTACTTACCTCGTTAGAACACGGATGAGAGGTAGCAGCTGGGCCAAGGACCTCCTTTTCTCATCTCTAAGACACTACTTGAACTGCTGCATTGTTTAAAATGTAGGAAACTATCTTTTTGTATACAATAAAACTGTAGCTGAAAAATGTGTGATAATTAAACGCTGTCGCTTAATTTCTATTACAATGTCTACTCTACGCGCTTTCAATATTTTGATAAGAGCAATATTTAAAGAGTCGCCTGTCCAATTTCGGTAGGTGTTATTCATGTAGGTAAGATGGTAGCATTATAATTATACTCCACCATAATTAGTAGACAAATAATTGTCCATTTTCATAACACTGCTTGGAATGTAAGTTGGTGGAGGGAGTGAGTGGAAAGGAAGAGAGATAGAGACGCAGAAGAGAAAAAGAAAGTGAAGGAAGAGACTGCAAAAAAGGGAGGAAGAATCGAGAAAATGAGACTGAAACACAAAAGCATCTTCTCATTTAAAACAATAAAGCGAGCAGGACAGAGTTCTGTTAAGTTTTGAACACAAAATTCATTTCTGATAGTAATATTGAGATTAAAATTACTCCGATTCTTGAAATAATTTTTGTGTATAGAAATTGTAAGTTTGTTTGTTAACTGAGTTCTTTCTCTATAATTTACACAATGCACAAAAACCGCAAGTGGAGAGTGAGAACCCTCTCGAAACATGAATTTGTGGAAGTTTGGCTTAGCACTGTGAAGCAGGTATTCACACTAAGAAAACAAAAATGTTTTGCATTTGAATATCTTACACACATTTCTAATTCTTTCCTACATTAAAAGTGTAGAGTAGTGTCGTATAGGGATACGTATACCTTCATTTTACTTGTGTACAAAACTAAAATAAGAAGGTTAAAACCAAAGTAGTTTTAATTACCAGGTAAGTCATTTAACCATTCAACCACCAGAGCACAGGGAATGATAAGCATTTTTCGGTTTATATCTAAATATGAACACAGCGTCGATGACATTTTCCAAATCGGACTCTCCCTCTCCTCTTTTATATTCTGCTAAATTACAGTACCACATAGTTATTCTGGTTGTAGATTTGTCGTTCTATGATCTGGCACACATGCTCAGGTTTTTGTCCTATAGCTATCTTGAAACCGATAACATGCAGACTTTAGTATACACCAGATTCAGCGTGTTCACGCGCTAGAACATGGAAGTGCTCGCATAGCAAGTACGTACTTCCACACAGAGATGGATTCCTTGAACCTGTTGCTCATTTTACTGCCTTAGGTATACATTCCTATAGTAGTAATAAAATGTAATAATAACAGTAATAACTTCTGCGAACTGCGAATTTTCTTTCACATGTCCTAATCGCTTATTGTTGCAGACGAATTGAAGATTATTATACCAGCTAATTACTCATCATATATTAAGCTTATTAAACTGAATACTGAGCCACAATCTAAAAATAGGAATGAACAAAAAGTAAAAAATTAAAACAAATGTAATGCTCTGCTAGCTGCCTACCCGATGTTGCACGGTTAGCTTTGGAATTCGAATGATGTATCAATTCATTTTACTTACCACAGTTCCTTATGACACTGAAACACATCGGAAACATTAATTATGGGCAATCCTTCTGCTTGTATTGCAATTTCATAGATCCTCGGCTATTGCTAACAACGATGAAAGTTCTGATTTTCACGCTAAGGTCATGGAACATCGCGGAACATCCGATTTCTTTACGTTTTCAAGTTTTAGAAATGCTGTGCAGCAGACCTTTAACGGTGGAATAATCATCAGACGAATGGTCGGGTAATGTTTTAATTAAATAGGTTAACTTTTAAACCGATGTACCTTTCCTTTGATATCATAGTTATTTAATGAAATAAAAGCAATATCATTGTCCTATAAATGCAGAAACACTGAACATATACGACGCAATACACAACAAGCTGATGAATATGAAGATTCTAAACTCCCAGGACACCAAATAAATCTTTTTAGAAGGTACACTTAGTCTTCTAATTTTTAATTATAAAATTAGGGATTCTGATGTTAGCAATTTTCTCTCTATACACAAATATTTAGTTGCCATGACCTCCTGACGAACTTGATTGAGGGTAGAATTTCGATCACGCACTTCTGTTGCTCCATTGTTCAACATTTAACATCGCCTTTTCACATTATTTCGTTCATTACTGGACTATAATACCGGTTTGAACATCCGAGCAGTTAATCTCAATACTTCACACCTGAGAGTCGGCCGGACTTCGACCGCATAGTTCATTTTGAACAATTACAAAAACCACAAGAACATTCTGTTTAATGTCATGCAAACGCATTATTTCCTGGATTACCCTCGTATATTGTTTCGAATGCAATATCGGCGGTATTTGTCGTGGATTTTCTGACGCGGTGCAACTATTATCTATTCCATGGCATTCTCAACGGAAAACTAGATGTTTTTCACAAGCATTTTCATTTATAATCACAATGTGTTTGTATTCTAATAACTGACTTTGTAAATCTTATTGGTTATTTAGTAATTGATAAATTCAAATAAGTACTTTGTAATCATGTCTGTCAGAAAGACATTTTTTCCAATGGTGGAAAAAATTATCAAAATTGATTGATTGGCCTTTCATATTCCCGCACACATTTACACACGCGCGCGCATGCACACAAACCATACAAACTTCTGGCCTATCAGTTGGTTAGGGCTGGCCTACACATCCCAAGATTGCGGGTTCAAATCTGGCTCAGACGATGGTTTTAGAAGCGTTGATACCATTTATATGTGCGATCCTCTCGTCAAGAAGAATCTTGAAGATCTCCCCTATTTCATTTCCAGGCTTGCTCGGCAGAGCTTGGGAGATCTCTCTCACCTTCAGGGTATGCGTGGGTGGTTTGAAGAAAGCACAGAGTTTTATGTATTTTATGAAGTTTTAATGCTTAAAACTTTTTTGGGATTTTAAATATGCTAATCACACATCTACTGTTAATTTACTCACTGTAAAACAAATACTTTCACAAATGTCATATTTATCGGTAGCTTTCCAACACACAACGCCAACTAGCGCTACTTTTAAAATATGTCCGTTGTCCTACCACTGGTTTCAAAACAATCTTTATTATTTACCATGTTTTTAGTCCTTCTTTATTACTTCAACTGTCGTTGACCATGTATATTATTCTTGTTTTTTATCTTTCTTATTTTATCTTATTTTCTAATTAATTGTAATTATATAAATGTATTGTTATATGCATATAAACTATATCTGTCTTATCCAACGTAACGTTAGGCTGATAAAGTCTAATGGAAGTCTCTGACTACTGACATCAAATGAATTTCCGTATGAGCGTGCTTAAAGCGACAGGTCCTTGTCAGGAGATTTACTAGTGTGGAAAAAACTCAGGCGGGACAGAATTCCAGCAGACTGGTAACATTAAGATCCTGGCAATTGACAGCGTCATTAGCAAACAAAATCATTCACACACAGGCTCTCTCTCTCTCTCTCTCTCTCTCTCTCTCTCTCTCTCTCTCTCTCTCTCTCTCTCTCTCTCTCTCTCTCTCTCTCTCTCTCTCTCTCTCTCTCTCTCTCTCTCTCTCTCTCTCTCTCTCTCTAAAATTAGTAGGGACATTACACACTTAACTAAATGCATAATTTGCTAAGCCGCTAATGACATCAATGGTTTTGCTTTGTTAACTCGTATTTTAACGCTGAGTTTTAAAATGTTATGATCTTCTCTACGACTAGAGATATTAGATTCGATAACGAAATGCGGTTCTGCACTTTTAATGGAGATGTACTTTTTAACGCCTGCAATAAAACAGAACAGTATGTTTTCTTTGTTGCAGAAAATCCAGAAGCTAATAAATTTACTTGAAGCTAACTAAATTGTGTATAGATTTAGATCATATTTTCAATGTAATGACTACTTTCAGAGATTTGTACTTACATAAGATATGTATGTACTTATTTGTAAACGTTTAAAATGAATAATTGATCTTAAAATTTAGCGTTAAATTTATAGAATCAATTAAAGAAAGACAAAAGAGATGAAGCGCTTATGAATCTGAGAATCTAGATGTGCTTATATGAAGAAAACTCAGATTTCCAGCTGGGGATTACAGACGACTTGCTGCAGTGCTGTTCCAAACAGAGCTTTTTGAAGCATTGTGATGCCAATATCAGTCCAATACCTCGATCAACATGCTGCGGCTATCGACTCAGACAAGCATCTTGCCTTAAAGTAGGTACAGACGTGAGCAAATGTATTCCGATGCATGCAAAACTGACCTACGGGAGGGAGACGAGTTTCTTATCAGTTAGTTGTGCCAGGACGGTTCAGTTTCCTTATACCTGACTAGCGATTTCGGCGCACAGGTATTTAAGCCTCAATGGAAAATAAAAACAATTTTGTCACATCTAACGTAGGTGGTTTTATACAACTCTCCAGTATCAACTTAGGTATTTATCCATCTTGTTCTTATTGACGTCATTTTCTCTCTCTTCCTCTCTCGCACACGCATACCTCAACTATTTTAATCTCCCTTTCTTCTTTTTAAATGCATTTCCAATACTCAAACTTGTACTTTTATCTGGAACGAAATACTTCTACCTTTCATAGGTTAGTGATAATATATTAAACTGCATGCAACTTAAAATTAACTGTATCTTGTTCCGAAAATAAATACAGTATTTCCTTTGTTACAGTTCTCAAGAACAGAGTATATGGACATACTACTACAATTAATATAGCCACCAAGTTACCAAATGACTTGACACCAAATGGCTTAACGACCAACGAAATAAATAAAATAATTATTTTGTTTAATAATGACAGCTCATATACATAATCACATTAGCGTCACCGGCATGTCGGAGGTTTCACGAAGGGAATCTTTTCACTTTTAGCCTCACGTAGAAACCATCGAACTAGACCGGGTCTGAACTCGCAACCTTGGGATCAGAATGCCAGCACCTAAGTAATCCTGGTCAGCTTTCGGTATCATCATTGGTATTGGTATTTATTTATTTATTTATTATTATTATTATTATTATTATTATTATTATTATTATTATTATTATTATTATCATTATTATTATTATTATTATTATTATTATTATTATTATTATTATTATTATTATTATTATTATTATTATTATTATTATTATTATTATTATTATTATTATTATTATTATTATTATTAATAGTAGCATTGCATTATGGTCGGGACTAACGTCCTCGAAATGTTTTATTTAACTGCTTTACGTCGTTCTCCAGTGCAATGCTGTTAACTTTTACCACGTGTAATTTTTGTAAGATTTTTAGCAGCAGCCCTGTTTACATTTAGCCTCTCTGCCCGTTCAAAATAGAGGCCCTCAATTAGGCGAGGGCAATAGATCTTAGCCTCTAGTTGGCAGCAGTGAGGATCCGTTGTCACAATTTACGAACATTGCTGATTATAATTATTGATGAAGCGAGCAGACGAGCGCTCGGCGATTTATATCACTCGTGCTATGTGCTATTCGGTGAGTTTTCTGCTGTATACCTAAAGTATATGAAAGAAGGGGTTTCTTATATAAACATGAGTGTTGAAAAAAGATTCTGTTGAATTTATATCAAGGAGAAGCATTGACAACGAAGCTATGTTTGTAACGATGTCTGCAATATGATTGCTAAACTTGAAGCAGGAAATAAAGCTGAAACTCTGGATTTAATAGTACTGTCGATTAGAAAAGAAAGATTATCAACCCTGCCTGGACTAAATTTAAAAAAATAAAGAGACCATTTGCCCTTGTATACACAATATTTATCCACTCCTTCATAGATACTGTGGATATTTAAAAAAAATTAAATTTGTACTTATTTTCAAAAAGACTGCACAATCAGTTCTTGTAACACAGAGTTTTGTAGTTCTCGCACAGGTAAAGCACATGTAACTTACAAAATGAAATAGGTTTTCCGAGGTGAGTTCGTTGAAATATATGCTATGGAGATATGAAATGTAATAAGTTATCACCCTATTTCACTTCTGTAACTCAAATACTTGCCAAGTTTGGAGCTGAAATAGACATTTTTAAGTTTCTAGGTGACCCACACACAGCTGCAGTAGAATGAGAGAGAGAGAGAGAGAGAGAGAGAGAGAGAGAGAGAGAGAGAGAGAGAGAGAGAGAGAGAGAGAGAGAGAGAGAGAGAGAGAGAGAGAGAGAGAGAACAAGGCTAGAAGTATTAGAATTAACAGAATTCGTATTTGTGGGTAGAAAATAGTCACATGATTTTCGATAAAATATTTGGAAAGAAACTTAGGAATATCCTCCTCTACCCATCGACATTTCTTACTGGAATCATGGAAGTAAATATTAATAACACAACTTAATTTACACTTAGTGTATTGCTAGAAAACACTTGATTCATGCATGCGAAATTGTATTAGGACCAAATGTCCGAAGATTTTTACGCGTATCAGCACACATGTGCACTGCATTTTCTTACCTGACAGCATCATATAGAAATGTATACGTAGGTCATGTTAGATTTACCATCCCAGTTGCATGCAAGATGAATGCAATGTTGTGGTGGTGGTGGTGGTGGTGGTGGTGGTGGTGGTGGTGGTGGTGGTGGTGGTGGTGGTGGTGGTGGTGGTGGTGGTGGTGGTGGTGGTGGTGGTGGTGGTGGTGGTGGTGGCGGCGGCAGCGATATTAGTAATTATGCAGATATTTGAAAAAAATGTTTTTATCTCAAAATTATTTGAATAGAAAATTAATGACACATGTTTAAAAGTGACTAAAGCGTACACAATTCTGCTAGCCTCGTAAACATTCCTAATCCCGTACAGTTTGTGCTAACATTTTGTGATTGTGCACTTTTAATGACTATAAAAATACCTTAAGAGTTTAAACGTGGGCTCATAATAATTAATAATAATAATAATAATAATAATAATAATAATAATAATAATAATAATAATAATAATAATAATAATAATAATAATAATAATAATAATAATAATAATAATAATAATAATAATAATAATAATAATAATACTTATTATTACTTATTATTATTTATCAATGAGCAAACCACTTTAGTTCCCCAGTTGAAAACCAATTGCACAGCTCTGTAAGGACATTTATGAAACACGATGTCCTTTGTCGTAAACACTGTCCCCAAGCACAAGACAGGGAGGCACGAGGTAAGCGAAAATATCTCGGCAATGTAAAAATCATTTTCTCTAAACGTTAATCACAATTTCATAAAAATGTTTCTGATCTTTACAAAAATTATACAAGGGCAATACCATCTCTATAGTAAGCTTATGCTCCGTTTTGATTTCTTTACTCAAATATGAACACTTCACTTCAAACACTGAAGAGCATGCAAACAATTGCTAAAATTAAATATCTTCCAAATGCCTCATTTTCTTGGTAATTTATTCATCTGTTTATACCATAAACACTTCTTCCCTCTTCCAAATCTTACTTTCTGTGTCCCTTATATTAAATAAATGAATGAGCACATGTATTGTGTGAACTGGGCCTACTAACCTCAATATTACATGTGGTATCATTGTCTACTCTATATTTTCCACATTTACTGTTCTGTTTTTAGTAAAACCATTGACTGTAAACTTTCTCTTTCCAAATGTTTTTCGCCTAACCATATCATATATTCACCAATAACTAGTACAAAATATTATATACAACAAATAACTGTTCACATACACAGCCAGAGACAAAAGAAAAACTAGCATCATTGGAGTTACAGTGGTACCAGCAGAAAGCTCGAAAGATCCCTTACAAAACAAGGCTTAGTTCAGTATTACAGAAGTTATGATCGATTTTCTAAAAGCTTATGAAAGAGGTGTGGCAAAAACTTAACACCCACTAATATAATAAGCAAATGAGGTATAAAATATTGCTCCAATGAACTTTTTAACTAAAGATTTGTAATCTAGAGGGATGACATTATAATAAAATGTAAAACTAAAAAAGGTAAATTTTAACCCCAAGTGAAGTAGTACCTTCTCACCTTAAAAAGAGGCACAAAAACGCATTTGTGCATGTACCTGTGTGTGCGAGAAAGAGAGAGAGAGAGAGAGAGAGCAGTACATAAAAAATTACCAGCAAAGTACCAAACTTGGTATTTAAGCTCAGTACTTTCCGAAGTAGCAAAAGAAGATTTTCAAGAAACCCCCACTGCATACTACCCCTTACTTAGGACATTTTTCGTTTATTTGCACATTGCCTTGAACGATTTTGACTAAAATATCGATATGAAAAATAAAAAGTATACTTTAAATTATCCGAGGTAAGCTCGCGATTCATCAATTCTAAATTAATTCTGTGTAATTATGTCTAGCCGAAAACCCACAATGGACAAAAACTTATTACGGCAAAAATACAGATGTTAAAATCAATGAAAGATTAACCATTTCCGATATATCCGTTATTATTGGTTTAATTTACAAATACAATTTACTTTATGTGTGAAGTTACCATTCCTTTGTTTTTGGTGGTGATGCTGATTAAGAAATTCCAAAGTCTTCGTAAGGCGGACCATTTTAAGATTTTTTATTGTATGGTATCTACAAAAAAAATGTGTAATGAAGTTCTGAAAACATTTCAAGAGGAAATAGGAAAGCAACGAAAGTAACAGAGACTTCTAAATTGTATTCAGGTTTCCTTGAATTGAGACATTTCCTCTTCTATATTGTTTATTTATTTATTTTTTTACTAAAGCAAATCATAGGGACGTTTCTATCCAGCAGATCTCACTTAAGGTTATGTTTTTGTGAGAAGGGGTCTAAACGTCATGGTATTTATAACAATTATATCACTGGTATTTGTTTGAGAGTTTGATGGCATAACTTCTGCTCTATGTGGGGTCTATGTGCACAGAGCTGACGGCACTTTTCAGGCTTCAGTTTTGGGCGTTGCGGTTCTATTCCACAGCAGAATTTTGATGTGCATGGTTTATATACAACAGACACTGCACCATCAAATTTTCACGTACGTAGCATTGTGAGTACAATGATAGTTCCATTGTAATATTCACACTTCATTGAGTAATAATACTGGACAATGCTGATTTAAATCTGGTTTAACCGAGCGGGATGGCGCAAACAGTTTTGTCTGTGGCACGCATTCGGGAGGCCTGGGTTCGATTCCCATGGCCGACCTAATTGACCCATGAGCTTTTTCGAGGGTTTTACTGGGTCGCTAGGCGAATGCTAGGCAGGTCAATTATATCCCCCGAATTTCCTGTACATCCATTTCATCTCCACTATCATTTAATATCATCTCCCATTTGGTGGTTTCTTTCGGGTAGAAGTGTCGGCGGGAGCCTCTACGGTGCATGGCGGTATGATAGGAAAACGTTTCCCCTCCGGCGGAACGGACCTGGATCTCCGAACCGGAGAGCCGATTAAGAAGCGCGGCAAGCGGGATGCCGGTTGTGCAAGACTTCCTGGAGTACTCTGCTCAGGGGAGGCGGCCTCCGGTCTCCGAACTGGCCTTGTGACTGTCTCGGGGCCACGGCAGGTGGGATGATGCTTGTCCTAAAACCCACCGCCGGGGAGTTTCTATCTGGTAAAGTATAGGGACCTCGTCCTCTGTACTCTGACTCCTTGGGATCTGCCGCCCTCTGTCTCCTCTCACCTCATCCTCCCTCCCGGGGGTGCTCCACTTGGGGCATAGGTACAATAGACCAGTCTGCTCGAGGTGCCGAATCCCCTCCGAACAATCCAATCCAATTTCTGGTTTCCACTCAAGAACGATTCACCCCGAGAACTTTAATCCTTATTTGCATAGCCCTTGCGTTTGAAAGATTATCATTTATACCTCTGAATTTTAGCTTATTTTTTACACCCTAACTTGATTTTTCATAGCCTTAAGTAATTTTGCTGAACTTTGCTCACGTCTCCGTCTATGACAATCTTTGTTTATTTGCTGGTTCTACGCAGAGAAATTTAAAACTGCATGAGGTATATTTTATTATTGAGAAACAAGTTCGTTCTATTTGGCTGAAGAAGTAAATGTACAAATATATATTCGTAAATTCATAAATATGGAAGCTTCAAGATTATTTAATATAAACACATTCATTTTATCCGCTTATTTCTTGAATGAAGGCCTTTAAGATGCTGCAATATTCCCTCTATCACGCGCTTGCTTTTCACACACGGATTGCTGTGTTTGAAGGTCGTATGAGTAGGTAGTTCTGTGCAACTTCCGAATATCTATGCTAATACCGGTATGAGTATATGCACTTGCAGACATCCAACTTCAGTCCTCTTACACAAGTTAGAACCTTGTCCAGTAAAATTGGTTTTTCCCTTTTTCTCCCACTTGGTGCGAAATGAAGGCAAAAGGAGATGGTGTGGAGAACGAACCGTAAAAGTTTAAACGGTCTAGTAGTGCTCCTGAAAGTTAAATGCGAAACTCGAGCTGTTTCGCTCAGTAAAATAAAAGTTCAGCATTACCTCTGGCTGTCTATTAAACAACGTACCTATACATTATTTCGAGTATCGTTTTGTTATTGATTTGCTCTAAAGGGATCTCAAACATGAAAAACTTAAATTTTCTCATCATCGAATAAATATTTCGGTCGCTTCCACTCAGCAAACTATAGACATGGCTGAATCATTAAGAGCACACATGATTGTCTTATTCTGCATGTTAATGTAAAATTTACCCATTTGAACTCTGTTTGTTATTCTGTTCGAATGAAGAGTATAGGTAAAGAATACTTTGGTTATTAATCACTAAGAGTGGTAAGATATACAGAATTATCTTTATATTGGTGTTCAACGATTTCTGGACGTCCTCCCAACATCAGAGTAAAAAGAGATTTATATCACTTCTAATTAAAACTCACTGAATAATTGCAAAAATAAAAGTAAAATGATCAAAACCGCAAGAAAACAAGCCAAACTGATGGGTTCTGTAGGAATTTTACCTTTTAGTGATGCTATTAAGTTCTTTTGTAAAGAATATAATATAAATTCTTTAGTTACAAATTCTCTATTGATGAGTTACAGGACAAAATTGAAAGCCGAAAAAAATGTTCGAAATGGCTTCCTCCTGCTTGGATGCATGCCATAACCGTATTTCGTATTTGGTAATATCCATGCCCGATTTCACCAAAAGATGTTAAAATCGACGTTAACAAATGTAACGTAACAATTGTAACAGCGCTAACAATTTCTTGCATTTCACCAAGCTGTTTTCTGAAAATGTTAACAAACACGTGCTAACGCTAAGAAACTTGTAAATATTACAGCTATAGGAGGCTGTGGATGAGTCGTATTATGTACTGCGATGCGCTTTTGTTTTCATTTTCGTCTGCACCGCAGTCTGCACACAGCTAAAAAAAAAAAAAAAAAAAAAAAAAAATGGCGGATAAACAAAATCATAAACAAAAGCCGTGAAACAAATTTCTCATTAATAGATTGTTAATTGAATTGGTGACGAAGTATAACGATATCGTGGAAAATAGGGCGGAAGCGGTGAATGTAAAAGAGAAAGATGTCACGTGGGAAAAAATTGGAAACGTAATTCAAATGCATGTGTCATTACTAGAAACACGAAACGTATTACGTAAATTTAAAACGAGGAGCGAAGGGTAAGTGACGAGTGACTTGAACGTTTCAAGACGGGTGGCAGACAGTGTATTTATCCACATAATTCAGTGAACTACAAAGTCACAAAATTATTGATACTTGAAGCAAAGCCGAGATCGGCATATTCCTTTCGATGCATGTTCTAACCTCTCTTGTACTTCCGCAGTAGCCTTCATAGCAACTTGTTTCGACGGTCTATACCTCCCTAAAATTTTTTCTTCGGATAGCTCCTCAAAATCATTTCTCCTCATAGGCCGTACTCTATTGCAAATGCCATTTAGACGGTCTTAAATATAGCAAATCGACATCAACAGCTGAGTTTATGCTCGCCATCTTGGCTATTTACAATTGTTAAGAACTTAACATCAGAAATTTGGCGTGTTAGTTTAACAAAAGTTTTAACACGCGTGTTACGCTAACACTTGTTGGTGAAATGCAATTCTTGTTTTAACTATTGCTAAACTCGTGTTAAGTCTTAACATCTGTTGGTGAAATCGGGCATCAAAGTGTTAATATCCCGTACACTAGTCGCATAAATCAGGGACTTTAAATGTTTCCATGTATGCTAAGAAATCCAATAGACTCATATCAGGAGTGGTGTGGGTGTAGCGTGTCTGCTTCATGTTCAAGAGGTCCCTAGTTAGATTCTCGGTCAGGGTGCGATATCTGGATAAGGTTATTTCCGAGGTTTTCCCATATCCTAAAAGACGAACGTCGTATAAATCTAAGCTCTATAGACCCTGAGCTCATATGAGCATCATTTCACCCATTTTATTCATCGTCCGTTGGAGGATGTAATTAAAAAAAATAAGTCGTAGCATGAATCCACCTTTAACAATCTTTTATGGGAAAATTTATCATTCAAGAAATAACTACGCAGCAACCTTACGGTGCGTGCGTAAAATATGCGAGTTTTCCACGTGCCATCCCCTCCAAGGAGTATAAAGTTGGAACAAACATCGTGTCGATAACGGGCCCAAATGACCTTGTTGCCGACGGGCGCGCGCACACGCACACGCACACGCACACACACACACACACACACACACACACACACACACTCTCTCGTGTCGATAATACCTTGAGTACAATAAATTACAAAGGCAAATCATCTCTGAAGAGTTTGTGATTTTAGAAGACAGATAAGGAGATAGAAGAATTCCAAATTGTTACAACTTTTATTTTTAAGACTTTGTTTCATAAAGTTTTGTTTAATATTAGTATTATGCAGCGAGTGTCTACAAACGTGATCAAATACTTTGAAGAAGAGCTACTTGGTACTCTAAGGCTACCAGTGGAGGGGCTACTCAGCGGGTTGCTGCAGGTATTTCTGAGCGGACAGCTGTGCAGATAAGAAGAACTAAATGATTCAAGAGGTTCCGAGTTCAAATCTCTATTAGGGTGAATTATCTGGATATTTTTCTTCCTTTACTCCCCCCTCCCTTACCGGGGGGTTTTCCTTCGTCCAATGTCGGGTAACTCTGTGGACCGTGGGTTCATTTGAGCATTATTTCACTCATTTCAGTCATCGTCTAGTACTTATGAAGTTGAACAACTAAACACTAGGCAGTGGTCAGCAACTTAATACCGGGTAAGGAAAAACGAACTTCAAAAGTGACGTTTGATGATTTTGACAAAAATGATTTGGCGATTATAATCAATTTCATGTATGCAATAGCATAACAGGTGCCCAGTTTAAATAAACAACTAATGAGAGCTAGAAGTCAAATCCGCTTTAAGGAGGCAGAGAATCATACATAAAATTACGAAAATCATTGGTTTCACTTTAAGAAAAGTAAAACGTTAGGCTGATTCTAATGGAAAAGATTCGTGTAATAGCATGGCAAGACCTTTAATTAAAAAATAAGGAAAATGAAAAAGCCATGATAACGTGAAGCCCGCGAGTTACATGATGACCTCTGGATTCACACTGACTCCACAGTGGTTGCTTTTGCTGAAAAACTGAAACACAAACTCAGACTTCATCTTAAAGTTAGAAGCTGTTCATTATTTTCTTCACCTGAATGAATTATTTGGTAAAAATATTAGAATTTTGGAGTTGGTACAAAGTTGGCACTCGCATATCATCAAAGGATTATGAGCCTGTGCATAACCGTCAGTTCGCTGTGGGTTGCTGATGACTGATTTCCTGTTTCCTCAGCCTTGTTTGCCGCCCTACCCGGCTTTGTCTCATTTTCCACATACCACAATAGTACAATTCTATACTGCATATTTTGCATTGCTCAAACACCATTTACTATGCTAATTGTTTTAGTTTAAACCAATCATTGATCATTTATAAACAAATTTAATATATTTCCAAGGGATTTAGACTTTCATTTGCACTCCCCCTAAGGACTAATAAACTTTATTATGCCAAAGTATTTGTTTACAATCTAATCAGATTATAAACATCGCTACTACAGGTGTTTAAAAGCTTTTCATTAAGCAGTTGTGTAATCATAACAATGCTGAAGATGGTAGTTGAGAACATCTGGTAGAAAAGAAACAGTAGGCTCAATCTAAGCTGCATTTGCTAGGTTATCTATCGTAGATGCAACAGCCATAATTCTAAAGAAATAATTGTTACATCCTTTCTGGGCCCGAAGATAAAGAAATCATTCCGTAACCCGTAAGTACACTACCAAGAAAGCACAACTTATCAAACCTTGGGTGAGCCATCGCATCAACTACCTGCGCATTAATTTTATTGGCTAGTCCGTCTTCATTACTGTTTGACATTTAAATTCGTGCCATAATTGTGTTCACAAAGTCCCACAAGCTAAGACACTGTGAGAAGAAAATTTTGAATTATGTTGAGGTTTAGAGACTTGTCTAAGTACTCATTCTAAAGTGTATAAAACTGGATTACTGCATATTACAAAGCGTTTTAGGTGTTGCTTATGTTTAAGTATGTATATGATTTAAATGTTTTATGTCAATCTAACTTCTTTTTGTTTATATTTAATACATTTACATCTATTTGTTTAAAACAATTGTTAATTTGTATTATAATTATACTAATATAATGAAGTAATCAAAAACATCTCAGGAGGTTAAAATGCTTTCATCCTGGAGGATTCAACCACAGAAGTTTATGTGCAATACCAAACTTAGTACAAGCCTGAAACCAGCAATGCGTGCTTAAATTAACTAGTAATGCCAAATAACTGGTTCAGCTGATTAAACGCTGGCCTACTGATCCCAAGATTGCGGGTTCAAATTGGCCCAGGCTCTGATTTTTAAATGTGACAGCCCCATGTTAGATTATTTATTGGCAAGTAAAAGAACTCCTGTTGGACAAAATTCTAGCACATCGGTGGGCTCATATGATCCTGGCAATTAACAGTTTCGTTAACAACAAAATATTTCTTTTCCCACATATTTACATCCTAAGCTTTGAATGGCTCATTCGCATCGGGGGGGGGGGGGGGACTTCCATAAAGCGTTTAGTACATTCCCTGCTTAAGAACAATTTGGATGGGCTGTCGGTGCATGTATGGTCGTCAAATTAGCCGATTTGAGGCATCGCAGACAAGTTTCCCAAATTCTGGCGTTGTTTAATTTAGCACAATACTTTCCGATTGCAGTCCCCTCAAGAACCGCAGAAATAAAGACGTTGAGTAGCACACGAATGAGATATTAGAAGCGCTGTTATCACTATCTTTATCTTTTGTCCTCCGACGCAGTCATATGGGATGAAATGAAAATGAAATGTGTAGTGTTTAACGGCCGCTTTTACTACATACGGCACCGCAGGCGATCATATGGGATGTTAAATGAAATGGGCAAAATGCTCTATGAGCTTACGGACTTTAGAGTGTATTGTTATCCAACAATCATCTTTCACAAGGGAAAATTCAGACAAGAACCTTATCCAATAACTCACCCTGATCAAAAATGGAAATGAAACTGGATTTCGGAGAAGACTCGGCACGGAGGTCCAAACTTGGTTTGGTACCCCGGCGATGAAGGATGAGGCGAAAGGAGACAAAGGGCGGCCGTAGCAAGGAGTCACGAATACAGAGGACAGGGTCCCTGCATTTTACTTAGATGCAAACTTCCCCCGGCAAGCCACAACGGACATCCCACCCTAATGTGGTCCGGAAACAGCCTCATCACTTTACCTGGGTTCGGCGACCGGCAACCGTCCTACCAGAGGAAGAATTGGTTTACTCAACGCATATCATCCTGCCATGCACCGCTGAGACACACGCCGACACTTCCACCCCCAAAAAACACATGGGTCAGGTAGGTCGGCAACGGGAATCGAACCCAGGCCTCCCGAATGCGGGCCACACAATTTTTTTATTGTAATTTACGTCCTCCAACTCTAATTCATATCGGACGATGAAAGGAATATGTGAAATCATGCTCAAATGAGCCTAGGGTCCATAGAGCTTAGAGCTACCCGACATTCGTCTTTCAGGATAAGGGAAGGCCCCGCTCACCCTGCCCGGGATTCGAACTCGGGACCTCTTGAACATGAGGCATACATGCTACCACCACGCTACCGAGCCGGGCGGGGCCACACAATGCTTGAATGCTTGATGATCGAGATCGGCACTCAAGATCTCTTGTGCGGCACACGCGCTATGTTCAACCACAGAGGTTTGCTATCTTTTTGATCCTATAGTACATAAGTTCATTAAAAAAATCTCGGAAGTAAACAGAATGATTTATAAAATACAGCACATATGTTACAAAACTTGGCCGGCGGACGCATGGCCCGAGTGATCTTTGCTGCAATTTACCTGCGCCCGGGTCCTGCATTCGTTCAAATGGTCTACATGCGTGTAGTCCAGTGTTTCTAGTCCAGTTCACACGTGAATAACCTTAGAAGTGTTTAAAGTGTTAAATTTTGCCTGAAGTGTTTTCCAGATGCCTCGATCGCAGCATATAATACAGCAAAAAGTATTTACATAGGATATGTACATATGTACTTCATCATCTTGTAGGAAAGTTACAAGAAAATCTAAACTTTGCGTGTTCCGAGCAGAGCGGCCGTTCGTTTGCTTGTAAATCAATTCAGGAAGACGGGATCAGTTCGTGATGGGGAAAATAAAGAACGGTAAAAAATGTGTGCTTAAGAAGCAGAAATTAGACATCGGAGAAATATTAGAATGGTCACCTCGAAAATCTCTTAGGCGCCTTGCACAACAAACTACAGCACGCAAAGCAAGAAAACTAATAAAACTCAGATCATACAAGGAATTACTAGCGTATGATCACCAGAGTAGCACTTTTGTAGCTGGATTTTAAGGAATGTTAATTATGGAAAAATCGATCCACGATTAACACTGTTCAGTGACAAAGTAGTTTCATTTACATGGTTATGTGTCATCACAACACAATCTGCATTTTTCTACAGAAAATCCATTTTTCGTTCATGAAACTCCAATGCATGATAAAAATCGGGTTATGATAAGTAATAAATGGACACAGAATAATAGGACATATTCTTAGGAATGTACCATAAGAGCAGAAATATACAGAAATAATATACTGGCATCATGATTCGAAAAGCGATTGACAAATGTCGGTCTGGATATTTTCAGCAGGACTTTGACACCGCGCATATAGCTGATGAGTTATTACAGTTTATTCTGGAAATGTTTTCCCGCACGGTTCCCTGATCTCACGGCATGCAATTTTTATTTATGGGATAACTTGAAAAACAAAGTATACAAAACTAATCACCAAAATATCAGGATAAAAGTTAACAGTAATCGGAAGCTGAGCTAACTGCGCGAGTAAAAATGTCCTCAGAAAATGCCCTGAATGTATGGTTACAGATGGACGGCATTTCCAACATCTCCTATGATAAGATATTAGGGGCATTCAAATGAGCCTGGTCAGTGCGTCTAACTTTACATTACACGAGAGGTTGCACCACGTAACTGCGAGTGTGGTGGCACAATCTATTGGTAGAGAGCCAAGAGCGACTACAAGTCGCCTGGGCGCTCCCGGGCGGTGGGCAGAACGCCATGGTACCTCACCGCTATGCTGATTTACCCGTCCGGTCCGATAGATAATGTTGGTATTCGCAAGCTTTGTTGTCAATGTATAATGACGGAGGTGGGTGGTCTCTGCTGGTGCTTCTGGTTCCGGGATATGCGCCCAAATTTGAAAGCGAGCGCCCGATACCGCCTTACTACGAGCGGCCTGCTTGCAGGGCCCGTCCAGTGGGTGCGGGCCCAGAAGCGAGGCCAAATGGAATAAGTACTGAGTGAATGTGTCCGAGCTCTGGCCGCGCGGTTCGGGCACTTCTGGCGGTGGTATTCTTTCAGCCGTGTCCGATGCGGCCTGGCCTAGCGGAGTTTGGAAATAAAGGAAGAGAGGCTGAACTCACCACCCAAGGACGTCCTTAGGCAGACGATAGCTCTTCCGCCTTCTGGGCACCCGGTGGTCGTACTGACCAGTGTATTGCCGAGTTGATTGGGGTGAGGTGTGATCTTGGCATAGTGTGCACGTACGTTCAAGCACAATGCCCTCAACGCATGGTATGCTGGAATGGGTGTGTAGGATGTATGACGGGAACCTAAGTTCGGTATCGTAGATCAATGGTAGAGAGACTGCAGCGTGCGCGAATAAAAATGTCCTCAGAAAATGCCCTGAATGTATTGTTGCAAATGGACGGCATTTACAACTTCTACGATAAGATATTAGGGGCATTCAAATGAAACATGGTCAGTGAGTCTAACTTTACATTACAAGTAAAGTGGCACCATGTAACTGCGAGTATGGTGGCACAATCTATTGGTAAAGTGACTGCAGCATGCGCAAAATTTAACGCTGCATAGCGACAGTGTGGCTTCTCGCCGAAGAGAAGGTGATCACACAAGTTATCGTCCACTACTGTACATGAAGGCAAGTAAGCAAGAACGAGGAGTGATTCGTTTTTCAGCGCAACTGACCGCCGAACAGCGCATTGTTATGAGGAGGAATACGGCTTTCTCTAGCATATTGACGAGAAACATACTAGTGGAACATGGTGTCACCATGGAACCTTATAAGAAAACGCAGCGATCAGTGGAAACATGCGACTTCACCACCTCCAAGGAAATCAAAAGCCGTGCACACCAGTTCTGGTAGGGTCATGATGTCCTTTTTGACCACAAGGGCCTACTGCTTGTCGAGTTCCTGGAACGAGGAACCACCATCAATGCCTATCGTTATCAAACCACTATACTGAACCTTAGAAGAGCCAACAAGTCGAAACGCTCAGGCATGTCTAATGGCGTTATTCTCCGCCCACGCACTGCCAATGCCAATGCGGTGAAGACGACATTGCAACAGTTTCAATGGAACATCTACAGTAAAGACCAAACCTTTCATCACGTGACTTTCATATTTATGAATGTCTAAAACAAACTATCCGCGGACATCGATTAACAAAAGACGACGAAGTGTGTGAATGGGTCCATGCCTGGATCCGACAACAGCTTCTTCAAAGATGGAATCGACCGGTTTGTGTCGCAATGGGATAAATGTGCCAACAGTTTTGGCGACTATTTTTAAGTTAATAAAATCGTTACCGTTACTTTACATAAGTGACCGGTTTCATCTGAATGTCTCTTATATGATTTGTATTTATTCTTATGATTTGAGATTTGATTTGACATCCACATATTTGTTGCAGGGAGACAGCCGTGCGACTGCCAGACAAGTCTTACACTAAGCGAATGGAAGATGGGCGGAGCACCTTTCAGCCAAGTTTTGTAGCATATGCACTACATTACCATTAACGGCAGCTTCATAGAAAAAAAAAAATAACCGAAATGATAATTTTATAAACAAAATTGGGAAGGACACCTTATGCCCCCAAGATTAGGGTAAGTTCTTGAATATGCCAGTTATTAAGTACAGAGGTCTGTCCAAGCGGGATTTAACCTTTCACAAACAACTTACCCTTTTTTGTGTGTTTTTGCAAGCAAAGATTTTGCATCTGTAGCATTTAACTGAAGTGAATAACGTCCACATAGGATGCACGTTCATTTCTTTGCTGGAGGTTCGGAGATATGATCTGCAGAAGCTGATCATGCAGTACAAAACTGCATAAGAAAGATTGTGACATTGGCTTAAAATGATTTGAGTTGAGCTATGGATATAAGTTGCTCTTTCATAAGTCCTTCTACTAGCTTGAGATAAATGTCTTCTTGAAGTTGCTTCTGGTTTCACAAAGCAAAATATTTGCAAATTTATGCATGAAATGTTCAAAAGTGTGAAAATTAGAATCAGTGTTCACCTTCTGGTAATCCTTGAAGTAGAGTAAACGGCTCTCATTTTATCAATAGTATCAATTTCACCTGTCATGTTACAGTCAGTAATGATACCAGGTTTGTTTCTTTCTTCATCATTTGCTGCCGTGTAATGCATAGTTTACAGAAGCACATATGAAACTAAAGTTTTATCTTTCTCAAATCCAAACAATGATTTTCTTATTTCTCTTGCCTTACTAGGCACAAATTCTGGATAAATTTCTTGTCTGTTTTTCTGCATTGTTCCACCTTAAGTGATTTTCTTCTGCATCAAATATTCAGAAAGAGAGTGGCTTGTACACCAATTGTCAGTTGTTAGATTTCTGTTACAATGTTCTATAGAAAGGATATTTTGCTATCTGAGGGCACAACTATAGAATTGTCAGCAAAAACAATGAAATGCTACATGATGTTGATCATGGAGATGAATTTATCACAGGATGATCTATTTTGAGTGAACAATACATTTACTCTGGTGCACTTATTAGTTGAATGTATAAACGACAATACTCAGTGGTGAATTCTACTACAGCCATTAAAGCAGTATAAGACAATGTATGGATTAAAAGGCTTTTAACTGTACTAAATGAGTTAAAAGATGTAAGGCCTAATCGCAAGTACATAATAAAGCTACCATTATCTTGCAAAGAATCCAGAACTCAAAGAATAAAGCATATATGTACCTATTAGTCAATTTTTTCGTTCATGAGTTAGTAGCAGCTTATAAAATTAGCATTTCAGAAGTACCCACAAAAGAGCAATTTGCTGATATTCTAATTAAACCTTATGATACTGTATGTTTAAAACTACTACATAACAAGCTTAGTGCCTGTAAGTTACTGAATAAGGGGGAATGTTGAGGTTTATATCAGTAATTCAGTAACTTACTACCTTATAGGTTAGCCCTATTTGTTTATATTTGTTACATAGGTACATAATGATGTTTTATTTATTTATACACCATACCAACAAACAGTATGATTGGTAAATAACCAAACAAGTCATCTTGATGTAATGTGTTAATGATATATTCCTTCTAAAAAGAATAAAGTAATCTTCAATGCATAATGATCACAAGTTGGACTTTTAACTTAACCAAATGCTGCTTTTCAACAATGAGGATTGACTGTTACCAAAATTGGGAGAGAAACATTACAGGATTTGTCTCCCTAAAAGATAAAAATGCCATCTAACATCATTTCTGCTTTATATCAATCTGAATTGCTCTCTTTAAAAACAGCAACTTTTGAATATTTGCTATTATCAATGATCACAACTAAACAATATTTTAACATGAAATATTGTTGGAAATGAGTCTATGTTGGCCATAGTAGCTCAATGGTAAAGAGCAACTGGATGGAGGCTGGGAGATCCATGGATCAAATCCTGGTTATGGTATTGAATTCTTCAATCTGACTCTACCTATCCAAATGAAATATTGTGCTCATATTGTAGAAGACTTTTACACCCCAGCTATTTGGAACATATTTCTACCCAGAAAATCTGTTGCAATATTCCGATTAATCATGAGGCATGAGTGTCTGAGTGGACATTTGTTCAAGATTAGATTAATGACTTTTCTACAGTGCTTTTCATGTGCTAAAGATGACTTAATGAACATTGATCACCTAACTATATTTGAAATTCAAAAATAAAGAGAATCTCTAAATACTGGGAAGCAATAAGAATGATTTTACTATCAAATTCTATGCATTAGACTCTCTCTCCTTCCCTCCCCCCCTCTCTCTCTCTATTTGGAACATACCACCACATTTTCTGAGTAGACTGCTTACTTACATATCATTTATTAAACTAGTGCGTGCTCCTTTGTGTAATCTGACTTTTTGTTACATCTCTGCACTCGCTGCACTAGCAATATCCATTATATCACTGAGGTCTTTGAAGACAGCCAATTTTCAAGTACATTCAGCAATGAAATAAAACTAAATGTTATTATGCATTTTGTGCCAACTGATTTCAATAAAACAAATGTGACAACTTAACCTCATACAAGGAAAACAATAGCAGATACACCTTTAAATCAAAACATATTTTTCCCTCAGCAAATTTGCAGCACGAGGAATAGTACCTCCAGAAAAATAATATTTCTCTGTTCCAAAGTACAATATACCATCTTGCTGTGTATTTACTGATTCACAGCACAACTGTAGGTTTAAATTAGCACAATTCAAACTATAATGATTTGTCACTTTGATTCTACCTATGTTGTGTGAATACTGTCACCAGGAGTAAAAATCACAGCATAATGAATGCTATTTCATCTCTATTTGCTCCCATCTTGTACGCTGTAAGAGTTTACTCAAGTTTCTAACACTGAATTTAAAATGGAATAAATGATTCTATCTCTCTGCATTAAGCCATATAATTAGGAGCTTCTTTTTTTTTTTGCAACATTTTACAAAACTTAGTTATATAAAGCATTGACATAATGTGAACCTCCTGAATATTTATGTTAAATTGGATTTTGTATGTCTTGATACATGCTCTGTATAGAAGGAAAGGAATATTAGCAATTTTTTCAAAACTTAATAGATACACTTGCTCAGTTAAACTCAAATGATACAATTTTATTATATTCCAACACAACATACAGCAGCCCAGTAATTTGACATCGACTGCTCTCTCATTGTTAAAGTTCTTGAAATTCCTGCTCATTTCTATAAGCTTTGTTAAACTTCTGCACTGTTGCCATGAGTGCCAACTCACTGTTGTGATTTTTGGATTTCAGATTCATTCCTGCAAGCTTTACTCACATTATGAAACTGTACCAGTCATATATTGGATAGGAAACAGGAATTAAAAAAACAAAGAAAGAAATTACTCTAGTAGAACAAGAATATTGTGATCATGCTTATTACTTTCTTGGAAAAGAGTACAAAATTTTCCCGCATTTCATATATCAACCCAATACATGGACACAGTTATATGCCTCCAGACAGTTTTTGGCAAATCTGAAAAAGAGTTAATGAAAAGAGAGAATACGATGAACCCTGATGAGTACCATTAGATATTGCAAAATCATGGCTCTGTGATTACTCTTTCAGGATTGGAAATTAATAATTTGAAAGAACATACAAAGCAAAATATACTAAACTCAAAGCTTCCTTTCAAGCTGAATGCAGTTAATTGTAACTAAGATCCAGTTTTGTATGCAAATGTTTTTTCCCCCCCTTAATAGGTACATACCTATAATAAAATGTAACAGACTGATCCAGGAACAAAGAAGTGTATTTGTAAAAAAAAATGTGTAATAAAAATAAATATTTTTCACAAAAAGGTACATGAATAAATGTTTTACACTTTTCTCATATATACATATTTTAGTACTTTTCACACATTAAATATATTTGACAACTTTTTTACAAGTACATATATTTTATAACTATCCTCACTCTAGTTAAAATAAAATGTTATGTTATGTTATGCTGATCCAGTTGTATGTGCAAACGGAGAAAGTACAGAATTGTCCTACTAGATTACACTATACAGGATGTTTCACGTCATTGAACGAACATACAGAAGTAGTTGCTCAGCTTCCATGTGACACATATAGATAGTTTTTACTGCCAATAGAGCCGCATAAAAAATGCTCCAGAATGAGTGTGGATTAGGCAGTGACAGGAATGACGACGTGTATCTCACACTGTCAGAGTTCGCAGGTATATATATATATATATATATATATATATATATATATATTGTAATTTACGTCCTCCAACGCTAAGTCATATCGGACAATGAGTGCAATGGATGAAATGATGCTCAAATGAGCCCAGGATCCTTAGAGCTTAGAGTTACCCGATATTCATCTTCCAGGATAAGGGAAAGCCTTATCCAGGTAACTCACCCTGACTGAGATTTGAACTCGGAACCTCTTGAACGTGAGGCAGACTCGCTACCATCCACGCTACCGAGGCGGGCATGCAGGTATAGATCACAGACCATGCTGTGTGCTTTAGCTGTTTGCAAACATAACGACATATTCTGCAGTAGCTTGCTACTACTAAGAATTTCTTTGCCTTATGAAACCGTAATAAAGAAGCTATTGCTTAATTATTGCTTCTGAGTGTTTAAAGTGTTCCAAAATTCTGTTATAGCAGTCCATGATGGCAAACAAGCTGGTGGACATATGCAACTTAAACCTTTTAGAGGGAAGTTAATATTAGTAAAATTGAGGCTGGAAGCATTAAATGATAAAAGAAACAGAACAATATCAAAGAACTGTACATAAAGTTAACCAAAACGAAGTGCCTTATGCAATGAGACAAGCATTTTATTTCACGGTATTTAATAAAACTTAATAAAGCATTTGTAACTGAAAAGGAAGGTGTTGATTTTACAGTAACTAGTTGAAAGCAGTGTACAATTAAGATCATAAAAAATAAGCAACCTTGGAACTGTCCGAGTCATTATTAAACTTTTTCACAAGTAACTGCCCTTTGCCCCATTACCTGAAAGCAAGGCTAGGGTCACTGATAAAGAGCAATACTTTTGTTTTCGTGACTGGTGCGTCCCAATAACAACTTTTGAGGTTCGCACACCAGTGGTTGCTGTGCTGCCTAATCACAAAATTATGTAATATTTAATGCTGCATAAAATTATACCTAACACAGTTTCAAAGCTGCGACACAGAAATTCAGACTAGTTAAGTTGTAAACTATGCAACGGCAATAATCGTCCGGTGTCATTTTGAAACAACCTGTACATCTCAGAAACTATTTGTAGTTGGTTTATTAATACTCGTCACTTATATAATAAACCAACTATAAATAGTTTCTGAGATTAATTTTAACGGCACTGTTACTAAATTCCTCCAAACACATATAACTTGTACATGTTTGTTAAACCTGGCTAAGCAATGAAGTAGTATGCTGAGCTCAATATTGTTAATTAAAAGCAGCATGTTAACTAGCAGTGTGAATTAAAAATGCCAAAAGTGCAATCAAGTGTACATGAATGTTTGCATCAGTACGTACTAGAGTTTAAAAGCACTATTATTGCTGATGTGGAAATTCTATTTTGTCAGCTTTGTGCAAAATCTGTTAGTGTGGATCAAGGTTTCTAGGTAATGCAACATTTTTCAGAAATTAAGCATGAAATGAAATATGTAGTGTTTAATGGCTGCTTTTACTACATAGGGCACTGCAGGCGCTGACATTGATGATACATGAGATGAAGATGGAGAACCGCTGGAATGAGATGGCGGGGGAAACTAGAGATCCCAAAGAAAACCTGCCCCAGCGCTGCGTTGCCCACCATAAATCTCACTTTGAAGTCACCTGGGGTCAAACCCGGGCCGCCTTGGTGTAACAGCTGTGTCAGGCCTTGATCAAATCAATTTCTTAAAGGAAAATCAGCATCATCTTCTTCTGGCATACCAACATTCAAAATTTTAATATAATTTTGAGTCGAACTAATACTCAATGCTCCACTTATTGCTAGTATTTACCTGAACGCGTTTTGTTAGGATCTTCCTAACATCATCAGCTGTTGTCGAATAATGGACGTCAGTTTGGTGAATTCCTCGGAGGTGATAGAATTTTATTCAGATGTGTGTATTTCAGCTGATATTTTCCTTTATAAGATGAAGAATTCCGAGATTAGAAAGTTTATTACTAGCTATGCATAAATTAATCCTCCTGATGGTTTGGAATAATTATCTTCCAAAGTGCTATGAGAAAACATTAAGTGACATAAGGTATATTTGTGAAAATGAAAAAATCTGGATTGCCATTGAAAAAACCAACTATGCCAGTGATAAGAAGTAACATTAATGTAACATCATGTAACATTAGCTAGTGTGTTTAATGAATCTTTTGAAATCTTGTGGCCAAATAATGTATAATATAACAATATATTACTTCTGCTTGCGGACTCCACAACGTAAATGCATAAAGCTGTCCAGGGTCTAAGTATAAGTTTTCTGAATACAGTTCCATTAACTTGTGTTCATTGGATAGATTGTATGATACAATTCGAACTCTTTAACCTAATATGGACAAATTAGTCTACAAAGGGGAAAAAAATGTTTGTAAAAACATTGATACTTTTAAGAATGTGTTGTTATTTTCAAATGCTAGGCTTTGGCAATGAAGCCATTAGCTCTCTTTTAAAAATGTTAATCCGGATCTTCCATTACAGTCTCAACCGGTAGTCATGCACTGAGGTACCTGGAAGTTTAAAAAGTGACTTGGACTTCATATCTTTCAATTTTGATTTTTCATTCCATTCAAATCAAACTAGAAACTTCTGTTGAGTTATTAAACGATTCAGTTACGGGAATAGAGTTTGTTGAAAAACAGCTTTACACTATTTCATGTTCAAAACCAGAAGTTGTAAGAAGAAAGTAACTACCAAAACCTCAAAGTGGCTCAGATTTTGAAAGACAAATACATAAAGGAATTTGAAAATGTGACTGTTGGAGTGTCACGTTGCAAGGTAGACACTACATGATGTAGAACGTTCTTTTTCCCAATATAAGCCGTTACTCAAAGATAAGAAGTTTGCCATGGACAATTTGAAATTGACATCTGTTGCACACTCCAAGATCTTAAATCTTATGTTTAGCTCCAAACTGGCGAGTTCCAAAATTCATTGTTCTATAAGCTAGGTATGCTTTGTTCTAATTTTTGCAAATATTTTTCAGTTTTTAGGACATATTTTTAGAATTATTAGCATAAAAATCATAACAGCAAAGAAGGACCATAATGTAGAAGTGCATATTATGTTTTGGAGGTGGATGTGAAGAAAGCATGCAGCAAGTGTGTATATATATATATATATATATATATATATATATATATATATATATATATATATATAAACGAATATTCAAAATCTAGCTAAGTCTTGTGAAATACCAGAATGTGCAAAACAAGTTTATAAGGATGTGCTAGGAGAGCAGTGGCAGCTGGTGGATAAAATTAGGAGTGTACTACAAAGCTACCTATCATTAAAAAACATACTTACGGTCTTACTTAATGTTGCAGTATAAAGTCCATGCGGTGCTCCTTTCTATTGCAGAACTTATCAACGACTCTGGTGTTAAAACCACAAAATGTACAGCTGAATATAATGCAAATATCAAGACAAAACACTACCAATACACGCATCACTGAACAAAAGACTGTTTTCAGTAAATTAAATGCCAGGTCAAGAGATAGCGTGAGTATAGAAAATTAATTGGGTCAAAGAAACGTAATTGCTAATTATAAAAAACAAACAATATACTTTAAATTTCGAAAAAAAAAAAAAAAATGAAATGTGTAGTGTTTAACGCCCGCTTTTACTACATACGGTACCGAAGGCGCTGACACTGATGATACATGAGATGAAGATGGAGCACCGGTGGAATGAGATGGCGGGGGAAACCGGAAGTCCCGGAGAAAACCCGCCCCAGCGCCGTGTTGTCCACCACAAATCTCACTTTGCGGTCGCCTGGGATTGAACCCGGGCCGCCTTGGTGAGAGCCAAGCGGTCTAACCAATGAGCCACGGCGCGGCCTTTAAATTTCGAATTGCCGCCTGAAAACTCTCTTTGGAAGTTCATCTCACAGACAACAGATGCCACCACATACAACCAGCTCACTTCAGGAAACCACGGATTCAACCAGTCGGATAACTGCTGACGATGGGGACAAACTATTCTCCGAAACATGTCCAAGTAAGGATAATTTAAGTGATGTTTGTGTTAGTGTGAGTGAGTGTGTGGTGTTTTAGGGCCCGTCGACAACAAGGTCATTTGGGCCCGTGATGTTTGTGTTTGAATACCGACTCATTACTTGCAAAATAAGTAAGCCTTAATATATCAAAATCTTAAGAGTTATATTTTATTAAAACTTGATAACTTCGCTCCTGTCAATTATTAAACAAGAATGTTTTCAGAACCATCCAGTCCCATTCTCGGTTGAATGCCAACTAAAGTGAAATTAACTTCACTTTTAACAATGTTTTTAATCATAATAATTTCAAGCCTTAATGCCTTGGAACCCATCTATCCTGTATTGTTATAGATATTGATACCACTAATATCTCCCAAAGAAATTCTCATATCTAAACATAACATATTATAAAGATCATGTTTGTAATGATTGTCAATGGTCAATCCACTAGATTTAGCACTATGCTTCAAATCTCATAACAAAAGATTCATTCTGGATTGACAGCTGGGTCTGAACTTGACACTTCAGTTGGTTAGTGGGTGAAGGTCAAGGATAAGGCAACATTTGTAGAAGAAGAAACTACTGTTCTCATGAATATGGAAATTGTCCAAAAGTAAGATTCTTTATCCTGCCTATATTTTTTCTTTCCAAACACTTTGAATTACAATGATGACTTTCATTTTTAAAATTAATGCAATTGACTGAAGCAATGCATAATAACACCACTATGAGGTGTTATTAATGTGATGTTCTAATGTCTAGACATTTAGCAATGAAAGCATTTGTTCTCTTGCATTCCTGTACTTTTTACTTTCTCTACTATGTACATTGGTATCACCCAAAAATTCAATATCAAGATTTCATTGAAATCGTCCAAATACCCTAAATAATAAGTAAAGGCATATTTAGAAAAAGTCTCTGCTTGTGCGTTGGTGTGTGTGTGTGTGTGTGAGAGAGAGAGAGAGAGAGAGAGAGAGAGAGAGAGAGAGAGAGAGAGAGAGAGAGAGAGAGAGAGAGAGAGAGGCAGAATAGCATAACTCAACAAAAAAAAAAAACTGCTTAAATACCAAATTTGGGGCATAAGTTTATCATATTCCAAGGAAGTGACACAGAGACTTCCAAGAAAATCCATTCACTCCAAGCCCGTCTAAATAGCATAGTTGATAGCATGTCTGCCTCACATTCAAGAGGTCCCAAGTTCGAAACTCGGTCAGGCTGAGTTACTTGGATAAGGTTTTCTGGGGTTTTCCTTTATGCTGAAAGACGAATGTCAGGCAACTCTAAGCCCTAAGGACCCTGGGTTCATTTGAGCATCATTTCACCCATGCATTCCTCTACAATATAACTTAACATTGGAGGATGCAAATTTAAAAAAAAATCACCCCAAATTAAATATATGGCCAAGTTTTCAAAAATTTTGATTTTCTCAAAATTTGCTCTAATGATTATGATTAAATTACTAAATGTTTAAGATTTCTCATTAACAATGAAATATATATCTTGCACTTTCTGAGAATAGCCTCTGAAGTTTTTTTCAAGTCCTTCAAGTCCTCATGACTTTTGCTTAACTAGTTAAATCGTAAGAAATACATCAAATCTTACTGCACAAAAACGTACATCTAATGGATGCACACAATTTATATCAAATACATTTTTGTGGAGTTAATCATTTCCTAGATATTCTTTGTTATTTGGAAAAACCCTTATCCAGGTAACTCACCCTGACCAAGATTCAAACTCGAGACCTCTTGGACATGAGGCAAACATGCTACCACCTACACTACAGAGGCAGGCTATTGAAGAACTTATATATAAAATCATGTGAATGTAACATCAAATATGTAGGAATGGCTTTCCCTTTCTTAAGATTCTCGAGTTTGTAATATTCTCTAAGGTCATGGATTTGTTTGAATGACATAGTACATCAGTAAAGTGTTAAACATCCTGCATATATGGCCTTTTTTTTTGTGTAATTTACGTCCTCCAACGTTAAGTCATATCAGATGGTGAATGAAATGGGTGAAATGTTGCCCAAATGTGTCCAGGGTCCATGGAGCTTAGAGCTACCCAACATTCATCTTTTAAGATAAGGGAAAACCCTAGAAAAACCTTATCCAGGTAACTCACCCTTACCGAGATTCAAACTCGGGATCTCCTGAACATGAGGCAGACATGCTACCGTCTACGCTACCGAGGTGGGCTTGCATATATGGTTCATAAATTAATTGCCACAGACCTATCTATTGATAATTTTTCAGACAACATTAGAACAATTTGATGATTATGAAGAAGCTGTGCTTCTTGTCTTCAGCCTTGTTTTTACAATTTAAATGATTGGCAGCTTTAATCAATTTAAATTACATTTGTTGCATATCTCAGCAGTATTCCAGTGCAATATATTTATTCAACAGAATATATATTTCGATATTGCACATGCCTGGTACCTTCCTTTACATTCAACTGGCCTTCATACCTGCTGTACAAAATTCACTTCCCTTTGCTCAATTTATTGCAAATCCATTTTATCTCCACATTCCTCTCCCCCTTTCCTTTTCCATGACTTTATTCCATTTTTCTTTTACTTTTATTATAGAGAATCCCCTGGCTTCTTACTTCTCTCCTCTTGCTTACTTTTCATGTTTTCATTGTGACTAAATTTCCCACCATATTTCACTTCTTTTCCGAGATTTCCTTTCTCAATTCTTTTTACATTCTCAAACATCATTGATAACGTTCTACACTTTCCTGCTTCACAAAATTTGGATATTATTTTATCATTCCCTCTTACACTACTTATGAATTTTGTTCCCATTCTATCCAGGCTAAACCTTCAATTTCTTTATTACACTGTTCGTTTTACTTCTTTGTGCCACATTACATTTTTATTTTTCTGAAAAATTTTAACGATTTAGCACTCTTCTTAGCGCTAGAACCAAGAACTGATGAACATCAATCAAACCACAATGTGATTTTAGTTAATTGATGGAAATTAATCATTTCTTCACACTAGCTATATTTAGGCTAAGGTTTTTGATAGACAGAGTCAACATCAAAAATTCAATGCCATGGCCGGGATTTGAACCACGGATCTCCTGGTTTCCGTCCAGTCGCTCTACTAACCTATTGAGTTACCATGGCCAACGTGCCTTCCTGACATTAAATTCTCCATTTGACTCGTATATTTCCCCGGTAAACCACAAGGGGCTCTCGCATTTGAGATACACCGTTTGTGGCGACTTACTAGCGTAAGTACTTGAGTCCCAGGCTTCATCATTTAACTCTTCTTCATTATCTTCTTCCTTTTGCTTCTTATCTTTATTACTAATTACTATCCAGCAGTTTTAAAATTTCTTCTTGCACATGGGTCACTGAACATTGTTATTCGATTCTATGTATGTCATTTTTATTCGCAATAGGTACTCCAAAATAAGATATATTAACAACAAAAGAATGAACAATTATGAATGAACAATGATTTTGGAAATATAAAAAAAAAAAGTAGTTATGTTTTATAAACAGCTCATAACATAAACTTATTCCAATATTTTTTGTGACAGGGGGTCCAATAAATGTAAGTTTCATCTATATATCTTTTAATACCTAGGTCGAACTAGAATACTCTTGGTTCATGTAATGCTGAAATACACACATCTGTGATTTTTGTGCTCTAGCAACTAAACGTGAAAAAAGAATTCATGAAAAAGGCAATGCACATATAAAATAACATGAGATGTTATTACAGGGAAAAAAATTTTAGTCACCTTTAATGTGAACAGTCCTAGATGTCCCTTTGAATGACCACTTGGCTGCCCAACATCTGATACTATATGTAGGCCACAAACAAAGGATGCGATATTCGGAGATTGTAACAGGAGTTGGTCAGAATAAGCTGCTACGGAAACAAAGTGGGGAAATTGGTGATTTTATACATACCAACAGATTTGAAGTGTTAAGTGAAAATCAGGAAGTTAGTGAAAAGCAAAGCTGCAAAGACGGTAAATTACAAGTGAGGAAACAAAACAATTCAAGTGCAAAAGTAGTGGTGCTTGGAGATTCCCTGCTTAAATTTTCGGGCGAAACTTGCAATAAAAAGGGATACAAGGTAAACTGCTTCCCGGGGATAAAAACGAATGAGCTGAAATATCAAGTGGAAAATACAGAATTGGTAAATGAAAACTCGGAAGTTGTGTTGCTACATGTGGGGACAAATGATATAAAAAGAGGATTCTATGCAGAAGAGATTATGGGAGAAACTATGGACCTGATTGCTAGTGTGAAATCGGCGGCGCCAAGGGCAAAAGTTATTGTGAGTGGTGTGTTGAGACGGCGGGATGTAACTGATAGAAGAATTCAACGTATAAACAGTGAACTAAACTGGCTATGTGAAAGGAGAAAATGCACATTCGTTGATGCAAACTTTTGGCTGCAGAAACAAGATCTGTGTAAGGATGGGGTCCACTTGAATCACAGAGGGTCCTACATTTTTGGCAACCTGCTATGTGATACAATACAATCAGTAGTTTCACAAATCAAGGGAAACTAACAACGACCGTGGTGGATGGTATTTGCATAACCAAGGAAAATGCAAAGACACAAAACAAAAGAAGTGAGGATGGCTGTTCTTCAATCCTGGAAGACCTGCAGCTCAATGTGGGTATTGTTGCAGAAGAAATTCCAAGTCACAGGGTCCTTGGAAATACAAGTAAAGTACAAATACCTGTAGGTGAGGTAAATGATTGTTTAAATGTAATAAACCAAGTTGCTCAATCGAGAAAAAATAAAAACTTAGTAAGAATGCTAGGAAAAGTAAATGAGGGTGAAAAATATTTCAGTATCTTTCATCAAAACATTCAGTATATTGCAAATAAAAGAGCCGTTATTGAGCAGGAAATTTTTGAACTACAACCAAATATAATAGTATTTTCAGAGCATGGGTTAAAAAATATTGAAATAAATGCAAATCTTTATGAAAACTATACCATAGCTTCTAGTTATTGTAGAGAAAAACACAGAAGTGGTGGGGTTGTAATATATGCAAGGGAGGGTTTGAAATTTAATAAAATTGATTGTAAACTGTACTGTGAGGAAATGTGCTGTGAAATATCAGCAATTGAAATAAATTGTAAAAAATAAAAACTAATTATACTAGGGGTCTATAGTCCACCAAATGCTGATAAAGACAACTTTTTAAATAAATTAGAAACATGCCTAAATAATATTGTAAAAAAATAACAAAATTATTGTTGTAGGAGATCTAAATATAGATCTGCTAAAAGAAACTAAGCAAAAACGGGCATTAGTGGAATTACTTGAAACAAATAACCTAAAATTATTAGAAACAGGACCAACTAGAGTAACACAGCATACTTCGACAGTTATTGATCACGCTTTTACTAACTTAAAGGATGAAGATGTAAATATAGCTTTAATAAAAAATGGGCTTAGTGACCACTTTGGACAATTAATACAGAGTAAGCCCTTAGATATACAAGATGGAAAATTAAAAAATATGAAGGAAATTAAAAGAATTGTAAATAAAAGTACTCTAGAAGCATTAAGAATTAATCTTAAACAAGCAAAATTTAGTAATATATTTGAAATAACTAAAATAGATGAAAAATTTGAACAATTTATGAATACTTTAAAGTCATGCTTAGAGCAGTCAGTACCATTGTATAAGGTAGTTCATAAAAAACAGAACAGTTTAAACTGGTCGACCAAAGGGATAGAAAAATCCAAAAGGAGAATGAAATTCTTAAATAGTCTAAAAGCTTTTAAATTAGATGAACGGTCCTACACATACATAGAAAACTATAAAAATACTCTAAATGCAGTGATAAACAAAGCTAAGAAACACCATAATAAAACTTTGCTCTTGAATGCAGAAAATAAAATTAAGGAGATATGGAACATTATTAAAACAATACATAAAGAAAATTCCTCAAAATGGACAGAAAACTTCCAAATTATAAAATCCAGTTGCATAATACTAGACCCAGTGATTATTAGTAATGAATTTAATGATTATTATATAGATATAATAGCTAATATGGGAATTAAGACAAGAGGCTACAACACAAACAAAAGTTCCATATGTAACTCAATGGTAATTAGAGAAATTACACAAACTGATGTCATTAGGCAAATAAATACACTAAAATGTAAAAGATCTAGCGGATTAGATGAATATTCAAACCAAATGATAAAATACTGCAAATACGAAATAATGGATATACTTGCACATATAATAAATGAAAGTTTTATTTCAGGAACCTTTCCAAGTAACCTAAAACAAACAATAGCTAGACCCATTTATAAACAGAAAGGCTCCAAACAAATGATGGAGAATTATCGCCCTATATCTCTTTGCTCTGGATTTTCAAAGATTATCGAAGGACTTTTCCTAGAACAGCTCCAGAGCTTCTGTAGTAAATTTAATATTATATCACAGAATCAGTTCGGCTTTCAGAAAAAGAAATCAACAATACATGCAGTTAGTAAGGGAAATGATATAATTGTTAGAGCATTAGATAGAAAGGAGTTAGTGATAGCGATTTTTCTTGACCTATCAAAAGCTTTCGACTGTGTTAATATTAAACATCTTTTGGCAAAATTAGAAAACTATGGGATAAGAGGCATACCATTAAAATGGTTAAGCTCGTACCTGCAAAATAGGGTGCAGTGTGTCGAAATAATACACAATTCAGGAGGAAATTTAAAAAAAAGTTAAATCAGCATTCAAACGTGTAACACATGGAGTGCCTCAGGGGTCAAAATTAGGTCCATATCTGTTTATCCTATATATAAATTTTCTATTTAAAATAATACAGGATGCTGGAGGATTAGCAATTGGATATGCAGATGATACAGCTGTAGTGGTAACAGGTAAGACAGAGGCAGAAGTTCAGGGAAAAGCAAACTCCTTATTAGAATCAATTAGCACTTATTTAGAAGCACTGGGAATGGTACTAAACACAAACAAAACCGAATGGATGCAAATTCAGCTCAGTAATAGAAAAAAATCAGACATCACATTAACAGTACAAAATAAGCAAATTAGCCAAGTAGCACAGACAAACTTTTTAGGATTAGTTATAGACAGTAGTTTAAAATGGCACAAACATATAGAAAAGATCAACAAGAAAATAAACAAGGGCATATATGTATTAAAACAGACAACACAAATTATGGATGAAGTCAGTGCACTGAAGGTTTATTATGCATTTATACATGCACACCTAAGTTATGGGGTCATTTTATGGGGGGCAGCAGGTAAGAAAAATATGTTAAAAACATTGAGGCAACAAAAGAGAGCAATAAGAATAATGGAAAAAATCCCTAGGAGACAATCATGTAAAAGTAGCTTTAAAAAACTTAAAATACTCACATTACCCTCTTTATACATATTTGAATGTCTCAAACAAGTAATAAGAAACCACATAGAAGGAAAAAATAGAAACATTCATGAATATAATACAAGAACAAAACAGAACTACTTTAGAAATAGGTTCAGGGGAACATTAGCTGCCAAATGTATTGAAAGTACTGCAAAAAATTTATATAATCATTTACCTCACTCTATCAAGGCAATAAATGAAGAAGTGAAGAAAATTTATGCAATAAAGACTTACCTAGTGAAAAACGCTTTCTACTCAATTGAGGAATACAAAAAGGGAAGAGAGACTTAGACTTAGTTTATTAAATTTTGTTATCAATCTATTGTGTATATCTAGAATTGCTAATAATCTGTAAATAGATTTATTTGTTTTATTATTGAACTGTAAAAATGTAATTGTAGTGTTACTTTTGACGATGCTTTGTAAAACATGTTGCAAATGGCAGAATAAAATCTGAATCTGAATCTGTTTGGCATCTCTTTTCAAAGAACAAGAGTAGTCTACCATCAGTGGTACATCCCAGCTATCTACATACCTTCCTTCTGCCTTCTCAATTTTGTTCTGTTACAATTTTTTTTTAAAGGATTATTTAAAGCTTCTTGAGTGAAAATCAGTTATGTGGTGCTAATTTGATGTCATAATTTTTAAATAGGATGGATTGTGAGGATTCTGACAAATTCTGTACTGGATTGACAAAAAGGAATTTAAAAACTAGATTAACAGAACATCAAAGGAACATAAACTATAAACAAATAGAAAAATTGGCAGTCACTTTTCATTTCTGGAACAAGAACCACCACATTAAGAGCAATTAAATTACTGAAACCCTTAACAACAAAATGAACTTTCAATATAGGAGAAGATTTTTATTGTAAAAAACATTCCCAATTTTTAAATGTTAACATGCCATCAGTGTGTGGTCTAATGCACTTATGTAGGAAATATTCAGAGAGAGGGAGCCACTTACAAGAGATCCACGTGGCAGTTATTTGTGAAGATATTGGTCAGTCGCCAATCAGCTGAGGACAGGATTGGGATGGTCCCAAAAACGTTCCTGTTTTTAATAGTTGAAGTTCAATGGGTAAAGTTTAAAGTTTTAAAAAGATATGACTAAGTCTTTTGATATGAAATTACTTCACTTTTAACAATGCTTTTAATCATAACTACCTCAATAGAAGTCACTGCTATGGTTCTGAGGTCTGCTTGGACCACTATTGAAAGTTATCAAGACATCAGTGGTGGCTCGTGGCCGAAATGTTTTGGGGGCCAGAAACGGTTTTGCTTGCTAAATATTGACAACAATAAATTATTACACTTGAAAATTTTAAGAACCATTTTTTTCAAATTCTGCCTTTACAACCCAAGGAAATAGTGGTTCTCAGTTGTGATATATACCTCAGAAATAAGTACGAGAAGCCCAACACAAATTTTGCCCAAAACTGCATATTAATATGCATGCAACATCTAAAAGGATGTTATTAAAACAACATTCAAGCTCACGCAAATCCATATAAGCTGGCACCACAACAGTGTAATCTTTATTTCCTCACAGATTCACGTGCATATCACTGAATGTACACATATTAATTCTCGTATTTGCATTTGTTCAGCTAATCATGAACTGCACTTTTCACCAATTTATATGTTCTTTAATTTAATGAAATTTTCCATCACTCTTTCATCAAAATCCTGCATGTTACTGATAGGGACCTTATTTATTGACAGCATTGCTAAAGCATTAAGTATGTCGTTTGTCATTGTATTTCTTAAAAGCATTTTTATTCTTTTCAGAGTGGAAAATCAATGTTCAGGTTCCACAGTCTCCTTGGCATTGTTATGACAATTTTCAAAAGTTTTGTGACTTCACTGAACAATGACGAAAGTTTATTTTCGTATATAAAATGAAAAAGTTTCAATGCTCCTTAAATGTTAAGGTCATTTCGTCTTTAAATTAGCTGCAACTCTGTGCGCAGTTTTCCTTGCTGTAGAAAAGGATAGCATTGCATCACTCGTGTGAAAATTTCTTCCAGGAAACGTTCACAAAAATCCTTAAATAAGTCGTTACAAAGCAAAGATGCACTTCCTAGATGCCCATTATAAACAGATCTATCTATAACAGTAGTTGTGATGACATCACATGCCTCTTTGGGCATTTCCAAACCTTGCATATTCCATACTTTTTCTTTTCATTGGTGGTTGCGGAAATTCTTCACTTACGTTTTTGTGTACTTCATCAATATTCAATCTTTCCTTTTCCATTTGTTGTTCAAATATAAGGATGTCATTCTGTAACATTACACTATCTTTGCTCTTCTTTTGAAGTTGCTGGTATAAAATGTCTACATGAAGAAGGATTTTGTGGAAAACTCTTAACCAAAAAATAAAATTTGGATCTTCAAGAGCTCTACTGGCTTCATTTATTGTGGTTGTATTAGTGCAACTCTCTTCAATAATTTTGAAGCTATCTTTCAGGTTTTCTATGTTTTTGCACATAACATTGATGGTACAAATGTTGTAATTCCATCTTGTTAAAGCAACTTTGGGCAATCTCGCTTGCACTACTTTTTCTAAAATATCAGATCGCAAAGAGGAATTGGAAAAGAATGCTGGAATCCCCGACAGATTTGAAAAGAACACGCGTACCTGAGAATTAGGGTTAGTTACGTTTTGTATGATTAAATTCAACTGGTGTGCATATCAATGGACAAAATATGCATATGGATATGTTTCCCTTATTTTGGCCTGTACTCCACCAGTCCTTCCACTCATAACACTGGGCTCGTCAAAGGTATGAGCAATGAACTTTTCTTTGGTATTTCCAAGAGGCAGGTAGATTTCATTCCTTATGCACTTTGTCCAGAGATTCCGCATCTCTTCCTTCATGGTTCACAAAAGCCCAAAGTCTCTCATTTATGAATTCCTCATATACGTAACGGAACACCAAAACCATCTGACAGTGATGGAGGTGTCAGTTGTCTCATCATACTGAATGGGAACAAACTCAGAAGCCCGTATCTGTTGCTCTATTTTCTCCCTATAGACTTTCAACAAGCAGAAATTCCTCTAAATACTGTGGCTGTTTCTAAATGTTCCTTCATTACTGTACTCAGTTTAGCTGTATAGTCAATAAGGCCCCTGTAACCCCTGGATTGGAAGAACTAACAGATTGGTCAAGTGCTCGTAAAGTTAGTTCAAACACAGCACAAAAATTCACACATGAAATAAACCTTTTTAAAATATGTATATTTTTGCTCACATGAATGTTATTTTGTTAATTATGTTAACATTTTCTTTAAATACGGAGTCAAGACATGATGCAATGTATTGTTTTCCTAGGAGTGAGATATGTACCACACTAATCATATGGTGCACTGAATGTTCATGTTTGCTTATTTTTGCTGTTAAATGTTTTATATTACTCACTCCCTTAACTTCCACAAACAATTGACACATTTAGGAGCAAACAAAACACACGGATAGCAAAAAACACGACTTGAGAATTTTGGAGCCACAGATCCAGTCACATTTCTCATACATGACCTTAAACACCCGGTTTTCATTTTTCTTAGTTTTTACTTTTCCCATTAAGAATTTGGGCATTGGTTTACCCAAAGGTTTCAATTGTACTTTTTCTTCAAGAGTCAACCTTGAAAATTGCACTTCCATTAATGATTTTACAAAGTTATCCATCATTCTTTAGTCACTGGATTTTATTAAGCCACCTGTAACACTCTGTTAATGTTCCTATCTCCACAAAGAACACTAAAATAAGAAACCCGTGCATTTTAGCAATATAAAACTACTTTGCAGACTGCTCTAGGCACGAACAGAACTGTGCCAGATGAGAACAGGCGCAAGTCCTTCCCCAACTCCCTTGCCATCTTCAGAGCTGCATGCCTTCTTTTACGTGGAAATGCAGCAGGCTGGCGCTAATCCTACCGCGTCAAGCCATATACTGTAGGTATGAAGACATCACTTTTACAACTTTATGGAACTTCCTCATATTTTATGCTTACTTTAGTTAATTGATGGGAATTCATCATTTCTTCACACTAGCGTATATAGGCTAAGGTTTTTCATGTTGACTCTATCTGTCCTTACTTGTCGAAAGGCCATGGTTAATTTATTTCCGTAAGATTTCTTTTAGTGGGGTGCGCGCCTTTGTGCCCTTATGACGAACCGCCCCTGCAAGGCATGTTTTACAAATTAATTGGGAAGCCATTCCTTGCCCCAATCTTTTAATTTTACTTATAAATGTTTCATCAATATGGTTATTGGCCGCCTCTGCCCCTTCATGTGTAGCACCCACACACAATCTGGCTTATTTATACATCATCTAATTCTTGTCACACTTGCCATTTTCACAGCAGAAAAAAATATAAACAACAGGTCAGACATTCATTATGTTCACAATGCAACTGACAATGTCAATGTGTAGACAGCATTAAGAATTTTGCCTCTATCACAAACCACAAAAATGCAACTCTGCATTTCAACAATACATGTCATTGGTAACAATTCTAAACCAAAGAGTTCAATAGATTGGTGCTGGTTTGATAAACACACACAAGAATAACAAAGCAAAGCACAGCCACACTCACAGCTGATTTGCTGTGATTGCCAAGCACGGCCGAGGTGCAAATGCTGTTCATCTGTAACAATTCTAAAAATAAGAGTGATATTGGAGAGTTTAATGGAGTGGTGTTGGATTGATAAACATGCACAAGAATAACAAAGCAAAGCAAAGCACAGCCACATAAACAGCCAATTTGCTATTATTGCAAAGCAGCACCAAGCTGCAATGACATATTTTAAAATAGTAAATTGTGATTAGTATGAAAACTAGATATAATACAGGAAAACCAGTCACTTCTGAAATCAGGAGACCATATTTAGTCAAAATCACTTATCAGATGCTTTGTCTCAAAAATCAGTACATAGTACTATCCAAAATGTTTCTACTCCCTTTAATTTTTAAGTAGAGTTTTACTGCATTTCAAAGCTGTTTTTACTCATATAGTTGATTGTTCACCCTATTTATTACATTTATTTCCAGATGAGCAGCTCAAATCTGCTTTTCATTTGGAAAATCTGGTTAACTATCATTCTTTGAGAGTATTAGTATGAAAACAAATGTTGGTCTTAATGTTGTCAACTTAAATGCACAATGAAGTGAATATTATTTTTACAAACCATGCAAGCAAGTCAATATGTGATTTATCAAGTATACAGTATCACGTATATAATACTTGGTATTTTGATACAGTTTATTGTGAAGTGTGCCCCAGACATCAGAACCACATTCATGATTCAAATCCTGCCTACAGCAAACCTAGATGGAGTTTTCAATACTTTTTTAATCATTAGATAAGTAGAAAGCTATATATTGAACACCATAACCAAAAGTTTCACCCACAGAATAAGGCAACAAGACAAATCTCAATCACAGGTTCATAAAAGTTTTCCTTCCAATTAAATAAATAGCAATTAAACAGATGGTACTGAAGTGATTAGATAAACAACCAAGGTATCTATCAGCAAGTTACTAAAGGAGATGGTATAGGAAGGTGACTGGACAATTAAGGTCAACTATCCGACACAGTCTGAGTCATTTGTATACTGAGCAAGATGACTGTGGTAACGTTTGGGGGGTCTGCAGTTTAAATTCTGCTAGGAACATCCTCCCTGCAGAGTTTTTCTTTTCCAGTTTTTCCTGAACCTCATCTGGCATATGCCATGGAGGTACTCTAAATTGAATCCTGGAATGTATTATCAATGTCCACCGCCATTGGTCCCATATATATTAAGAAGCACTAAACACAACTGCAACAACAGATGGCAGCAGCAACCCCAGAATTACCCACACCACTGGATCAAGCTTTAGTCGCATAAGAGCCGAAGATGCAAACGATGATTTGCGAAACATGTCCTCAAAATAGCTACGAAAGTGAAGCAGATGTGTAATAAATACGACTCATCTAAAAATTAATAATAGTTAACATGTTTACACTGATGATTCCAGCTTACCAAATAATGGTGATACTGGTGCAATATGCCCACTTTTCTCTTTCTACAAAAGATTAAGTTTAAAGCTACAAATTTTGATGGAGAAATTTCGGCAGTCCTTCAGAGCTTACAAAATCTTCTATATCATATAAATAAATCTGAAAAAGTTTTTTTATTATCTGACTCTAAAGCAGCCATAATATCCATAACGTCTGATATAACACCTAAAAATCTAAATATTGCAGAATGCGTAAGATCATAAAACAGTTAAATAAAAGAGTAATATTTCAATGGACATGAGCACATTGTGGAATACATGGTATTGAATCAGCTAACTTTCTAGCCAAAAAAGGCAGTAAAATTAGGTCAATTTCATTTGGGCCACTAAGTTATCACTCTTATCAAAAGAATGATTATATCAAAATAGAAACAAAAACTTAAAGAAGATAATATACAAATAAAAGGAAAACTATGGAAAAATTTATTTAACAGCATGACTAGAATCAATGCACTACCAAGAAAATCCTTTGCAGCAACTTTTAGACATCTTACAGGCTATGACTGTCTCAAACATAGTATAGTGAGACCTCCTCTGTGTACTTTCTGTTCACTTAAAGAAGATATGGATGGAAACCACTTACTCCGCTGCCCAACCTTTAGTCAACGTACCAATATAACATAAAAATACAGGAGTGAAAGTTGGCTTCATTGCCAGCTGCTTAACATTAGAAAAAAACCAATCAACCCACCAACCACATAAATAGCATAATCAGCAGGGGAGCCTAAGTCCCTTGGACATTTTAATGTGCATATAGCTGTAGACATTAAAGAACGAAACAAATTACAACAAAACATTAGACAAAGAACAATTATTTTAAATAAACCTTCATTTGCTGAAGATCAAATAACAAGATCTTTAAAACACATGGTAACCTGTTCTGCTGCCTTTGTTAACTACATGAGAGAATCAAGTGCCAATAGAAAACTATTTAGTATGCATCTGACGACACAATTTTCTCAACGATTCTCAGTTCTCTCGCACAGTGAACAGAGCCCATAGAACAGGTTGCCACATGTTTTAAAGATCCTATATTGAAAACAAAAAAACAAAGTCAATAAATGGCCATTGAAAACAAATCTACAAGTATTGTAAAGAAATCCAGGGTTATGGCATTTAGAAAGACAATAGTATGTAAAAACCTGAAGCTAATAACAGTGAAGCAATAAAAAATTATAATAAAATATAATTTGTTACAAACTTCACTTAGCTTTTTAAGAAATTGGTAAATTCTTAAAAAGACAAGTGAAATGATGGAAATTTAATCGTTTAAGAGCGACCAGACGAAGAATGGGAGATCCATGGTTCAAATCCTGGTCATGGTATTGAATTTTTCAGTCTGACTCTAAGATAAGTGAAGTTTGTAACACAGTATATTTTATGTAATAAAAAGACACTGCCAGGCAAGACTGAAGATGTTTGGGGCAGCTGGTGAATATGCACTGTTATAGCGCATTGTAAAAATTGCATAAAAATATACAATTTCTCTTCAAATGTGAGCTGGTATACGCACAAAAAAGATGAAAATTTTTTGCAGTGCTCTCTCCAGTATAACAATGTTATTCTAAGATAAATTGTAGCTAAGATAAATTCAGCTGCAATTTTATATACTCAGAGAATGGATACAACAGTCAATTTTCAACATGCTCTGTACGTGCTTGGATGTGACATCATTTCTACGCCTCTAAGTGTGTTTGTTGCAGCAGTCTTTAGTAGAGTGCTGTTGGCATTCTGTGTCTGATGGTGCATTTTTACTCTGAAAGTGCATATAAAGGATTGCGCATACATCATGTAGAATTCTGTAGATGATCTCTTTTAAAGAGGCTTTTTTCCAAGGTATCTTTGGAAGAAAAGGTGAGAGTTAAAGGTTTACATAGAAACAATTCCAGATTTAAACCTCAGTCAAAAGACTGCACGTGGCAGGGACAAAATCATGTATATGAGAACATTTAATATGAAAGTGTGTGAAAAAGTTGGATTTGCAGATATGTTGTTCGCAATGCACTTTCTTGCTTTCCATTTTGTTATTTGGGAACAGTGCATGGGTTAAAGAGGAGCAAAGATTTTGAACACGTTAATGCTTTAATAAAGGAATACAGTAGAAATCTAAAACATATAAACAACACATTAAATCTTGGTGCATTTAGGGTTTCAGCTGCAAAGTTATACATAAACATTGCTGCAAAATGCAGTGATTTATAGACTTTGATTTTGATCAGTGATTACTTCTTATTTTAATGTACTTTTTGTGAAATTGTTTTCCACTCAATTTTGTTGTACTGCAGCACATTGATAAAAGCTTAAATGAACAAATAAATAAACTCAATTTCTTGTTTTGGAAAAGTTTTACAAAGCAAACAATTAAGTTAAATTAATATACAGTATAATTAGCAGAAATTAATAAAGAAAACAAGTAAAGATACACTGATAAAATGTTATAAGATAATGGTTGTAAAAATGATATTATGGATACAGAAACTGGGCCCTCAATAGAAATGTTAAAAAAGACAGAAAAGCAGAAATGAGATTTCTGAGGCCAAATGCTAGCTTTTCAGAAACAAAATTAGAATAATGCAATCAGAAATGAACTGAACATATTATACACTAACTAAAAAATTCAAGACAAAAAATGCAATGGCATATTTTAGGAATGAAAATGACAGACAAGACCGAAAATAATGAAGACAAAAAGAAGTTGGACAACCACCAAGATACAAAGACTTCAATATACCATCATGAAACAGGCTTCAAAATGGGATAAGGTAAATGCACAATGATTACTATTAAGGAGTTTTTCATTTGGCCATTTCGAGTTAATGATGCGAGATGCCATTACAGCAACAAATTGCCTGATGCAAAACAGATAAATATTGCTGAAGAATGTGAAATAAATTAATAATTTTATCACTTTATAAATCATAATATGATGAACTTTGCGCTTTTTCATCAGAGAGTGGTTTTGAAAATTGCAATACCTATGGTTAATAAATGAGCTATTCATTTGTATTTTTCCTACATTTTCTAAGAACAATGTTGGTGCTGTCTACAAAAAAAACTGATATTTTAACTCTCTGAAATTAAGTAGCAATATTGGAATTTTGTTCACTAAATATTCAGTAAACATCATAGTGAAAATATGCAATAGATAATGCTTAAAAATTAATATTTTATTCTGTAACAACAATGACATTATTTCCAAGAGGTTTCAAACTACAATAAACCTGGTACAAAATAATTATTAAATGTAATTAACGTTAATGCACTTCATACATCCTATTAACTGTTCTTCTTGTTTGTACTTCTCCAAATTCATGCAGCAACTTCAAGCATTAACTTACATGAATGTTGATTGAAAGTGTTTCTGATATGGAAGAAATTAAAGGAACTACAGGTAACCAGTGGGTTGTTGTGTATTACACAACATCGTCAGCCACAATCTGCAAATAAAATTGTTTCAGCCATTAAACATAACATAAAATTCAATGCCGTTTCCATGCTTTGACAGAAAAAGCGCAAAAGGAAACAAAATGAGGAAAAACTAACATTGCACTAATTTATTTTGAAATCTCCCTGCATTTTAGTTGCCACACTAAACCGAACGATTAATCCAATGAAACATTAATTTGAAATTTGCCAGCAATATGAAAATTAAACGTAGAATAAAAAGGCTATAATATGTTCTATATACACATTTTTATTTTCTTTCCCTTGTTTACCTACCACAATTATACCGTAACCAAATATTAGCAGACTATAAAAAGCAAATTTTATATCGAATCAAAGTGCGTTAAGGAAGTCCATGTTAACTTACCATTTAAGAAAAAGTTATTACATAAATCCAGTACACCAAACACAATTTTAAAACCAAAAGGCACTGTTGTCAGTCTCTTGGCACGAATGAGTACATCTAAGTGTATTTAAAAAGAAAAATGACAACAAATAACCACTTCTAAAACACACCCTTCTTAGCACCCGGCTACTGTGTACAAAGGGCCGTGCCTATTGACAAATAAAAATATTGACAGAATTTGACAGTTGTGAAAATTAGGAACTGGGCCACTATAAACCTCAATTAACCAAGATATTGAGCAAAATAAAATTTAGAATTAATTTCTCTCAACATTTTAAATGTGAATAGTTGAAAATTTGGAGTCCTTAACTAAGAAAATGCCGATTTTTAAAATACCGATAATAGTGGGCGTGGGTTCTCACCACATTGTACAGTAGCCTTTAGATGCCATCTAGCGGATCACTTCAGAGAAGGCACGGTTTAGTTCAGCGAGTAAGCGAAAGGTTGCAGTTACACACTTTTCACTACAGCACAGTTGAATACAGTGATCTCAACTTTATAAAATTACACCAGTAGTTATAATTTCCCATCCTGGAAGGTAACAGTTCGAATAAATTTCATACAATACCAATACAAGAAACTTATTATTTTAACATGGTAATGGCAGTTAACATGCGATCTAGCGCATCTCCGATCTATGCTTTTCAGACCAAGTTTCATATATGGTATTGTACAGTGTTTATCTCGGATTAATGTGTCAGAATTTATGTTAAGTGTTAAGAAGAGGGGCAAAGACATTTAATATCACAGAGGATTTCAAAATTTCGTCATTTAAAGCCGAGAACCTAACAATAATATGTATTTCTCTATAACATGATGAAAGAACATTTTATACAGTGCTTTATATCTGATTCCTGGTCCGCTGCTTCGTAGACGGTACTGCCCACGTTACTGCCCAATTGAATATACACTGATCCATGTATTTTTATGTATCGACATTGCATACGAAATGCCATTGCATGACCAAACAAATTGTGTTTTGTATGCTGTGAATGCCCACCGAATTATAGGGCGTATATGTGTTGAGAATACAGTTAATGGATACCGGTACAAGGCGAATATGTTTTGAGGATATAGTTAATAGACACTCGTATAGGGATAAAATAATCAAACAATTACTGGAATATTCGTGTGATATTGAATGGATATGGGCAGATTCTCAACAAGACTCTGCTAAAACATATGCTGTAGAAATTTCATGCTTTTGTGGAAATTAATTGAGATAATTTTTGCAGGTAAAGTCTTCAGTAAACTACTATGGATATCACAACACCCATATTATCTTATGATATCTTTTATTTATTGGAGAACTTAACAAGTTGTATGAAACGACCTGCATACGCTGGAAGAACAAATAGACAATACAAAGTGAAATTACTGCAAATTTAAAAGGAACTTTAATGCGTGTTAATGGAAATGTTATTAAAGGGTGTCAGAGAAGAGTGGCAGCACAGACACAATTTCCAACACTTTCTGTGATACAAGTATGCGGTTATTGCATGCACATACATTTGAGCGCTTGAATTCAGGGTCTCTGAATTCAGTCACTGTATAGCTACACCATATCTGCTATATAATTATAGCAGAGTAGAATACATGCTTTTCTTCATACATAGGTGCTTTCGGATATGACAATTCCTCAGATTTCCAGTAAGTATTGCGAGGAAGATAAATACTAAAAATAAGTTAACTCTGTGTTTCTTTATTTGTTCCATTTATAACGCGCCTATAACTGCAATGGTCATAACGGCGGCCAATCTCCTTTGGAACACATCGAAGGTGTATTCATACTTCCAAACTCTGAGGAAGATAGGGAATTATCTTGGTAGGAGAAAAATACCCAACCCACCACTGGGAATCGAACCCGGGACCCCTAGCATGGCAGGCAGGTGGTTTACCGACGGAGCTACGGGGCCAGCCAAGTTAACTTAATATTTAGTTGTGATGTGGATGTGATCGTCATTCCAAAAAGAGATATAATCTTATACAACATCGTCCATATTGTAATACAGATCTTTAAAAATGTTACACTTCAGCATTTGAGCAATTTATTGGTGAAATGTTTAACAGGTTATAATTATTATCATGGTCTGTTATTCTGATCTTTGTATTTATGTGTTTTTGTTACTAGAACCCTCACATACCTTACTGGTAAAATAGGATTACTTCATTTTGAGATATAATTAATAATAATAATAATAATAATAATAATAATAATAATAATAAAGTAAATAAACCTAGAACATGAAAAGCAAGCTCTAAAAACTCACAAGAATTTCACATTTTAATAAGGTAGACAAACACCAGGAACATGAAATATACACTAAAAAACCAAAAATGATTTGCGCAAGAAGTTAAAATGTTACAAGAAAAACTACACATACCTATTGAAAAAAAAAACTGTTACATCCCATTAATCCAAAAGAAAGCTTTGAAATAGAATATAACCTGTGTGAAATCTTCATGAAACAAACAACAAGCCCAGATATTGCAAAACTGATAGCATTAGAAACATTACAAACCAAATACTCTGAAGAAGAATAGACACGTATATATACAGATGGCTCATTTGCAAGTGATGATAATGGAGCTGGAGCAGGTGGCGCATGTAGTTTTTTCCGGTTGCAAAAATGTGGAAAAAACCTACACATTTTGATAAAGATATTGATGCAATCTATATTTCTCTAAAATATCTGGTTGTTTGGCTACAAAAATGTGAATCCATTGTTATTTTATGAGATTCTAGAGCGCCAATCCAAATAATAGCTTTAACTCGAATCCAAACAACAGAAAAAAATAAGATAAATTCATTATATTTTGGTTAAACGGATACAAAATTTAAGCAAGAAATAGTCTTTCAGTTGATTCCTGCACACTGTGTACTGAGTAACAATGAAAAGACAAGACATCCTATCAAAAAAGGGACCAACATTCAAAATGAGAAACAATCAAAGGTATCACTGGTATCAGTTGAACGTATCATCGAGAAGAAAATGAATGATGATCATAAAACTAAATTAATCACAAACCTATTAAATTCTAAAGGAGAAAAATTCTTAAAAAGACCTAGAACTAATTCCTGAACCACCTCGATAAACAGCCGTTGCCATGTTCACACCTACCACTGATGTCTCAGCAAACACCTAGATAAAATTGGATTGTGATCATCTCCAAATTGTCTGTTATGCAACAAAGAAGAGGAAATGAATTTGAAACATCTATGAGCCAATGCAAAATTATCCACACTTGACCTCAAAATATTGGGAGGCAAGAAGGGGAATGTTTCATACATTCTTAGCACAGTAATGTTTGGTCTATTCTCTTACCTTTTCCGAAATAGGCAAAATTCATCCAGAATTTAGAGGACTTCCATGGACATTCCCAGGAAATTTAAAATATTCATTTCATCCATTATGAAAATATCTTAAACATATGATGTTTTAGCCAAAATAATCGGAGCCATTTTTGCAAAAATCAACATCTTTCACGTAATAAGAAGTCTAGTGTAGGGGAAGTTTTTTGAAAATCTTTGTGCCACATCCTTGTAAGATACAAAACTTAAATACCAATTTGGTATCTAACCGATTTTTCGTTGTTCAGTTATGCTGTTCATGCGCGCGTACACATGCATACGGTTCTTTTCTCTTTTTTTCAGAAAATATGTATCTCTTATCTAATTTTTTTGGTGAAATCCACTATTTTCGCTATTTAATATAAGCACATAGTAGAGAATGTAAAAATGAGACTGCAGTACATATACTTCAATTTTACGACTATGGATATTTGGTAAGTGGGATTGGGGCCACAAGCCCAAGATGCATATGACTCTGATGCCATGGAAGCTGTATATAATTGCAACGCCAGTATATAAAGGTTTGACTATCTCTTTATTCTCATGGATTCTGTTTCTACCTAAAACGAAACTCTAAGTCGTATATGGAGTACATACATGTAAATAGTAAGCATAGGGCACAACGTTCTATTGCTAATAAGACATTTTATTTGTATGGTCATCACGATGATAAATGCCATTCGACATCATGCATTCGCCGTTGTTTAAAACTATTTTAAAAACTGTTTTAAAAACCACAATGGAAATGGTTACAGTGAATTTATCTAGCGATGCTCAGAATTTTCTTCTTCGCAAGTACGGATGATGAACTTGAATGTTATGGTTTGCAATACGTTCTCGTATTACAATCCCTCGGTGAGGCGGCTTACCTTCCTCGGGATAAAGAAATGAAGATCCCATCAGCTTCCCCGTTACTGCGATGAAGTAGTCTGGGTAAATTGCCGGTAGCTTCGTCGATGAGCGATGAGATCTTTAATCCAGGGTTGTGGTACCGCACCAGCAACGGAATGGTGAATGGTAGCAACCAAAATTGATCATAAAACACTGCTTCATTTTTTTTATAAGATGTTATTTTCTCCTTGTATCTTTACACAGTCGATGCTTTGTAACAACATTTGCTAACATATTTCATGATAGTAATGACGTAGCATACGCAGCAGCATGTCCAGAACTATAGCCATTACACGTCTCGCTGGATCAAGAGAACTTTCAGGAATGAACTTTATCAAGTGAAAAAATTAAATTCAAATTTTTACTGAAATCTGATTGGTTAATTTTGCCATGTCTTGTTACTAAGGGACCAATACTTATATTTGATTGGCTTGACGTCAGATTTTGAATTTCTATGCAGTCTAATACGTCACAAAGCCATCTTGATTTAACCTCTTTCATCAACTTCAGAGGGCCAGGTTTGTATTACATTTCCATATATGGGAATTTTAACAAATTTCTCGAATTATGTGGAAAATCAGCTTCAGGTCTCAACAGGATGGCTGGTTGAATCACTCATGAAGTTTATAAGATAGCCTTCTTCACATAGATTAATTTCTTGTTGCGGTAACCATATTTGTTGGACCAAAGACTGAACAGCACTCGAAACCATCGTGTTTGCCCAAGAGCTCTTGTATGTACAGTCCAGCAACGCAAAGAAGGTCCATGTAAGGAATGTGCTCTCTTATACAGTGGCACAAGGACAGCGAATGTGTGTGACAGAGAACGCATGCTACACAAGGAGCAGAACCGTTAAAAAAAACATGCGCCCTATTCACTCTGCACACTAAAACCGAGGAGATTCATTCATAAAAGTAGACGCCGTCAGAATGCTTTTGAATGGTCTGTAACTGTACTGACGTGGGATGTCATAAACCTGTCCAGGAAGGGTGTGGGAACCTTCTCCTACACCCCCCCCCCCCTCTGCGTCTCATCTATCGGAGACTTTCTCTCCTGTGGAGGAGTATACATATGTTTGGTGTGACAAAGACAGCTCTTGCACTCAGCAAGTGTTTTCAGAGGCACAACGTCAATATATTGCAATACCTACATATACTTGAAACAAAATTTCTTAATACCTATATGAAATTAAAGCTTAAAGAAGATGCCATTTCTTCTACTTTTACAACTTTCAATTTGATATGAAAATTAAGGGCAGGGTGATGTTTTTTAAAAATAAATTTATAAACATTTATGAAAAATACAATTCAAGGAAATTGTAATGATGTTAACCAAAAAGCATTTTTAGTATGAAATCTCGAGTAAATAAAATCATACGTAGCAGCGATGTGGTATAAATAAAAACACAGCTCAGAAAAGCTGAAAAAAGCTATTATTGCAACTGTTGTGTGGTGTTTTAAAAATAAATTTGCTGTAACATATGCCTATATAAATTAGAAAAATAGGTACGAAAGCTGCTATTAAATACCCAATATTTTAATGTGGGAAATAATTATCATTCGGAACTGCGATACTATAAAAATAAATACTGTAACTAAATGGCAAGACGATGTCGCACTAAACTCACTTTAGCTGTCGCTAGAATCGTTAGCCCAATTTTAACTTGATATCACTATAAATTAGCACAAGTACACAGAGTAAACACGTCATGTAGCACTCTGCTTTTATTTTCATTGAAAGTACAAATTTGCGCGCTTGTAGTTTCTCGAAGCACAGAACTTTTTGCTAATACTCCCTTCCACACAGACAGACATTCACTGGTTAGATCACAACTAGCAACTGCTCTTCTGCACTGCATCCAATTGTTTTTAATTTACGTCCTCCAACTTTAAGTTATATCGGACGATGAATGAAATAGGTGAAATGCTGCTCAATCAGTCCGGGATCATGGAGCTCAGAGCTACCCGACATTTGTCTTTCTAGATATGGGAAAACCCCGGAAGAAAACCTTATCCAGTTAACTCACCCTAACTGAGATTCGAACTTGGGACCTCTTGAACGTGAGGCAGACACGCTACCATCTACACTACCGAGGCGGGCACTACATTCACTGCCTGCAGATACTTCACTATTATGTGTTTCTAATGGGAAAAGTTCTGGAGTGCTGCTAATAAGATGCGTTAGAGCATTAAGCATTGCCAGCTTCTTACTCCCGCTCTTTTTATATTTGCCTCTCTCTCGCACACTCATACAACGTGCAGGCCTGCTTGGCGCTGGACATAAGGGTATCCAAATTAAATTGTTAAAACTTTTATAATGATGCAGTTGCCAAAATCAAAGTTGAAAAAAGCATTTTTGCAAATTATATATATTTTTAAATGCTATAATTATAATTTATAAATTACCTGTTTTTCGAATCCAATGAAACTGCCATTGGCTCATCCATATCTCTATCAATGTCACTTATGTCAAGACAATTCATCATTGTCACTGTCTTCATTGTGTGAGTCTTGCAAATGTACGATTATAGGTTCCAAAATCTCGTCACTGCTATTTCTTTCTTGTAGGTTTTCTGCTTGTCTCACGCAGAAGAGCACACGTTATTTTCTATATAGTTGGAAATTCATCTTGGTCATAAAACTCGAACACAATTCTATGTACAACTTCCTTGTCAAAGTCATTTAAATTTATAAGCCTCTTAAGAGGACCAACATGTTTTCTGGGCGACACAAACATTTGTGCACCACTGGTATGGGGGCTTATTACTGTATAAAACGAAAACTTCAGGAAGAATTGAATTAGCATATAGATTGGAATTAAGTTCCCATTAGCGAGGTTTTTCCTCTATAATAATTGCCTATTTGCATTTATCCTGTTTTTAATTCTAAAATCTTTCTGCGAAACTTTTAGAAGGCTCCGCATTAATCAGATTTTCTTGCCTCTCCACAAATGCAGGACACACTTGCTTTACCTACACCACACACTTCAGCAGTAAACTGTGTAGCAGTTTGAAATTGAGATGATTTCTATATTCCTCATTGCCCAAGTTTTTGAAGAACGTGTACACCTTAAAAATAATACTTCGAGCCTGACTTCGCAATACCTGCCTCTTCAACTCGCCACTAAATTCACCGCAAGAAGTCATTCCACTATTTAACTCTTACTCTACTATTGTCTAAAGAATAATATTGAATTGAATAGTTCAAGATGTTCTGAAGAATAATATTGAAATAATATAATAATAGAACTGAATAATATTGATTTTAACTCTCCAGAGTAAATAAACACTGCTTATCCAGGATTCATTCATAAATATAAGCATACAACATTTCGCAGGCTAACAGGAAATGAAGTGTTTGCTATTTCTCAAACTTAACATTTTGGCTTACTCAAACTATTTTATCACGTCATATCAATAGTATAAATTTCAGTTCTGAGTAATTACAAGTATATGCACACATACAAGCCAACGAATAATGACAGTGCTTTCCCTCACGATGCGTCAGTAAATACATTGATATTTAATATAATTTTGTTCTTCATTGTATCATAGTCCTTACACAATGGAACATTGATATTTGTTTATATTATGAAAACTTTTTTAGCTGATACATTTTTACATGGTTTTTAAATGGAAGAACAACTGAATAATACTGCTTTGAACCCTCTAGAGTAAATAGAGATTTCAAACCATTCATAAACAACGATATGTGGCCAGACATGTGGTCGTTATGTTCTAAGGGCCAGGAGGAAGTGTACTGTTCCCTCTCTTTTGAATTTAACAAACACCTTGGCTTATTCAAAGTAATTCTTTTATCACATCATGCCAAATGTTTACGTTTCAATTGTACATGCATACGCACCAACCATTAATTACGTCATGATGCATTATTATAATATAATAGTGCCTTATTTATTTGTATTAGGAAAACTATTTGAGCTAAAAATTTGGGATTTCACGGTTATGTTAAATACATTACTCCCTACCTTTCACATGTATCATTTGTGGCAAAATCGGAAGTCTTGTCTTAGTGCAAATAGTATTTTTTAGAGATTAATTAGGTTGGCACTCATCACACACCACTTAGAGGGAATGCAATATAACACTGCAGGACTTGATTGGTTGCTCACCTAGCAGCGATCAAGGACAAACATCATCCCATTTGAAACAGATAGTAAGCTGAACTGGGTTGTACAATAGATACTCCTGTCACACTGACAAACAACTCTGAACCGTACTGCACCCCTTGCAGACTGATCCACGAATACTCTATTTTCATGACTGCCTAAGGCTAGCTCATGGCTAGCTTTTGCACTTACTTTTTATATATTGAAGGTCATGGCGAGAAAGTTCTGAAAGTAGAATGTTGTATTTCAGCCTTAAATTGAATGGTCTGGAAAACATCCAGCATAGTAAGAACGTATACCACAGGAAAGAAAACCTCCAGGGAATGAGATGCAGGTAAAGGTTCCTACAGCCTCCCTTGGTAGTTTATGACACCCCATGTCAGTTCAGTTACAGACCATTCAAAAACATTCTGACAGCTTCTACTTTTGTGAATAAATCTAGGTTTTAGTGTACAGAGTCTATAGGGCACATGTTTTTTTAATGATTCTGCTCCTTATGTAGCATGCGTTTTCTGTCACACACATTCACTGTCCTTGTCCCACTGTGGAAGGGGGTGCATTCCTTTCAGGGACTTACTTAACATTGGTGGACAGTAGTTCTGGCTTCATGACGTCACTTTGTGGCTGTTCCTGAATGTTCTGTTTTTCACCTCTTTCGGTCAGCAAACAACAAAGGTGGTTGAATAATTACCTGGCTGCTGTGACAATTTATTGTTTTTAAGGAAAACTCAGAGTTGAATAAATTATATTTAAAAATATTCTAAATTTTGTGTAGTTGGAAAATGTTTAAGGTATAATTTTCCGACTGTTTTCCTAGGAGGATTTTATGCACCCACCTCTCTTGACTAATACAATTTTTATTTTCATAATGTTTCTTAAACACGATACATAATCTGAAGTAAACATTTTCTTTCCAAATTAACTAAGTCATTGCTATATGCTTCTACTAAATTATGAACTGTTGCAATAAAGATTCAAATTTATGTAATATAGAAGGAAACTTTGGGAACAGACTTCTCATCTTTTGTGCTTGGACATAGACAAGTGGCACAAAGCACACTTTATTTTATACTTGTGCTGTGATTCACTCATATCTCAGTGCAATCAGTTAACTCAGCAATTTTCACCTCATTGTCTTCAAAGCTATCCCATTTTGTTCTTAGGAACTTTGTTGTGATGTGATGTCACTTCTAAGGTTCAAGGGGCCGACACCACAGTATTAAAAAAAGATACATTTTTCATTTTAATCTACTCTAAGATAAAATTTGTAATTCTCTCTTTGGTTTTTGTTTCATTACTTTCTTTTGGGTTTTGGGTCCATAGGTTACAGTCTATATAGCTTGCAGTAATGTGGCCATGCAAGTACACCTAGCGCTTTCTATTTTAACATGTACATAGTAGGTAGAGAAGATATTGCATTCTACCCAAAAATTTAACACTGAGATTTCAGTGGAAATAGGTTCCTGAATTAAAAAAAAAGAAAAGAAAAAAAAAAAAAGGATTTTTAGAAAATGGTCGGTCATCCTCATCCATCTGTACTTTGAGCAGCATAACTGTAAAACTAAAAGTTAGCTAAATAGCAAAGTTCAGCATCTTCCAAGGAAGTGACAAAAAGATTTCTTTTTCAAGAAAATCCCCTCTCCCAGAATACATTTGAGACTTAGTTGACTCCAAACGAAAGTTGTTTATAAACGTTGTAATGTTGGTTAAAATTTGAAAAATGTTAAAATGTTTGTATAGTATAATATGAAAGTGATTATGAATATAATGAAAAATAAGAGACATACAGTTCGAGACAAATTTTGATATATAACTAATTATTGAGTGGTTACTATAGGGATGGAATAAACTTACGGGTGTTACTATTAGAAATTTTCTCTCACAGCGAGGAAGATGTGTTTCTGAGAACGTTGTGGAAAGTTGTATTTTTAAAACTCCACACGAAAGTTGTTTATAAACGTTGTAATGTTGGTTAAAATTTGAAAAATGTTAAAATGTTTGAATAGTATAATATGAAAGTGATTATGAATATAATGAAAAACAAGAGACATACAGTTCGAGACAAATTTTGATATATAACTAATTATTGAGTGGTTACTATAGGGATGGAATAAACTTACGGGTGTTACTATTAGAAATTTTCTCTCACAGTGAGGAAGATGTGTTTCTGAGAACTTTGTGGAAAGTTGTATTTTTAAATTAATTAACTGTGTTTTGGAAGTAAATAACAATCTTTAAAGCAATACAAGTATTATTATTTCACTAATTTAGAAGAAACGAAAACATAAATTTGAGACTACAGCAAATAAAATGTATACCTTGAGTTTTCTGGGGATGTTCTAAGAAATCCTCTTCATTTTGGAAGACTTGCATTAGTGGTAAACTGCAGGAGTTAGACAAAACCCTACTCCACAAAAATGTAGAGTTCTTAAAACACAAAATTTATGTGAAGTACATTTTTGTTAAAGTGACCCATTTCAGAGATATAAAATAGAACAGAATCTTTATTGTCACATAACGATTACATTGTGAACATAAGCTGGTAATCTGGTGACTCGTCAGGTTATATATAATAAAAGAATTAACATAAAAGAGAAAACTAATTCCAATGTGTAGATTGTATACATGGTATTATTTATGCAATATAAATAGTGAGTAATTAACAGGAGCGGCTTCTGAGATAGTGCCGCTGTGCCATGGCACCATCTGTATGAAAACGAAAGAAAGAGAAGTGTATAGGAATTGCGCATAAAAGATTGTTTCTGTGTATCTGCTCCCTCGTGTGAATAGGCACGTTAAACTGAAGCGCTCCGTCCTGATTGTTTTCCGTGACTTGGTGCCGATTCCAGAACGGCACCATCTACGCTCATAAGCGCCTGCAAAGGGCTAGTATGTCTGCTTATACACGACTTCATATTGCAGAAGGTGGTGCCCAGATTTCTCTGGTTCATAACTTACGTTTTATCCGCTAGAGTGCAGTAAAGCATGGGACTTAAGATACCTGTCTGTCGCGAAATTGTACACGAATGCTTCTTATCACATTCTCCATGAAATGTATTATCAAACTTTTACTGTGCTCGTTACACCTGAGTAAGAGTACGGATGTAATAAATATCTATTTCCGTTTTCCTGTACATTCTGTTTGGTACAGTATATTATAAAATAGGATGTATTATTGATAAGATCACCTAAATCGCTCGAAATTGGTACACATATTTATATTTTAACAACCCTTATTTATTCATTTTTATTTATGTATTCATTCATTTATTATTTATTTATTATTTATTCACTCCTTTATTTATTTACTTATTTGTTTATTCCTTTGTTTATTTATGTATTTATTTAGTCATTCATTCATTTGTTCATTCATTTATTTATGGCCCTGCCAATACAATGCCTCACCGGCCGCCCCTGGTAATTATAATATTCTGTCATCCATGAATTCTTGTATGGAGTAATATGTCTTATATAATAACATTTCTTTTATACTTTTATTGAACAATTTTGAAGTCTTTATTTCTTTGAATCTTTGAGGCAACTTATTATATATTTTTATACCCATATAACAGGGTGTTTTTTCGTATAGTGTTAGTCTATGCATAGAGTATTTTATGCTGGATTGATACCTTGTCATTTGTTTGAATTTTCCAATACTTATATTTTTCTTAAATGGGAAATTGTTATTGGAATTTTACTTTTTACGTCCTGATTATGCAAAGAGAATGGAATGTGAAATAGTGTAATAAAACTATATATATACGAAGTAACATGAAGTAGATAGTAGATAGAATAGAAGATAGAATAGTTTTCCCAAGAGTAATTAGAGAAAAGCCATGTGAGTTGACAAATCATATGTTTAGAAAAAGGCATGTGTGTGTGTGTGTGTATGTATATGTGTATGTGCATCTGTGTGTGAAATGAAATGTGTAGTGTTTAATGCCCACTTTTACTATATATGGCACCGCAGGCGGTGGCACTGATGATACATAAGAAGATGAAGCACTGGTGGAATGAGATGGCGGGGGAAACCGGAGCACCCAGAGAAAACCGGCCCCAGAGCTGTGTTGTCCATCACAAATCTCACTTTGAGGTTACCTGGTATCGAACTTGGGCCGCCTTGGTGAGAGCCAAGCAGTCTAACCATTGAACCACAGCACGGCTTGTCTGTGTGTGTGTGTGTGTAAACAATATTACTCAAAAACGAAAAGGCAGTTAAATACCAATCTTGGTTGGAGAAATGATGACACAGGGACAAGTCTTTAATTCTTGAAGAACGTTCAGGTACTTGTTTTAGTCATGTTTGGTGTTTCTAAATAGGAAGTTATTCATTTATTTCATTCTTTTTATATCTTGGACATGCAAAGAGAATGGAATGACAAAGCTATTACATAGTGACCAATTTTTAAAAGATCTGACTGTCGCTTAAGCTACTTCATTCTCTAATTCCCAGAAAGAAATATGTAATAACACTATTATCTATAATGTTTTATAAATGTTTATCTTGATTAACACAAAGTAGAAGAATAAGTTAGAAAAATAAGAATAAGTTGTTTTAAGAATAGTTTGTTCAACAGTAAAGAAAGTCAAAAGTCATGTGAATGCACACATTAATGTCTTTTTTGTATTTAACATCCATTCTTATTCCATAAAGTAAGCACCACAGGCAGTGGACAGTGACGATATATGAAATGAAGACTAGGAAAGGAAATTTTGGAAGGGAATGTTCTTAGGATCTAAGTTAGGGTGCTGCTCCATTATTTCCCAGTTATGAGTTACAAAAATCTGGAAAGAACCTGTCAGAAAGGATGGCCGTGGCAGAATTGAAGCTGTTAACAACTCTCCTTGTTAATGACCTTGGCTACTCATGTTAGTTTCTGAAGTTTTAAAAGTAATAAGTCATTCATTCTTCCACGCATTGTATCAGAATTTCATACAAACACTAATATGATAATAAGAACAGATGACATATTTGAAATGCTTTATTGATACCAGGTAAATTGAAATAATTAAATTACATATACTTGGTGTTTCATATTTTTAATTACAGTATTATTGTTACTGTTAGAAGTTATGTATCCTCTTGCTCTTTGTCTTTGTCCTTCATTTGTTTCTTTTTCTTTGCTGTTGATTCAGCCATTTCAGAAATTTTCTCCTTCTGTAAAGAAACACAGTGTTAAATTTACAGTATTTTACAGCCCTATATTTACTCCTAGACCATATGGACTCAGCTCAGGTTAGCAAATTCTTAAGAATGGCAACATTGAGAAAAAAGAGTTTTTCATATGTACTAAAAAAGAGCAGCAATGGTGGCAGGAATGCTTATTAATTAAAGGAAAATACTACTTAGATGGAAATCTTATGTGCATTGTGTAACTGGCAATACTGCCCTGTTGCATGCTGTCTACAGTGTTTTTTAAAGTCGTGGCATAGACACATTAAATATACCAGGTGAGTCAGCTGCTCCTTATTCTCGAGTTTTATGCAATCCGCATTTTATACTCCAACATGGAAACAGCGACCCCATTACTAGGTTCTACCCACATATTTAACATGGATGTTAAACACTCAAAATTAGTACTTATAATATAGATGTTATCGCATCACCTGTAGTATATTCATAAGTAGACAGCGAACATTTGCACGTCTGCAAATGTTCACTGGAGCCAGTGAATACTATATGTTAAATGGGATGTTTGCCTCACAGGTTACTGGATAGCTCAGTTAGAATGAGCGCAAAACTGTGATGTCATCTATCTGATGTGAAGGTGGTTTGAATCCCCTGCATAGGTATACTAATTTTTTCTTTTTTACCAAGTAATACTCACAATTTACAAGTGTTATTCTGAAAATTGTTATTATTTTTATTTTTAATTGTTTTTTTATATTTTATGGCATTTTTTGATGTTTCTTTATTGGTGAACTACAAGTAGGTAGTTGTTTAAACACACCTGTAGGGAGGTGCAATTGAAATAAGGATCATTTGTACACATTTGAACAGAAAACAAGGAAATTACAGTATCAGAGTTTAACATTTTCTTTCAATTTTGCAGATATAGAATTACTGTGCTATTAAAAATGTCGTTTCAAATTGGTATGTTTTGTGGCACTGGAATGACCCTTTTTCTATTCCTGGAACATGGCTCCTCTAACGAAGCAAGTGCTCGAATGGATGACCTTCTTGGGTAATGCACACCCTCAGGGATTTTATAATAAAATTATTATGAATTTGGTTTCCAAGTTTTGATGAACATAAAAAAAATAATTACAATGCTGAGCTCAAACCTGTGTCATTGGGCGTTAGGGCACAGGAGAGAGGTCATAATCCTATTCAGCTATTTCGGGACTTGACTGAAAGCACATTCTGCGTTTAATAGTATGACTTGTAAGTCTGGCGCTATGCCATGGCCACTTGTGAGTTTTCATACTTGATTTAGCCTTTTAAGACAGTTTTAGTCATTTGCTGGGTGTTTTAATATTATTACACAAACAGCAAAAGCTCTTATGCATGCTAATTGAGATGCATGAGATGTAGTTTACGCAAAAATGTAAATAAACCATTGATAAGATAAGATAAGATGCTTTATTGTCACATACGCTTACAAATAGTGAGTAAAAACTCAGTAAACAGGTGACTCGTCAACAGTAGAAAATTTAAAATAATAATAATTACACAAAATAACAATAACACTAATAATATAAATACTAATAATACTAATAATATAATTACTAATAATATCAATACAACTATATACAAATATTGTTATAATTATGACATGCCCTTGGAATAATATTGTCAGAATATTAGAATTACAAAATGACAAAAAATTTCATTATAATTCAATTTTATCATCCATATATTCAATAATCGAGTAGTAGGCTTTGTCCATTAGTAGGTTTTTTATTGCTTTATTAAAGCATTTGAGGTTTTTCATTTCATGGATTCTTACAGGTAATTTATTATATATTTTTATTCCTGCATATTGTGGGCTTTTTTCATACAGTGCTAATCTGTGCATGGATGGTTTTAGATTATTTTTATTTCTCGTTCCATGATTATGTTGCATTTGTGAATTATAAATTGTATCAAAATTTGAATGGATGTATTTATTTATTTCATACAGGTATTGGGATGGTAAGGTTAATATCTTCAGGTTTTTGAACAGGTTTCTGCATGAAACTTTTGGTCTTGATTGAGTCATTATGCGAATTATCTTTTTTTGACTTTTAAAGATCATTTCCCATCCCGTAGAGTTCCCCCATAGTATTATTCCGTATGTCATCAAAGAGTGGAAGTAACTGAAGTACACTATTTTTTTTTTGTTTCGAGATTTGTTAATTTAGTTATGCAGCTCATATTGAAGGATGCACTGTTTAATCTTTTGGACAAATAACGGATGTGGTCATCCCATTTTAATTGTTGATTTAAAAAAATACCCAAAAGTTTTGAGTTTTCTGTAGGATTTATAGCATCAGTTGTGATAAACCTCTCAGAATTCTTTCCTTGAGTGCTGAACAAAGCAGCATTTATTATTGTTTAATAATATGTCCATTTTGACAGTACGGATCCATGATGGATGAAGTGTGTCTCAAAGTTTTTCCTACTTTTGGCAGCCAACCCCCTCTAAGTATAAGAATCCGCCATTTTATTTTTAGCTGATGTTGTTAGTGTACTCATATGATAGGTCCATTTTTTCCGAAGTATTTACTGAATTACTTTGCCATGTATACTCTAATAAAAAGTTTGTAAAACTGGCTGAAAACTGTAATTTGCTGTCAGTAAAGGAGTCGTATGATTTTGAGGTGTACTTTAGCGAGCTGTACATTTTGTCCCTTAAACCGCTATTCCTCTGAATTTTGCACATTCCTCTCTCTAAGAACGTCAAGCAGGAAGTGCAAAAATGGACTAAGGCACACATGGCATTTGATGGGTGGCCTACCTTCCAAAAAAAAATTAAGTGTGGCTGACTCACCTGGTAGAAGCAGAAGCTTTTATGAAACATTACATTAGTTTCATAATATATTGCTTTTGTATTTTCTCTGTCTTATTAATGTGGTGAAATTTCAATTCAAAGTGAATACTGATATGAATGGTAGGAAACATCTGACAAGGGAACTATCACTATGATCATACCTGTATTTGCTTGAGAGTTTGATGACATCATCTATGCTCTATGTGGGCATGTGTGCCAAAATTGAGTGTGGAGCATGCTAGAAGTATGTGAAAACTAGTCCAGAATACGAGGAACATATAGGCATAATAACGCAGCATTGTACGAGAGGGTTTGTTTACCCCTGCAGGCAGCATCTACACACAGCATACATAAGGAGCACCAGTACAGAGCTCATGAGGGATATCCAGTAGCTACTTGCAAGTGGTCGCAAGCAGCACTTTTCAGGCTTCAATTTTGGATGTTGTGGTTGTACTCCACAGCAGATTTTTGGTGTACAGGCCCCACATAGAGCAGAGATGATATCATCAAACTCTCAGGCAAATGCAGGCTTGAGCATAATGATAGTTCCCTTGTGAGCTTTGCAGCAAGACAAAATTAGTTGAAGAAAAGAGGGAGAGAAAAGGAAGTTAGGTAAAATGCCCAAGTTACACACGTTCTTCATTAACAAAGTACTAAATAGGACAACTGCAGGTTCTCCCTGCTCTGAAAGCTTAAAATGTAAAACTGATTTACAATGCAATGGCAACTGTTATAATAAAACAAAATTAGTGAATATGAAGTTGATAACCCATGTGTAAATAAATCCATACCAAGTGAAATAAATTTAGGCCAAAGTGAAGTTTCATCAGAATTTATTGTTGATGAAAATCTCTTCTTTTGGAAAAACAGTGAAAGCAGATGAAATTATGAATTAGAAAACAGAATTAACTTGAAAAAAACTATGATTTTGAAAAATCAGAGCAAGTATATCCTGATAAGATTTCTTTCAAAGATTATGAAAGGAGGTTATTAAATGGAGACATTGTGCAATGCAATTACTTATTTATTAATGAACCATAAAAATGATAATGTGGCAAGACTATTCCTAGATTTGTCTGTGTTCGACAGTGTGTGCCACAAAACAATACTTGCAAAGCTACAACAATATTGAATAAGGAGTAAAATGCTATATTTAATAACAATTTCATCTAATAGGATGTAAACAATGAACAGAAATTATATATAAAATGAGCAGTGATGTAAAATATGTTATTTAAATATGACAATGTACCTTAAGCTTGCTAAAACTACAAGAATCAGTATTCAGTCCCCTGCTGTATACCTGTGTGTAAATGACATTTAGTAATGGCAAAGTGATTGTACATGCTGATGATGTGTTGATTTTTTGGCATAAAATAGAAACTGGTCTACATAATATAAAAGAACAGTCAAATTTATTAGTAGAATATTTTAACGAAAACTATCTTAAGGTTATTCAGGAAAAAGTATTGTTATTTGAACATAGAAATAGTGATAGAAATATTTTAACGATCATTATAAATATTCATTATTATAGTTAAATATTCATTTAACTATCAATAATGAAGTAATTGACAAGTAAAAGATATAAACATTTTAGGTTTAAAACTGGATCTAAAGATTTAATAATCAGGTGGACACACTACGTAAACAAAATTAGCCCCGCTATATACGCTATAAGGAAATTATCCAAATGTTTGGATAATTAAATAAATAACTTCTGTCAAAGTTCTAAAACTTGCATGTTATGGATTGAAGCACATGGAGTTCTCGTCCTGGCATAATACACAATTTGGAGAGTTTAGGATACCTATCTTATTAAGGTGCACAGCCAAGATCATGATCTGTCAGTAATCTAAATGTTGCAACAGCCTCATGTCTTGGAAAATTAGGTATTAACTTTTCGTTCTGTAGTAATGTTGTCCAAGATTTATCAATACTTCAAGTTTTATACAACCGCTTCAAGTTTCTTTTAATTATAATTTTTGCTGAGTGATATGGTAAGGTTTGATTTGGTTTTTGCAAAACTTTGGTTCCTTTTCTGACAATGAAATCGGCCACTTCAATTACATATATCTCACAATGAAAAGGTATCCATTGGAGCTGGATATTTTTATTTTGTTTTTTTTTTTAATATTTTTTATCATATTTTTTATTTCTAACACATTAGAGGAAGAGGGAGAATTATTTGATGCAACAGCTTAAATAGCTGATTAACTCGTAACAGTAACTATCACAAATATTAGAAAAAAGAATCATTTCTTTGGTATATTTACTACAAAGAAAGTCACTGAAAAACAGGATGCAGTTATAATTGGTGGCATACTCTACTATAAATTCCCACAAACTTAAAAAATGCTAAAAATGAAGCAGTTTAAACATGTATCATAGTCCTTACACATTGGAATGCATAAAAATATTTATTTGAAAGATATTTGTGTAAAATAGACAAGTTACAAAATTAAGATTTATTCTGTATCTGAAATTTATGCACACATGTAAAAATAGTGAAAAATGAATAAATAAAAATAAATATTCTCCAAGTCAGAGTTCATTTACTGTGCACTATGTAAACTGTAGAGATATTCATTCCAATGTGTACCAATTTGGTACAAGTGGTCTGCTGGGTAACTGGACATGAAAATTCCAGACGCTGTGTTGTGGGTTTGACAGAAAGGGAGAATAGTTTGTGAAAAACTGATAAACAATTTACCACTCAGAAAAAGAGGTAATATGTTGGCTAAATGTACTCCAAAAGTAAAAGATCCTTCTTCTAGGAGACTGACATTTCATGGCAGTGTAGAACAGTTTGGTTACATAAAAATTTGTGATTTTATATCAGTTTAGATTTAACTGCTGAATTTGATCCATTTTTGCAAGTCATATACCTAAAATTGGAAATATGGGTGTAGAATACACCTCATATGTATTAATAGTTATGAAAAAATTATAAACATTATGGTTTAAAAAAAAGGTTATAAAGATAGCTGAATTTTCAAAATAAGAAATGTGGCACATAAGCTAGTTATTCAACTGTGCAGTTAAAAAAGCTTAAGCTACACAAGTTTACAAGAACTAATCTAGCTTCTAGAACTATGTGTAAATTATTGCTTTCGAATGGAAAAGAAGAAGAAAATAAATACACAAAGTATGGTAGATGCTTAATGTCAGAGGTATCTTAAATTGTTTATATTTCTTTGAAATGTGAAAATATCACAAGGCTACACTAAATAAATGGGTAGCAGCACTAGTCTCAATTGGGTCAATGCAAGTGTGCAACCAACTGACCACAGAATTGATATTTCTAAGCTCTACTCTGTAAGATTTGCCTTTAAGTATTACTACAAGTATTATTTCAAAATTTAGGCTTAGTGGTGACTGCTATAGTTTTTATTTCATTCCACGTGAATTAGCCATTAATATCACATAACTAAAGGAAAATACTACTTACGAGATGAGCATTACGTCGTACTAGAAGTTTAACATCTTCTGCATTAATGGTAGATCTTTTGGCATGCCTGAAAGCATATGAGAAACAACTATTGCAGTACTGTTTGATATTTCAAGTTACTTACTCTGTCTTTGTGATTGTAAAGTAGATCTCATACCAATCACTCTACCACAGATTTTATTTGCTACCATTGTAACCAAACATATCTTATTAAGTCTATACAATACAAGGCAAAATGATATCTACTACTGATAATGGGAAACAAATAATGGTCAATTAATTCCAGAAGAGCATACAATACAATCTGGAGAAAAAAAACTTGCTAGACTGTGCTAAATCAAAATTAGTCCTATCACAACATTTGGAGGAAAAACTGCATATATAAAGAACTTTTCTGAGGAAATAAATAAACAATAATAAGAAATAAATAAACAAATAAGCAAAAGTTTCATTAATTTTGAGAACTTAGGTAAAGGAAGATGCTTAATATGAATGTGAAGCAACAACAAATCCATTATATTTCTTAGGTTATTTGTTTCTTAAATCAAGATAAGCAGTGCCGGAGTACTTTGGCCACAGTAATAGAATGATTGAACAGTAGTTATAAAAATAATTCACAGCATTAAATGGATGAAACAGAATCACGAATATATCAGTAATTAGATTAGAACTGGAAAAAATGAAGTTGAAAATGACTTGACATATACAGAATTGCAGTAAGAGAAACTGGAATTCAGCACTGGATTGGATTACAGTACAGAGGGGATTCAACATTGCGACCAGTCTTGATCTATTGTACCTATGCCCCAAGTGGGGCATCCCCGGGAGGAAGGATAAGGCAAGAGAAGACAGTGGCCTCCCAAGGTGACATGCAGAGGGCAGGCTCCCTACACTTGGGCAGGGTCCCAATTAGAAACTCTCTGGCAGCTCACCTTGGCTGCTTGGACCGGAAACTGTCCTACCAGAGGAGGAAGTCATATCATCCTGCCATGCACCACCAAGATACCCACCAACACTTCTACCCTGAAAGAGAACACCAGAGGACAGATGATGTGAAATGATAATGGAGATGAAATAGAGGAAGAGAAAATTCAGGAGATGTAATTAACTTACCAGCATTCTCCTGGCAGCCTGGGAAAACCCCCGAAAAATCCATGGGTCAGGTAGCTTGGTCTCGGGAATTGAACCCCAGCCTCCTGAATGCATACCACAGACGAAACTGCCTGAGCCATCCTGCTCAGTAATTTAGCACTGACAGTGATAATTGAATAAATCAACCTAAGCATCAGCATTTAAAACAGGCCATCTCCAAGGATTTGGGGAAAAGCAGAGGTAATAAGATCTCTTATGAAGTTAAAATTAATGCAGTGAAATAGCATTTGGACCCACAAGAGGAGCATTTTGAATAGGTAAGGCATTTTCACTTAGAAAAGTTAACAGGCAAGTACCAGACAAGAAGGTTCAAAAAGAGAAAGAGAACTGTTCATCTATGAAGTGTTGGAACCATTTGGCATGAGACGCTGTGGCTGTTGACACAGAAAGCAGTATTTCCCAAAAATTATAGTTTATGGTAGTATCTACAGGTGATATCAATGGAATTCTACAATTCTCCCACTATACTGGAGATGCAGAGAATTCATAATACAGGACTTTACTTATGAAGTTTGTTGTACTTCATTGTGACTGCCTGAAATTAAATCCAAAGAGGCGTCAGATGGTCTAAAACTGGACAATAATCACACAGTCATTATGGCCACTAATGCTAAGAAGCTACAAGCAATTACATTGACAGGAACCATAGCATTTTCAATTATTAAAAACTTTCCTGTGCCTCTGACTCTAGATTTATTAGTGAATATCTGAGATATACTGTTCCACAAATTGATGAAAATCTAAAATAGAGAGGAAGATAAACATGACAATTCTATTATTTTAAATAGTTTATATAGCAAAGAAGGAGAAGATAGCTTAGAAGTGGAACCATTCGTAATGGACAGTGACTGAAAAAGGTGCAATGCTGCGACACAGTAACCGGCAAGCAGCTGTAATGTCAAGTGCCAGGTTAGTTCTCACAGACTCTAGTCATCATTTGCCTCAATGAATGAAATTCTGCATTTAGCATCATCCCTGAGGGATATGGTGATTCATCTGGATCTACTTTATGGAGATTCTTGGAACAATCAGTTCTTAGGAAGGAGAGATGTAATCACCAGATGAACTAATTATAATTGCCACTACCAACTTGTTAAGAAAGAAAGAGGTAAAATGCTTGATGCTAAATGGGAATTAGTACCAGAAGCTCATCAAACAGAAAGTGTCAGGAAAAGCTCCAAATTACAAAATGTTTCATGAAAAGAAATGGTGCCTTTCCTATGCAATAGTTAAATGGTAAAAGTAAAGAGTACACAACAAAGGGCTGCATTTTGCACACTGCAACCTCCTCACAGGTCTATTGTGGCTAATGTCTAGGGGCAAGAAATAAAATGAAGGAACTGCAGCATGCAATATGGTCACAAACAGAGACATATATTGAAGTCTTTAAGAAGTGCTGAGAGTTTTTCATCCTGGTGTCAGACCTGCTGTGTAACACAAACATTCTGGCCCACTCCCCTTGTGAGAACACCGACTGCACAATGCTGTTCAGCACCAAGTAAAGCATTTACAATGTGCAAGCATCTGCACAATCTGTCCAGCACTGCCATATACTACTAGCAAGAAAGCAAACCTGAAAGATGATAAGGAAATGGAATGAAGGGAAATGATGGAAAGGAAATTGTGGTATGAAAGTAAGCACCCCAACATTTGCTTAAGAGTCAAAAGAAAACCGTGAGAAACTCAAATCATAGTGTGTGGTCAATGGGATCGAACCCATGACCTCCTGAATGCAAGTCACAGATATTACCAGTGCCATCTCGCTCAGTATGGTTAAATGGAGATAGATAGGTAAAGTCAGACTGAAAAACTCAATGCCATACCCTGGATATGAACCATGGATCTCGCGATCTCTGTATGGTTCTCTTAACCATTGAGCAACCAGCCAATATGCCAGCATGACCTTAAATTTTCCAACTGACTTGTATTTTCCTGATAAAGTACTAGAGATTCTCGTATACAAAAAGATATGCACCGTTTGTGACAACTTACTATGCCATAGGTACTCATTTCCCAGGCTTCATAGTTAAACCACCGTTAAGTTAATTGATGGAAATTAATCAACCTGCCTATCCAAACCTTAGCCTACACATCACTAGTATGGAATAACGATTAATTTCCATCAATTAGCCTAAAATGGAGCAATCTAGTGATGAGTAAAGTACTTTGATGAGGTAGTGCAAGAATTTTTGGCAGTATTTTAACCATCCATCATAAGGCCACAATAGCTAAGTAGCATCATCCCCATTTATGGCCCTGAAAAGAAAAACTATGAAAAAGGAGACATATGACTTAAATGGGTGCCATAAAGCAACCTCTGAAGGATTAGAAATTACTAGATTAGACTATGAAATTAGTAACAATATTTTCAAATGCTCTATTCTAATTCCTGTCTTGTTTTTAATGATGCAAACACCCACGCAAACCACACTAATATCAGCACCGAACTGACATATGACATTTTGTCCCTGCTGGAGTTTTTTACATGCCAGTAAATATACTTTAGTGAGACTGTTCCATGTATGTATACTTACATGTCATAACCCTGAAGTCAGGTTTTAGCCCAAGAGTGGGCACGCTAACTTTCTTAACAGGATAAGGTGTGCAGGGTACTCTATACCCTACATCAATTTCTCAATATTTTAATTATATTGATACACCTTAAAATGTAAAGATACTTATTAATAGAGTCAACATGAAAAATTCAATGTCATGGCCGGGATTTGAACCATGGATCCCCTGGTTTCCATCCAGTCGCTCTTAACCTTTGAGCTAACATGGCCAACATGCCGTCCTGACATTAAATTCTCCATTTGACTCATATATTTCCATCAATTAACTAAAATAAAAGATACTTATACTTCAGGCCTATTTCCTTTATTAACATGTAGTTAAATTTTGCAACTAATGTTGCGAACCGTTTCCACGCACACTGCATTTGAATGTAATCTGAACAAAACTGTTACACTGTCGTATAAACGGAATGCATGAATAATAGTTTACTGACATAAAAGCATGCAAACAGATATAAAAGAACTCGGTAATGGTCTCTGATGGAAAGTAGCAGCATATGTCATATTTTAAAGACATTTATGTCAAACTTGACAATGGCACGAAAAGGTGAGAGTTCATCTCTAAAAATTCCTGCTGAACATTTCGGCTCAGGAAATACTATGTTCCTCTTTATTATACCACCCTTCAAAAAATCCACTTTTCTCATTTTACATCTTTCTCAGAAAAACAGTTTGCAGAGCTAAGAGACATAGACTCCTCCACATCAGAATCAGTGTTGTGGTCACTTTATTCAATTACTACTTCTTCGCTTGATTTGCTGCTGTCTATTAGGTCATCTTTTGGCAGTTTGTTGAATATTTTCAACATTTCCTCTGGAGTTATTTACCTATGTGAGAAAGCATTCTTATTGCTACAGTATAATAGCTACTAATATTATTGCACGCACACACACTCACATGTTCGTAATTATGACAGCAAGTCAGTAAAATGAGATTACTAACGTGGACAGGTGCGCAGGAAACTTTATACCCCAGCTCAACAATGCTGAACAAACACGACTATTAACAATTCTTCACACTTGCAAAATAGAATGTGACTTTATCAACACACGTTCAAAAGAACAATGGACGAATAGCAAGTGTAACAGACTGAAGGAATCATTAGCAATGATGCCACATGCAAAAATATAAGATTGGGGTACTTTATTCCTCAGCATGCCCGCTCTTTGGTTAAAGTGCTGCCTCAGGCATAAAAAGACAGAAATTGAATTTCTTCCTCACAGTGTTTTCACAATTTAATTATTGGAAGAAATAAAAGAGAGTGCAGTATTCTTTTTGTAAGTAGTTTGACCAACCACTTTATTTTCAGTAAATAACTGTGCTATTCATCTTGCTTGCTCTTCAGAGTTCTATCTATTTGCCAAATTAAAGAAACACCTATGAGGCCGACAATTTCCTAGTGATTAAAAAAAGGTCTCAGTGAGTAAGATGCTTCTTTCTGTGAAAGAAGGTAAAGATGCATTACAAAGCAATATTCTTTCTAAGCTTGTATTTCACTCATTTGCCTACAAAACATTATGGTGCACTGTTTTTCACCTAGTCAGCATCCACCATATATTAAAATAATTATAACAATGAGGATGATTTTTGTTGTCTATATCAGTGGATACAAATCACTGACCTAGCAAATTGCTCCAAATCTTGTGCAATAACTCTTAATCTCTTCCATATAAATTCTGCTATGAGACTGATACCATCTGCATCAACTTCCATATTTATTTGCTCTCCAACCTCTCTGCAAATTTTTCGGACTTCACTATGCACAGTTACTCTTAGTTTCTGAAACAATATACACCATTGAATCATGAAAATTGTCTTATACACTACAAATCTTATATATTAGTCCACTACATAATTAAAGGTTCTTCACAAGGAGGCAGGAATCAGTCTACTTATGTTTAGTGAAGTTGGGAGGAAATATAATCTGTGCTTGCGTGCTACAATGGTTTGAACACAGCAAACTCTTGACTATGTAAGGATTAACTGTTTTGTAAATGAGTATATTCTTTAAACTTTGATAAACACTAATTAAATATTGAGATTTAAGTGTATTGGAACACCACAGTGAAGCGAAATAATTATTAATTTATAGATGAGTCGTATTTATTACACATCGGCTTCACTTACGTACCTATTTTGAGGACGTTAAAACTGAGATTTCAGTAGTTACTACATATCAATCCTAATGTCCCTCAGTGCCTTATGAAAGTTTACTCAGGAATAGATTTTTGCCATTGTCATAAGGTGTTGAAAACATTGAGTTTGCAAAACTTTACATTTAGTCTCAATCAGTTATACCAAAAGTCAATGGATGCATAATAATTTAAAGATAATAAAGCCTGATAAATTCAAATAATTTAGAATTTCAGAACATAGCATTTCTCTTCTTCCTTTTCTTATATAAGGACATCCTGACTCTATAATCTATATAGAACATTTTATTATTCAGAATATTAACTTATTTAACAATAGCATATGGGAGTTGGTTTACTGGCACTACATCACTTAAATTTTTGTAAAGTGGGACATGTTTCAAGTGCTGCTCAAATGCTTCCATTAACTTGACAGTTACTGCTAGAACATAGTGTTCTTGTGTTGGAGACTTGTGTTAATGTTGCCCTCTGGCATCTTTACAAGACATATGTTGTTGAAGTTGTAGTTTGGAGGTAACTCAAAGTTGAAAACCTGACCTTTGTGTTTCAAATGAAAGTGTTCTTCTGGACTATTAGTTGTTTCAAGTTTGGATACTTTTTAAAAGTACAGATTCATAAATTAAATTTAAAGGGAGTTGATTAATGACACTAAACAACACTTACTTTTAAATTTTTCCGGAACATGTTTCAGAGACTTTGCCTCCATCCTCAACCAGCCATCGACTGGTTCTCATTGGTGTAGTTGACGATATTTTGTCATAGGTCTCCTTTGGTGGCGGTTCAAGGAACTTGCTGAACAAATCTTTCTTGGGTATGTCGAAATTGAATACTTTGTTCCTATTTTTTGAAATGAAGATTTGTTCCCATGTGGATAGTTATTGTTTTCCTGATGTATGGTTTAATAGTTATGGTTCTATGTTGTGGTTTTTTTCCCAAAAATGCGTGGCAACTGCTGATTTTTCTAATTGTTTATATTTTATGTTTCTAAAGTGTTCCTTTGCTCTTGTTTCTAAATTTCTTTTGGTTTTTCCAATATAAATTTGACTACAGTCACTGCATTCAGTTTGATATATACCAGATTTTCGTTAGATGGAATGGCATCTTTGATGTTTGAGCAAATTAGGTTTTTTAAGGAGAAATGGTTGACTGATGCTAGTTTAATATTTTGTTTTTTGAAGACTTTTTTGAATTTATCAAAGGCCCATGGATGGTAAGTAAATTTTTTGAAAATCATATTAGTTTCTGTAGCTGAGAGGGTTGTGGTTTCCTTCATTAGCTTCTTCTTTTATGCTAAGTTCACTTTTTTGTCTACTAATGATTTGGGAAAGTCATTTTTTGTGCTATTTCAATAATTTTGTTGTATTCTTCTGCTGTGAGAGGGATGTTGACCAGTCTGTGTGCTAAACTATTGAAGATTGCCTGTTTTGGGATCTTGGGTTGTAGCCGTTAGCTTTTATGTAGTTGTCTGTCTGTGTTGGTTTTCTGTAAATGCCAAAGTTTAGTCTGTTTTTATTTCTCATTATTTTTAGATCCAAAAATGGTAAATACTCATCTTTTTCTATTTCTACAGTGAACTTAATGCTTTTTTCTTGGATATTTAAAAGTTTTAGTGCATCACTGATGTGTTTTTTTGGTACTATTGCAAAGATGTCATCTGCATATCGTTGCCAGAGTTTGAACATCCAAGGGAAACCTTTGGTGATCCTCATTTCTAAGCATTTATGTACAGATCGGCCAGTAAGGGTGATAGGGGGTTGCCCATTGCTAAACCTGAAGTTTGGTGGAAATATTTTGTTTGAAACTGGAAGAAATTTTGTTCTATGCATAATTTGTTTAGTTCGATGTAATCTGAAATTTCAGGTGATGACATTCCAAGTGATTTGAGCCATTTTTCTATCAACGGTGGCAGTTGACACCAGAGGAGACCTATGACAAAATATCATCAACTACACCAAAGAGAACCAGTCTATGGCCAGATGAGGATGGAGGCAAAGTCCCTGAAACATAAAAATTATTTGTGGTTGGTTTATTGACACTCGTCACTTACTTTTTCATATATTTATGAGAGACTAGTTTCAAAGGCCCTGGAGGCCAGGGCCTTTGAAACTAGTCTCTCATAAATATATGAAAAAGTAAGTGACGAGTGTCAATAAACCAACCACAAATAATTTTTATATTAATTTTGACATCACTGTTACTAAATTCCTCCAATACACACATCCCTGAAACATGTTCCAGAAAAATTTAAAAGTAAGTGTTGTTTAGTGTCATTAATCGACTCCCTTTAAATTTAATTTATTATAACAACACTGTTTTCAACACTTCCAAGAAAGGAATTACAGATTCATAATTTCATGGTTTACTAGCCAGAAGCTTGCCACTACCATTGACATTTCTTCTTGTTTGTACTTTAAATTCTATGATATTCCTTTGCCCTTCTTTTCAATTTCCAATCTAAATTTTATTACAGTTTTTGTAGTCAAATTGGTACATTCTGAATGTTCTACTGTTGGTATAGTATCCTTTAGTTCAGAATGCAGTAGGTTTATGGATGGAGTATGGGCATTTTGGGTGTCGATTGAGCTCTTTGAATATTTTCTGAAAATGGGCATGAGTTTTGGGATGAAATATGAATTTCATGTAGGTGCATATATGTTTTTCTGCTGACAGTTTGGTGATTTCTTATACCGTTTTTAGTTTTTGTGCCTTTTGAACTTTTTTGTATACTGTTTTTTACTGAAAGCATTATTTTCTATTATTCTGTAAACTGCCTCTTTTTCTTTCTTTAATTTCTGCTATGCTGAGAGGCAGGTGAAAAATCTCTGTAAATCAAAATGTCGTGATGGATAATGCTGTGATTTTACATATAACTGTTAGATTTTATATGGCTGTTTGTGTGTTTTCCACATAAGCCAGATTAGAGATTTTTGTTGCATTGTTTTTAGGTCTAGGAGTAGAAGTTGTTTTTCAGATTTCATTTCAATGGTAAATTTAATTATTGGTTCTTGGACTTAAGAAACTTCAAGGCATATCAATGTGTTCTACAATTCTGGAAAAACACACTGCTGATGCCTTAAAACCTTCAAGAACCGTCAAATTTAACACTGAAATGGGTATGATTTATGTGGGCTTCCCAGTTTAAACTGCTTTGGATCCAAAGGTCAAGACATTTGCTGGTTTTTATCTTTTTAATTGTCTGGTTGAGGAATTGTATTTGTGGATTCAGATAATCTTTAACTCTTTTTGTATGGATGTCCATAGCAACTATCTTACTAACATTTATTGTGAGGTTGTTATGAATAAAGTAGCTTTTTGATCTGATATTTGGTGAATTGATTTTAAGAATTCTTTATCGTTTTCCCTCATGAGGGCATTTGTATCATCAGTAAAGGGGAGCCACTTAGCATAAGCATGATCTGAAGTCTTTGATGAAAAGAGCAAGAATAGAATAGGAGGTAGTATGGAACCTTGAGGTACTCCATAATTAAATGCTAAAGAACTTGATCTATAGCTCTTTAGCTCTAGATTTTCTTGTGTTTAATTTCAACAAATTGCTTTGTGTTTCTCAGTAATTAATCCACTTATAGAATAGCACCCTAATTTCATGCTTCTCTTGCTTAAATTATCACTTTTGGTGATCAGTTGTATTAAAAGTGTTTGATAAATCTAAAAATATAAGTGAAATATGATTTTTTTTTTTTTTTTTCATTCATGGCTCTATTCTCCTTGCATATAAAAGAGAATATTGCTGATTCTATGGAGTGGTTGCTTCTAAAGCACTGTTGGTCTCTAGATAGCAGGCAGTTCCATTCTAGGAAGCTCAGATTGCTTGCACGAAAGCTTTTCTAAAATTTTGAAGAACACTGATAATATTGCAAAGGATGAAAATGTTAATATTATTTTCCCCTTTTTTGTATAATGGCTTAGTAATAATTGTTTTGAGCCAGATGGAAAAAATACCACTACTAACAGATTCATTGCACAGGTATGTTAACAGACAGGCAATTAGAAGAACATGTTCTTTTCACAAGGAAATCTGGTATGTCATCCATTCCTGCTGAGTATTTTTGTTTTAGATCCTTTTAATTAGCAAAATTTCTGATTCATTTATTGGAACCAGGTACACTGAGTCATTGAAATTGAGATTTTATTTATGGACACCCTTTAAATGCTGTGTTTCTCAGCGACCCATTCTATAGTGAGCATGAAAGACTGCTTAATTTTGCTCAGAGGTCTCTTTATTAGGCTTGAGGTTCTTTTATGTGCCGTAAATGTTGGACATGGGACCACTGACTTTATTTCCCTTCTAAAGGAAGCTATGCTAAGGATTTTTACACCAGGTTTGAACCTGTAATCTCTGGACATTGAGTCATGAATTACTCAACTTTCACTAGCAGCTGAGCAAGTATTTGTTTACTATATTTTACTATATCTGAGCCATAAAAGGAGAAAGGTGTATATGATATTTATTGATCTAGAGAAGGCATTTAACTCTATTAACAGAGAAGCATTGTGGATAAAATTAAGCAGTCATGCATTTATAGAAGTAATTAAGAAGATATACCAGGAGAATGAGTTCTGTATGAAACTACCAGGCAACAAAGTAACTACATCTATATCGAGTAAGATAGGAGTAAGGCAGGGATGTAAACTTAGTCCAGTATTATTTAACCTATATATCAATGGTATTTTAGAGTAGATATCAAGTTGTAGGGTACATTCACTGGTTATTAATAATAAAGAAATCCCAGGGCTACTGTTTGCAGAGGACCTAGTAGTTGGGTCCATATCAAGTGGAGGGCTGAGAAGAGCAATCGAGGCAGCCAATTCTTATTGCAATAAATGGGGTTTGAAAGGGAATGAAAACAAAACCAAGATTATGGTCTTCAAAAAAGGATACTGGTTGCATAAAGAGGACAAATGGGAGGTTAATAGAAGAGAAATAGAGGTCGTAAGGATATCTGCTTATTTGGGGATAAGGTAGATGGAAAGAACCAAAACAGATGTCTGTGGCAAAAGGTAAAATGGCCATGAGGGTGATAAGATCATGCTACAGTAAACTGCCAGATATAAATGTCAAATGGTTGGAGAGGACTTATACAACAGTATTAAAAAATAGAGTGTTACATGGATCAGAGGTATGGGGAGTAGATGAGGCTTGGAGAGAGACTGATAGAGTACATAGATTCTTTTGTAAATATATATTGGGATTATATTATTTGAAGCAAAAGGTTAGAAACAGTGATGTATTTAACATTTGAAAGTAATGAGTCGGTAATTCAAAAACAAACATCACTTAAATTATCCTTATTTGGACATGTTTCGGAGAACGTTTTGTCCCCATCGTCAGCTGTTATCCGAATGGTTGGATCCATGGTTTCTTGAAGTGAGCTGGTTGTCTGTGGCGGCAACTGTTGTCTGTGAGATGAACTTTCAAAGAGAGTTTTCAGGCGGAAATTTGAAATTTAAAGTATACGGTTTGTTTTTTATAATTAGCAACTTTTCCCAAACATCGAGTTCGACTGCATTACTGGCTGATTTTAATAGTTTTATATTTGATACAATTTCATGATTGGTAGACCAGAAATGGTGAGCTATTGCTGATTTTTCTATTTGTTTGTATTTCATGCATCTCATATGTTCCTGTAACCTAATATGTAAATTTCTTTTGGTTTTTCCTATGTAGAACTTATTGCAATCTGAGCAGTTGATTTTGTATATACCTGATTTCTTGTTTTCAGGTACTGGGTCTTTCAGGTTGTTGCATAATAGGTTTTTTAAACTGAATTTATATATTGGGGCTAGGGTGATATTGTACTTCTTGAATATCTTGTTGAATTTATGATGCTTTCTGGGATGATATGTGAATTTCCTGAACTGTGTCTTGGTTTTTGATTCTGTTAATTTTGTGGTATCCAATATGTTTCTGTTTCTTGAATTTCCAAATTTTATCTATTAATTGTTTACTGTATCCATTAATTGCAGCTATGTTAATCATGTGGTTATATTCTTTGTTAAATTCATTCTTTTAGAATGGGATGTTGACTAGTCTATATGCTAAGCTGTCCAAAACTGCATGTTTGTGGGGTGTAAGGTTGTAGCTATCATTCTTGATGTAATTATGTGTTTGTGTTGGCTTCCTGTAGATGCCAAAAGATATGTTATTTAATTCATGGATTATCTTCAAATCTAAGAAAGGTAAGTAGCCATCTTTTTCTATCTCTATTGTGAACTTTATTGCTCTATTCTGTATGTCCAATAGTTTTAAGGAATCTTGTATGAATTTGTGTGGAACAATGGCAAAAATATCATCAACATATCTATACCAGTATTTGAAGATGTATGGGAAGGATGATGTAATATGTGTTTCAAAGTAGCTCATAAAGAGGTTGGCTAGGAAAGATGAAAGTGGATTGCCCATTGTTAGGCCCGAGGTCTGTTAATAGAATTTACCGTTGAATGTAAAGAATTTTGATGTATGCATAAATGAGTAAGTTTTGTGAGATCTTCTATTTATTCTGCTGAAATGTTAGTTTGTATGAGCCATTTCTTGAGGAGTAACATGAGTTCAACTGTTGGAACACTGCCACAGTTCCACAACCTAGCCATTAAAAATTCATTAGACTTAGCAGACAGGATCTCAAAATTGCATTTGGACACAGAAGACAAACTAGTAACATTTGATGTCACCTCTCTTTTTCCCAGTATTCCAACAGTTGAACTCAATGGACTCATGGAGAGGGAGGCTCTGCTGCAGTTGACCTTGGGTTGGAGTGCCGTGCGTCAGTTGGTGTTCGTTGCGGAGGTGGCTGAGGTGATACTGGGACTGGTTGCCCTCAGGAGCCACGAGGCGACGGTCAACGACAGCAGGAAGGTCCTGCAGCTCCATGGAGAAGAGGTCATACTCCGGCAAACTGAAGAACACCTTGGAATCTGCAGGGTCATCTTAAAAGAAGACGTGGGTCCCTGCGAGAAAGGAGGTGGTGATGACGGCGCGACTGGAAGGACGGCAAATGAAGAACATTGTTGCCGTGCCGAGAGGAGGTGCCAGTGAGGACATTGATCACGACGTCCAGGCCGGAACGGAGATGGGGACGTGCGAGCCTGTGGTCATCGTGACAGCAATCGACAAGACACAGGAGCCGGTGCCAATGCAGCACCTGGGGCCCTGGCTGGAAGGCTTACTGGAGAAGGCGGCCGATCACCTGACCGCAGAACAGTTCAACAAGGTTCGACAACTGCTGAGACGATACCAGCGCGTCTTCAGCCAAGGAAGAGAAGAATTACTGCGTCACTCGGCAAGAGTTACTGATGGTAGTATAGGCCTTGGAGCACTTCCACAAGTACCTGTACGGTCAGCCATTCCACCTGAGGACTGACCATTCCGCCCTAACTTGGCTATTGAGCTTTAAGAACCTGGAAGGCCAGACAGCACGTTGGGTCCAGAGGCTGCAGGAGTACGACTTCACCTCTGAACATCGTAGAGGGAAGAGACACGGTAACGCAGACGCCATGGTTCGAAGAGCCTACCCAGAGGAGTGCGGCCAATGCACAAGAGTGGAAGAGAAGGAGCGTGCCGCAGCAGTCCGAGTAGTCACGACAGTGCCTGCAGATGGCTGGGATAGCGCAACCTTAGGAGGGAGCATCTGGCGGACGCAGACTTGGGACCACTCTTGAGGAAAGCGGAGGCAGGGACAAGACCAACCTGGGAGGACCGAGGAGCACCACCTACAAGTCGTACTGGGCCCAATGATACTCACTGAATACAAGAGAGGGCGTGCTGCTCCGGGTATGGAAATCGCCTGTTGGGAAGATGCAGAGAGAACAATTGGTACTTCCCCGAAGTAAGGTCCCGGAGGTCTTGGAGGAAGTGCATGCCGGTACTTCAGGAGTACACCTGGGAGCAAACTGAACAATCGACAAACTTCAACAGCCGTGGCAAGGACCGTACCGGGGGGTGAAGAGGACTAACAACATGGTCTACCGCATCCAGAAGGTGCCCCGAGGGAAGATGTTGGTGGTACACCTGGATCATCTGGCCTGCTATGATGGAACTGTTCGGGACGACCAGCCTTGAGGAGGGAGCAGTGTCATGAACCCGATCGCGATAAGGCGGCTTGACACACAAAGGAACTGATAGGTTTCACGCAGATAACGAGCTTGCATAAGCAGATAAACATAGCGCTTGGGATAAAAAACAAAAAAAACTGAGATAAATGGAAATTTCTAGTTACTTCTGGACTGATAGAGATTGTTCGCGTTCTGGTTTATTTGCGAATCATCTAGAAATTATCTGTGAAGTATTTAAAGAGGCGACGTTTGGCCAAGAGAGTGTAGTTGTGTAACAAGAGTTGTGTGTAAAACGAGAGTCAGCTGTGAAGTGTTGTAACAAAAGCTAATGTTTGTTATTGTCAACAATCTTGGTGTTGTAGATTGTGACATGTGATGTAATGTTGTTATGTGAGAGTTGAACAGTGTATTTCAACGAAAATAAAGGAGATTTTTAATTTCTGCAACTTGGCCTTTTAATTCTACGAACCCACAAAGTCACAATATATTATAGTGTAGTCAAACAAAGATATGGAGAGAGCAGGTTTGGCTACGTAAATGGGACAATTTGGGGGGTGAAGTAGTAATTAGAAAAATTTTGTCAGTAAAAGGGGAAGAGAACAGGAGAAATATAGGGGATTATTTAGGGAAAGTTAAAGAGAAAAGACAAAAAACAATTAAGAGAAAAATGTAGATTATAGGTGAAATGGCAAAATATGTAAAAAGGAGTAGAGGGCCTCCAATACACAAAAACCTAGGGTTAGGTGTATGGGGACCAAATTATTATTCAATGGCAAGCAACATGGCAGGATTTAGGAATATATGGCATTTTCCAGTATGGATTTTATAATTGTAATCTTGATTTTGTATTTTCATTTGATGATGTAAAAGGAAAGATAAGAAATAAATTACAAAATTACTTATTTTTTTAGGTTTTGCGGTATGTTGAGAAAATAGATGTTGAAAGAAGAGCTATATTGATAGGGTGTGAGATATATTTTGAGTACTGCTTTAAGGTAGGGTACCTGCAGTTTATTTTTACATAAAATTTCATATAGCTTTTGAGTATTACTTGTTGCTTTGATTACTTTGTCATTTGCCTACCACTTTACTTCACTTAAAACCTTAGCTAGAATTGTATTGTAATTTTTTAATGCATGACTAGAGTTAGATTTTAGCAAGCTATGTAAGTGATGTTTAGCTTGATTGATTTTTTTATTTCAGTTCTAATCCAGTGTTTGCTGCTATTACCAGGATATATTTCAATGGTTTTCAGTAGGAAGGCCATATTTAGATAGAATTGAAATGTTTGTAGCAGGCACTTGAACGTCCTTGACGCATTGCCATTATAAATTTCCCCTTCAGATTCTTTACTAAGTAGATGCATAAAGTGGTGGATGTTTTGATCATTTATTACTCTTTTCTTTGTGACTTCTGTACTAAAACTTGATTTTTATTTTTGTTAATAGCACTCACTGAAAGTAAATTAATATATATTCTTAGATTTTAAAATTTCTGCTTGTTTTCTGGATGCAAACAATTCTGTATATTTGCATAAGACAATATACATTCATTAGTTTAGATGGCATACTCAATACTAAGATATCCAAAAAATTTAGAATAGAGGTATGTCCTGTAACTCAGTCACTATCTCTCCAGTTTGTACTAAACAATAGGATTAACTATAGCTTTCATCTGTAAGTAAATGTCCATGGGAAACAGTCCTAGAAGAATCTCCAATGCGATTGGCTGGAGCATTTTGAAGGCCCTGTACCTACTTGTTGATCTCTGAGGGTAGCTTGGTAAATTTTCCTATTACAATACCTTTTAGTGTTTTTTGACTAAAAATGATGGTAGTTTTGAGGCCTAACCATTGCAATATATAATCAATGCCTGATTTAGAACTTTACCCCAGTTTGTTACGTAGTAACTGTTTTAAGTGACCATCTAGATCTACAGATTGTACCTAATATCAATGTGTTCATTCCAGTCAGCTTCTTATTCAGTACAAGGCATAGATAGTTTACTGACTGAATATTCGAGGGTGTATTGCCTAGTTTGAGATGTCCTATTGCTCTTTAAAGTTCTCCGGTTAGAACAATTGTTTTAATGGGATTAATGAATCGGTCTTCAGCATGCACCAGTTGTGAATCTGTGGAGCTTTTACTTATGAGCTTTCTTTAACTGCTGTGGTTCTTAGCATTCCATTCTATATTCAGCATGAATTTGCCCCAATCCATGATTGTGTCTGAGATGAGTTCAAGTCAAATGCCAAATTATATGAAATTGAATATTAAAGGCAATACAGTTGTATTATGTATTATTTGGGAGGTGTTTTGAGGTCTATCTAAGATCTGTAAATGATTTATTCCGTGTATAACACAAATATATTTGACCATGAAAGGAAACTCCACAGTTTTATTCAAATGCTCAGTAGAAAATATTTCACTGTCACGAAACAATTCTTACTGCTGTATATGTTCATTATCTCTGAGCATTGCTAGAAGATCAAACTGGTATTCACAATGGGAAGCACTAAATGGAAAGTGGCATAATTATCTATCAATACTATCTATTGTCTATCACTCCTCATATAATATGGAGGAATTTAATATCTCATTCATGTTGCATGCGACGGTGACTTGATTTAATCAATGTTGATTTATTGTCATGCTTTAACTTGTGGTGGTAGGTCTATTATTGGTCATGCATTTGCTATAAAGGTATGACATAAAATACAGTACTAATCACAGATATTCCATGTCTAAGTCTCAGGCTGTTTTACATCGGTGCCCGCAGTTCAATTAATCAAGCCAAGATACGTAAAATGGTTTAGCGCTTTTTCTTTTAAAATGGAACACTGTTTAACATAATGCACAACTTCTCATAGATATGCCTCCGAAACAACATAACCCGTGCATTACACATTACTCTTCATTATCGAAACAACATAACCCGTGCATTACACATTACTCTTCATTATCGTTTGCTATCCTCCACTGAAAATTTAGACAGATCGTTAATATATTTTTGGGCATATAATTACTTAGGTGGAATCAAATAATGCACATAGGCAGAAAAATAAGAACAAAGTAAAGCTACAACAATACATGGCCGACTCCGCCATTACTCCGTAAATTAAAACAGCAGCGCCGCCAATGATGCCACACAAATTTGAGATATGAACATAAGAGAAGATACCAAAGATACGTACGTTTTCATGTGTAAGCTTATCCATTGTGAATTCCAAGAATGCCAAGGTTTTCTGTTGTAGGATCAACACCAGTACATTTCTCACGTATCACATACAAAAAGTACACTAAGCCCACAAGAAGCAGATTTACAGAATCGAGAAAATAAGCACAATGACGGAGAGAACATGTGTTATAATATAGGTATGTCGTATATTGTTAATTTGCGTGTCAGCAGTAAATAACACTTTGAACACCCACCCAATGATTAAAAAAGGCAACAAACAAAAGCAAACAAGTGAAGCAGTTTGCGTCGTCCCAACCTATTGTAGCTAACACTTATTTACCTAGAAGGTAAATGTTCTGTGCCTAGAAGGTCCCAATGAGCACGTGTGACTTCTTTTTAAGTAAGGCGGTAAACAGATTAAGGTATACAAGTGTATTATGGAAGAAAAAAGGTGACTAAAGTTTGATATACCGTAAGACATTGAATTTGTTTCTACAATTGTACCTTTAGCTGGTAGTTAAAGTTCTATGTGTGTCAGATGAGACCAACGCAAGCACGATGCATGTAAATCGGTTTACCTTTGATTTTAATTGACATTATGCTAGTCTAGAGGGTTTGGGAAAAGTTAAAGGTTTTTCTTTGTTTATATTAAGGATTAACTTATTTGAGAACCATGTTAGGTAAGTTTGGAGGTGAAACCGTAGCAATATGATGCATGGTTGGAGCGTTGAGAGTTTGGAAAAGTTATATATTGTTTTTCTTTGTTTATATTAAGGATTAACGGTTAGGTAAATTTGGAGGTTAAACCGTAGCAATATGATGCATGGATGGAGCGTTGCCAACAGTGAATGCATACTTTCGCTGAAAATATGAACACTAGGTAAGCAAACAAGCGATAGATTCAGATGATTTATTAGCTGTAGGAGTCAGACTCATGGCATACTCAAAAATACAAAATATTTTCAAAAATATAAAAAATATGTATTAAAATATAGTTGAAAATATTACAAATTAATATGAAGTCTAGGTAAAAGTGCAGAATGAGTGCGCACAGTTGTTCGTACGGAATGACGTCACGAATGCAACTTGTTGCCAACTGCGGCGATCCGATATACGAGAAAAGAGTGAGCATTGTCAACTAGCAATAGTAATGGGAATAGTGCGTAGTAAGCTTAATTTATTATTATAATTATATTAATATAATAATTAAAAAAATCTGGCAACGATCTACTGATCTTCACTTCAGTTTATTTGGGTTTATTTAGTATCGCTGGTGTACTTACGTAATGTTGACTATTCCAAAAATTTGTGCTAAATTCGTTTAAGTTTTTAAATAATTATGATAATAATAGTGAGAATATCAGAATATATAATAATGATATTAAAACCGCCAATGATCCACTAATCTTTACGTCAGTTTATTTGGGTGTTACAGTATCGCTGGTTGGCTTACGTAATGTTGACTATTCCAAAACTTTGTGCTAGATTCCTTTAAGTTTTTAAATAATTATGATAATAATAATAATAATAATAATAATAATAATAATAATAATAATAATAATAATATGTAATATTGATAATAACTGACAATGTTCTATTGATCCTTACGTTGGGTATTACAGTATGGCTGATTTTCTTGCTTAATGTTGGTATTTTCTGCGGTAGCATGCTCTGTAAGTTGGCAATGCCCGAGTTATGATGTCAGAGCCACGATATCCGTTCGCACTGATACTGCACTTTTACCGAAGTCTAATACAACACAATAATCGAGTTTAAAAATACATACAGTAAAATAAAATGTATATTACAATTTTATATTTAAAAGTTCACTCAATCTAAAAGGTAGAAATTTTGTAAAGATGCTGTATCACGGCGTACGAATATGGCAGATGTGTAAAATCATAGCTCGAGTGTTGCCAACATCCACAGCATGCTATTGCGAAAAATACCAACATTACATAAGCAAACTAGTGATACTGGAATATGTAAGGAAACTGTGGCATTACCAGTGGATCATTGCCATAGTTCTTCTTCTATTATTATTATTATTATTATTATTATTATTATTATTATTATTATTATTTATCATTACTATTATCTTTGCCCACCTGAGTAGCATAGATGGTAGCGTGTCTGCTTCACGTTCAGAGTGAGTTACCTGGAAAGGTTTTACTGGGGTTTTCCCTTATCCTGAAAGACGAAATCTTGAGTAATTCTAAGCTCTATAGACCCTGGGCTCATTGAGCATCATTTCACCCACTTTATTCATCGTCCAATATGACATAACCTTGGAGGTCATAAATTAAAAAGAAAAATTAATAATAATAATTAAGATGAAATAGTATCTGAAGCTTTCCTGGTGACGTTTATGTTCTAGGCGTTCTCGGGCTTCAAGCCAGGTGTAATGATGAAGGGCCATCAACGTTTCAGGAGATGATGATGATGATGATGGGATAGATGCACACTTTCGAAACGTCGATGACTCTTCATCATTACACCTGGCTTGAAGCCTGAGAACACCTAGAACAATAATAATAAGAAGAATAATAAAGCTTACTATGCACTATTCCCATTACACTATCGCTAGTTTATAATAAGAAAAAGAAAATGCATTTCTCTGTTATTTTAGTTAATTGATGGAAATTAATCATTTCTTCACACTAGCCGTATATAGGCTAAGGTTTCTGACAGAGTTAACATGAAAAATTCAATGCCATGGCCGGGATTTGAACCATGGATCTCCTGGTTTCCGTCCAGCCGCTTTAACCCATTGAGCTACCATGGCCAATGTGCCGTCCTGACATTAAATTCTCCATCTGACTTGTATATTTCCCCGGTAAACCACTAGAGGCTCTCGCATCCGAGATACACTGTTTGTGGCGACTTACTATCGTAAGTACTTGAGTCCCAGGCTTCATCATTAAACTCTTATTATTTTAGTTAATTGATGGAAATTAATCATTTCTTCACACTAGCCGTATATAGGCTAAGGTTTTTTTATAAAGTTAATATGAAAAATTCAATGCCATGGCATTTAGGTTCAAATCCCGGCCATGCTAGCTCAATGGGTTAGAGCAACTGGACAGAAACCAGGAGATCCATGGTTCAAATCCCGGCCATAGCATTGAATTTTTCATGTTGACTCTATCAAAAGCATTTCTCTGTATTCTCGTATATCAGAGCTCTGCAGTTGACAACTTGTTTCTGTGACGTCATTCCATACCAACATAATTGTATGCTGTGAAAATGCATCTTTGCCAAAAATATTTGTAGTACCAGTTGTACTGATTGCCTAAACCTTCTATAATTTAAAAGTCTCATTTTTTGAGGCAAGTGATTACACAAAATACTGCCTAGATGTGATGTATATTAAGGCATCTAGTAAGTCTATGATACTGCAATACCTAAGGAAACTGGCAGTCTATCGTATTAGATATGCTTTTATTTTGGAAATTAATCCATTACAATATATAGGAATCTAAATAATCACAATTGGTTACATTACAAGTTATAATTTCTAGGAGTTAGAGTTCATAATTTGTTCATTGTCTTTCATCCCAGCAGAGTTTACAAATGTTCGATTGGTGTTGTTGTTCTTTGTCTGTGCCAGGACACGACAGCAGATTTTTGGAGTTCATAACCATACCACTGTCACAGATAGAGGAATCATCTGTTGGAAACATTCCAATCCTTTGTAGATGTTCTGTTTGGCAATCATGGCCAATAGTTACTCTGAAGTTTGCCACTGTCTCCTTTCTTCTTTTGTTGCTATAGGTGTTCCTGATATTTTGTATAGTTTTCCATGGTTTGGCTGCTGCTTTCATTGCTAATTCACTTAGGTATGTATTTTTAATTTTTCTCTGTATGACCCTCTTGAGTGTTTCTGATGTGATTGGTTTTTCATTATTTACCCACTATTCTGGCCAGTTTCAATTTCTTTTAATTTGATTAGTGCATTAGTAGGCTGTTAATAATAATTACAAGAATAATAATAGGGAATAATAATAAATATAATATATTATTATTTATTGTTATTATACATCTCTTTAAGGAATGTTTTCTAAACTCCAATTTGCATAAGCGACTCATTACAAGTAATAAATTACACCAATTCTTATATATTATTAACTGCAAAATATAACCTTTGTTTGATGGTTTGTGATCTGAAAGGTGTTTTAAATTAATTTAGGTGTGCTAAATTGAATGATGCTGTCCATTTTTCTCTATTAAGTAAGGTTTTCTACCAAATCACAAAATAATACATACCAGGATGTGCAACGTTTTTTCCGTCGCCAAATCCTATCTGCTTGGCAGCACTCCTGGACAGCTTTGGAAGGCACACAACTCCGGGCAATAAAGGAGAGCGTACAATCCTGGCTAACTTCCTGCAGGGATAACCGGCGAGCCGAGGTGATACTCACCCGGCTGAGAATTGGGCACACACGAGCGACTCATGGTCATTTGTTAAGAGGGGAACCGGCCCCAGTGTGTGACTTCGGGCCCAAATGACCTTGTTGTCGACGGGCCCTAAAACACCACACACTCACTCACTCACAAAATAATAATTTGAAAGTAGTGCTTTTATCTAATAGAGAGTTACAAGATGAATAAAAAAAATCAAAATTTATAATCAATAAATATATAGAAATGCTTGTATGTCTGTAAAATAAGGTGTGAAGTTACATCTTCCGTGGCTGGAATGTTGCACTTATTTACGTTTTAAATTATGATTAAGGAACTTCTCTTTTCAAGCACCAAGAGTAGTCTGCTCACAATGTTCCATCGTCCCTGATATCTCCTGTCCATCTCTTTGATTTCTGGATGAAACATTCACCTTGTTCATTTCTGAGGGATCCAAAATTATCAGGAAAGTAGTTTAGATGGGAGTACAATAAGTGAGGGTTTAAACTCGTATGTCACCTTGAATTCCTTAAGTATTACAATATTACTAGTTTATAACAAGAAAAAGAGAATGTTTTGGCAATATTTGCTTGTGTTGGTATAATTATGAACTGCACCGTTGGCAACAGCTTGTTTCCGTGATGTCATACCAACCTAAGTCTACGCCATCTTTCTGCAGTTTAACCAGTTTGCGTATATTCAGTACCTGTAATTCCAATTTGTTTTCATACAATAAGGTGTCATCTGCAAATAGATGACATATCCATGAATTTAATTTTACCTTTATGAAAACCAAAGGTAATTGGTCCTAATGCTTTACTCCTGGAATAATTGATAAAGCTGTCACACTGTACTCTTAAGTAGGTAAGTTCTAAGCCAGTTTGAGGGTTTATCTTATTCCTGACTGTACTAATGTTCTAGAAGCATTTTGTGCTCCACAGTATGAGACACTCTATTTAAATAGATAAAAAGATTACCTGCAATTTATTTATTGTTTAAAGCTTTTTGTAATAGGTTAACTGCATCAAGTGCTACCGCTTTTATGGTGTTATACTCATTAAGTGTTTGGGTGAAAATCTATATATCTATCATCTACTGGTGTATTTAAAAAAGAAATCTATTTTCTTCAGGAGATCTAGAAGCCTGTCTTAATACTCATAAGCAGGCTTTTGCTTGGAGTATTTGTTCCAGGCTTTTCTTGTAATGAGGAATATGAGTTTTAAATCAAGAATGTTTTGCGTTACCTTTTACATAAAAACATGCTATGTTCCAGATCTTCCTGGCAAAGTATTATTAAAAGAACCTCTGTCCAGAATCTGTAAGAAATGTTAAAGAGCACAAAGTATGACTATGCAAAAAATGTAATCCTGTTAAGCATAGAATTTACATCAAAAGCATTTTCTTGTGAAGTTGGCCATTTCCAAGGATTCATTGGAACTGGTTTGAATTTTTCTATCTATATGCTTTTCTCAAATGGAAAATTTCCTTTTTTCTACTGCTTATGGAAAGGGAAAGGAATTTCAAACTGTTGTATAGCAACCGGCTCTTAAAAATATGTTAATATGGTTTAAATATCTCTATTCCTCTGTTTCCACTGTATCTACATGGAAATGTGCAAGGTAAGAAAGGATTTCTTGATTAATATGAAGTAGAGGAATAAACTTTCTTAAGAGCTCTTGAATGTGAGGCAGACACACTAACTCCACACCCTAGAGGCAGGCTATGATTAAATCTTGGAACATACATATCTTGGAACAAGTGATGTGTCAAAATCGATGCAATAATTAACTAAATTGTTAGTGAATAACTCTGTCACAAAGAACAGCATATACAATTTTGTTAGTAAGATAAAGTTAAGGTTCCAATGAGTAAGGACTATGATACAATGAAGCACAAATTAATATAATTTTGAGTCGACCTAGTACTCATGCTCCATTTATTGCTAGTGTTTATTTAGAATGTGTTTCGTTAGGACCCTTTTAACATCAACAGCTGTTGTCGACTCTAGTACTAGTTCAACTCAAAATTATATTAAAAGTTAAGGTGTTAATCAGTCTTTGTTTCTGAGTCATCATACCATTTTGTTTTTAGTATTTCCTCCATTTATTGTAAATAGGTGTCAGATGTGTACAGGATAAGGGAGGGAAGAAAGGAGATCATATTTTTTTCTGACTATACCTTGTATTTATGAGATTAAAGTTCAAACAAATTGTACTTTTGTTAATATGAAATTCTTTGACATCTTACATTTTCAGATAGAGCAGAAGAAAGCAGCTCTAACAGTATCATGGATTGTCTAGAAGAGATAGAGTCAGTCAATAGAAACAGTGGAAAAGTATGTGTAGTGTTTGGTGTTAATGTTGTACAGAGATCTGTGGAACTGGACATAGAAGTTCTGTACTGTATATTACAGCATCATCAGGGTTCAGAAAACATAAACAATACTAACTTAAGTCGTTATGATTTTAAAGCTATTCTGGAGAGGAAGTGTAACAATCAAAATGGTAAGACAAATCCACTGTTTCTGAAAGAGCACCCTTCAAGTGGAATTCATAAGGATTTGACCATAAATATCCCTCCTAATGTTTTATTAACATTACAAAAACTGAATCTAAATTCAAACAAACTGAATAACTTTTCACTTGTTATTGAGTTCTTGTTTAATCTCACAGTATTAAGACTCATAGGTAATAATTTGCAGCAGTTACCAGAAAATATTGACCTTCTTGTGAATTTGGAGAAGTTAGATGTATCAAACAATGAACTGCATGAGCTACCTGCTTCAGTAGGCAACCTTAAAAATTTAAGAAGCATTGATGTATCATCCAACTATTTAAAGTTCCTACCAGACACTTTTGCACATTTATATAAACTCCATTATTTTAATCTCTCAAACAATACTTTTACAGAAATACCACAGTGCCTGTATATAGGTTTACCAAACATAATGACTTTAGATTTGTGTAAAAATGATATTAATTCTTTTGACTGGAAACCAAACTGTGCCATTAAACTGAAAGTGCTTAGAATTGATTGTAACAATCTTATGTGTTTCCCTCGCTGGATCTTAGACAGCACCTGTAAATGCTTAATAGAAGTGAGCCTGAGTACAAACAAGTATATGAAGGGATTATATGAAGAGCAAATAATTTCATCCAACGATTTACAGAAGTTGAATATATCCAATTGTATGCTGAATAATAGAACTTCAACCTTTCTTCAACAATTAGAGGGTTTAGTGCAGTTAAACCTTGGAAACTCATTTCAGTCTTTGGAAGACAAATCTGTGTACGGTAACTGTTTTTGGAACGTTCCAATAAATGCTGTGAACAGCACCCATCTTAAGGAACTCATCATGTGTGGAGTGGGATTATCTATACTGCCAGAAGATATTGATAAATTACAGGAACTTGAATATGGAGATTTCAGCTGCAATACATTAACTTGGATTCCAGAAGCATTCTGTAAGTTGGTAAAATTATTGTTTACCAGCTTTTCAAATAATGAAATATGCCTTGTACCTGATCAGCTTGGATGTCTGGTGCTTCTGAGAGAACTGTGCTTGGATGGAAATAGGGTATGTTAATACAGGTAGTAATTTTTATACTTTCATTCTCTTTTAAGCATTTGTATTTTACTTGGTAATTTATGCCAAGAACTGGTTTGCATGGGTCCTTATACAATGGATTGTTTGCACACGTACATGTTCAGTTGCTTGGGTCTTGAGTTTGTGTTATTGACTCTGCCTCTTAAATGAAATGTGTGTTGCATTCAAATGCTTATTCATAAGTTATTAGTTGCACTTCTTTAGCTTTTCAAAATCAGTGCAGCAATGCAACTGGGTAACATACTCAGTTCTTCAAACTAAAAGCTTGAAAATAAAAGAGTTTTGATCTCATACAACTTTGGAAGTTTTAATTACAGATATGTTTTATTTCTCTTTTAGCCCTTCCCATGAGAATTAACTCGAGCGAGATTTAATAAAGTTTAAAAACTTTCTCTACCATTTAAAATATTATGCTATCAATACTTTCCCATGCACAACAAAACATGTGTAGATGTAAGTCATTGCATTGATGACTTGATGACAGTTTTGAAAATATTCACTATAATGCTAGGCATAGCCATAGTCTTTGTATGGAAAATTTTACTAACAAGGAAAGTACTTGGGCTTGAACTAATATATCTGTATAAAAGTTTGATTACAGGACCATTAAGTATCTCAATACTCGTAGGGGAGGGGATCCGTCCCCTTCAGCTGCTGTGGTACGAGTGCTGTGGACCCCAAGTACTCGTGTTACTTCTGACCTCACCAGTAGTACACCAGTTCGACCATCTGGGCATTCCTTTTGAGGAGTTGCTCGTTTGGGTTGGCTTCGGTGTGACAGTGATTCCCGATACCTGTGAGAGATCTGGGAATCTGGACGACTTTGTCATCAGACAGGGTTGAAGGAAGCCTTAAGTTCCTGGGTACTAGCCTGCAGAGCTAGTAATTGGTGTGCTAGATCACCAGGTGCCTCAACCAAGGTTCTTCAGTAGTCCTCCCGGATGGGTTGATGCGTGTAAGTGGCATATCCACTTCCACCCTGTAATGGGGGGGGGGGGGGGCTTGATGGACTCTAGGACTTGCCCCACTGTAAAGAGCCCCAGAGTTTGCCTGGCTTCCCTTTGTGGACAGCTTGGTAGCTCATGGGTAAGGAGAGCATAGATCCTCTCAGGTTAATTGAATTGAAAAAAAAAAAGGATCTCTCAATATGTTGGTGGGTGTCGTTTTTCTGCGAAACTCTGCAATCATGCTCTAGATAACACTGTAAATGTCATTGTAGATGCCATAAGCAATGCAGATTTCTTAACTATAAATGTAAATGGGGACTTTCAATAAAATGCTCAGAGTAGTATGAATGACTGCAAAATGCACAGTGAAGAAAAGCAAGTTGATCGCATGTCACATTTCCACATTCTATATCAGTGTTGAACATCACGTAAATTACTCTTTAGAAGTTGTCCACTGGTTCACCAATATCGCAGCCGGTTGTCTGCCATGTGTAATGAAGCATTGGTCTATATACTCCCACAGATAACTGAATGTAAATGACAGAATGCAAATTCATGATAAAGAATCTGTCATGGAATTTTGACTGCATATTACTGGAACATAGTTTAATAAAGTTTGATATTCTCTTGGCATATATTTTATATCGCCAGAAGAAATTCATATCCAGAGGTTGTGCATATTTTGTAGTTTTAGGCTGAATGATTTTTAAATCTACATCTTTTCCGCCAGATGCTTCTATAGTACTTGTTCATCCTTATGTCCAGCCCGCCTTGATAGCTCAGATGGTAGCGTGTCTGCCTCACGTTTAAGAGGTCCCGAGTTCGAATCTCGGTCAGGGTGAGTTATCTGGATAAGGTTTTTTCTAGGGTTTTCTCTTATCCTTAAAGACGAATGTGGGGTAATTCTAAGCCCTATGGACCCCGGACTCATTTGAGCATCATTTCACCCATTTCATTCATTGTCCGATATGACTTGATGTTGGAGGACATAAAATTACAAAAAAAAAAAAAAAAAAATCCTTATGTGCAGACCAGGAGTTGCAAAGTATTAATGACTTTCTCAACAAATTTGGATTCAAAACTGACAGAAAAATGTCTTCAGATGTTTTGTCACCTTCCCACTCACACTTGCAGTGACAAAGACATTTGGAGGGCACCGAGTTTCTGTTTCCTTTGACAAAGGGGGTCCAAACTTTCCACTAGCAATGAGGAATGCCACACACAGCAGCTTCTAACGGACAACTATAGAGTTTTGCAGTTGAGCAAGTATCACTAGTGCAGCAAGTGTCCTTTAAATTATCTCCCTCACGATTTTGGTGTATATGTATTTGTTCGAAACCAAGTACTTTTCTTGTAAGTATATATATAAACCAACCACAAATAATTTTTATATTATATATATATATATATATATATATATATATATATATATATATATATATATATATATATTTATTGACATTGTTCATGCATGCATTACCTGCATATCCAGGTGTTTATAGTCAATAGATTCACTGAGCTGTTGTTGCAGTCAGATTGGTACGTAGAAATTTCTATATCACTCTCTTCTTCAACTAAGCCAAATTACCCTAAATAAGAACTGTCACTGAATTCATTGAACATTGATATTTCAGTATCTGTAAGTATTTGTTTTGATAGCATTTTAATACATCATGTAATATAAACTGTAAAAAAACATAACTGTTCACACAGGCACATGAATAACATCATAAACTTGCGGCTGGGAATTCCTCTGAAACATGTTTTAACAGGCTACCAATAGCATTCTTCCATAATGCTTACAACCGATGGTTGTGTAGAGTATTAGTCGGATACAGCCATATAAAGACAGATTGATAAGACTTGTAAAAATCATAGTGAATAATACCTTTTCTACAAAACCAAAATATTAGTTTTCAAGATTTTCTTTTTAGCTCAGTAAACTTGATTCAGAAAGATTACAGTTTTTTATTCCTACAGTAAAACATGTTTCATTTAACTGTGCTTTGTACTCATTTACAGCACAAATGACCTTGTGTGACGAACATGTCTTCCATCCAAGTCAAATTTTAGGTATGTAAGCTGAAAAATGTTAGATGGTACCAAATCTGGAGAACAGAGTGAATTCAAAGCCCACCTTGTGTGCTTTTACTATTGCAAAGTTTGAGGTGTGAGCTGGTGCATTATCCTGTGCATTAATCTTGGCTGCATTTGCTTCAGCTCTCAGTGCAAATGGTCCTGTAAAGTTGCAAAATAGCAGCCAGTATCTTCTTAACCTTTTCCAAGTAGTAAATCCAATGATTCCCTAGGAGTTTCAACATGCTGTAACCTTCACTTTTCCTGCTAATAACACTTCGTTTTCAGTACATTGCTGTTTGCACTCTGGGACATAGTGTGGAATTCAGATTTTCTATACAGCTACACAAAATTGCCAGGAGTGAGATTATGTTGCAGCTTTTCTTAATTTGATATTGAAATGTCCTTTCTTGAGCATTTTTGTTCTGGAGTCAACAAATGTGATCCCATCACACATCACATTTTGTAAACCAGTCTTTCAAATGAAAGGATTGCTAAAATTGTGTTTGACAAATACAATGATGTGCTGAGAAAAATTTTGTATTACAAGTCACTTTGTCAGATTTTGAAAAAGCTTTTTTCACACATTGAAGGGAATGCACTGAAGAACTGAAGTACATATCACATGCACCTGTGGCGTTATACTGTACAAATCATTCTTTACTAATACAAGAGTTATCTTTTGCAAAATCTCAGAATGAATTCTCTTGTGTAGTGTAACAGTCTTCAATAAAATAAGAGTTCTGTAAAACTATTTATCATCATATTTGTATTACAGCATTACTCCTCTTTTACACTTTTCAAGGGACCAGAGGAATAGTGGTGTAAATGAGGGAAAGCTTAAATTGTAGATAAAAATGCTTAGCAAAAGAAGTTAACATTTCCCAAATACACATTGTTTAATATTACAGATGTTTTGTTCTTAGTTTTAGTGCTCATCTCAGATATCCGAAGTAAACTAATTGCTGAAGCTACACTGCCTTTGTAATTCAACTTATTCACTGGTTAGGAGAAGGAACAGTTAAGTACTGTGCAACACTTATGTTTTTTTAATTTATTTTTTGTAGTATAGGTATGGAATTGCCTAAGATGTATGTAACAAACACTCTTTATTTGAAACATTTAAATTCTAATAATTAAATATTTGTGAAGGATACAACAGCTTCCGAAACTAGTCCCTCAATAATATAAGAATGTAAGTGACAAAGTGTTAAAAACCAACGACAAATAGGTTAAGTTAATTAGGAGTCGATTAATAACACAAAACAACACTCACTTTTAAATTTTCCCGGAACCGGTTTCTGAGGTCTTCCCTCTATCTTCAGCCGGACATCGACTCTTTTCACTTCTTGAAGACTTGTTTGCCTATTTTATAAATCCTTTTATGGAAGTGTTGAAAACAGTGTTGTTGTATAAATTAAGTTAATTAGGAGTCGATTAATAACACAAAACAACACTCACTTTTAAATTTTCCCGGAACCGGTTTCTGAGGTCTTCCCTCTATCTTCGATGTCCGGCTGAAGATAGAGGGAAGACCTCAGAAACCGGTTCCGGGAAAATTTAAAAGTGAGTGTTGTTTTGTGTTATTAATCGACTCCTAATTAACTTAATTTATACAACAACACTGTTTTCAACACTTCCATAAAAGGATTTATTGACAAATAGGTTTTTCAATTAATTTTGACGTCATTGTTACTAAATTTCTCCAATCATGTATAATTCATAAAACAAGTTCATGTTCTTAATAAATCATATCACTATAATAAGAGTCTTAAGTGGGTTACTTCATTTTCCAATGACTCATACAACTATCCTGATTTGGAACTGAAATAATTTTATATGCATTTTGCTCATCTTGTTCAGATAACTGAAAGCGAGTGGACTGTGTGACTGAAAGAAAACATTTTCTTTCAACAGGTTAACAATGCCAGATAGCTTCATTGGATCCTTTGAGCAACTGCTACTTTAGGATTTTATGCTTTGAAAATATTGTGCAAGCATTCTTCTTTACTACCTACTTTAACAGAATAGGGTTAAGGAATGATGTGCTCTTACTCTTTTACATATTCAAATTGTGATTGTGGAATAACTCTTGCTATTGTGTCACTTGCAGTAAGTTGCTGCAGCTATTGAGTACTTAAACATTATAAAGCTACCACCAATGTGCCTATCACCTAATGTTGTGCAATATTAAGTTCTATGTCAATGAAAATTAATGGTAGCTGTCTACTGTAAAGGACTATTCTTTTATATGTTTAGCAGCCGTATTTATTACATATGATTTGTTGCTGCACTGTAAAATACTTTTTTGCACTTGCCACACTAGTTACAAAATAATATAAAAATACATTGTCGTCAAATTTAGTCACCAAGGAAAGAATAACTTATTTTACTTTGACTTTTAATAGTTTTATGCGCTTCACATGACAGAGATTACACACCGCTAAGCACCTAGATTGAAGTAAGAGGTAGTGATGATGATATATATATATATATATAAGGGCGCTCAACTACGGCGGTCATCAGCGCCCTTTAAAAAACTAGTCATGGCAAAAGCCAGATATAAAACTTTATAAAAACTATACAAGTGTAACAAAACCTATTAAAAATACACGTACATAAAAAACATCAATCAAAATCTACTAAAAATTTCGTTCACTAAATCCTAAACTCTAAACCAGACAAGAATCTAAAAACCTTCTCCACGGGTCTCCACGCACGGCCTACACGTGGGTGGGCCTGTTGACCGTCTCCCTCAACCATGAAGAGGAGCCCACACGAGGGAGACTGTTGGCTCGGGACCCCGACTGTGCCAAACCCGTACCTACCAAAGTAGGCCCCTGGGGGGAGTAAGAGGTAGTGTTGCACAGGATAATGCACCAGTTCACACATCAAATATTGCAGTAGTAAAAGCACACAGTGGACTTCGAATTCATTCTGTTCTCTAGATTTGGCACCATCTAACTGTGTTGTTTAATCTAAGAAGTTAAAAGCAGCATTATATATTGGGGAAGGGGTTCATTTTCATGCATCTTGATTTGATGAAGCCCAAACGACTACCTATCATTTCATCTCATATGCTCATACTGTTGTTTAAAATGAATTTATATCATAACTGTCATTCTGAGTGATGTTTCAGGGGGGGGAAAAAAAAGATGACAGTTTGTCAATTTCTGAGCACTAATTATCAGTATCTGCTTGTAATTTCTGAATGCTATGATTTACAATTTAAATAAAGTTATTCTTAGTGTAAATTCTTCTCAGTATTAATCCAGAAGATGTCTTATTTCAGATATATGTACTGCCGGAGAGCATTATCAACCTGAAAAATCTGGAACACTTGGATTTGTATGATAATTTACTCGACAGTTTCCCACAAGAAGTCCTTAATCTACCAAAGCTGAAGAGATTTGATGTAGAGTTTAATTGGTTTAATGTATCTGAAATGCTAATTTTGGAGAGTCAGGTACAGAAATATTCAGAGATGAAACACAGTCTGAGGCATTATAAGAAGTGGATCATAAAGCAGCGTATGGATGGCAAGAAACCACCATCTGAATATGATTATTCAGATTCAGAAACAGGTTGGTAGTGTTTTAAGATTTCATACTTTCTAAGCATTTGAAATAATGGAAGAACAGCTGTCAGGATATCAGTAGTATAAAATCAGTGAAACTTTAACTGCTGTTGATTGAAAGTTGCAAGTTTCATAGAGTTGACTCAGCTGATGTTTAAAAAACAATTCATTACATTTAATATTTGTCCTTATCTTTAAATTTTGTGAAATTGAAGTTCATTGTTCATTATTTTTATGGTGAAGATCTAGAATGCATCATAAACAATCCAGAGTGTCTTCAAACATCTAATGATCAGTCCATTAGTTTTGAAATATTATTCTTTCAAAGTCTGCCTCAGATAACAGTATATTTAGGGATGGGATACCAATACTGATGATACCTCAATACTTTTAAATTTTTAAGTTTTGCATTATTGGAAGTTGTTACGTTACACTTTATGCTGTATAAGGAATGAAAGGAGTCAAGACCACATTATTTCTTCACACATGTCTTCAAAGACCTGCTGGACGATAGTTCTTGATAGATTTTGACTGCATTTCTGTGACTGAATACAACATTCCACAGACTTCTGTGCCTAAATAAAAACATGTAAAACAACAGAGTAAGAAGTAGAGATATGTAACATGCAGCATTAACTAGTTGTGACTAAAGCTGAATTAGTCAAACATTAAATCACGTTTCTGCTTGGTCACTGATTCTTAGCCATTACATTTATGTATTCTGGTAACCAAAACCTGTTAATGCAGCAGAAATAATTCAGAACTTACGACAGGAGATAATACAGTGCATGAATTTATTTGCTTTTTCCTTCCATCTGTTAGTTTGTTTTGCAAGTGAAACTTGGTCATGAATGTACCTTACGATGTCTGTTCAATTAACTTCCATAAGTATTTTGTTTTACAAAGCACAACAGTAATTTATATTGAATAAAATATGAGTGAAGGGGAACTATTTTGAAGTAGATACTACTACTACTACTGCTACTGCTGCTGCTGCTGCTGCTGCTGCTGCTGCTGCTACTGCTACTGCTACTGCTGCTACTAGTACTACTACTGCTACTAGTACTACTACTGCTACTAGTACTGCTACTACTACTACTACTACTACTACTAATAGTAGTAGTATGTAAAATGTGTAGAAATTTTTTTTCGCTTGGTGGTGAGTGTTACTCGACAGAGCGTTGAGCATATTGTCCTTCAGGTGACCAGCATTGCAATTGCTCCTTATCAGGTTTTATCTGTTCGATTAGAAGAGTGAAATATTAACGGACTGAAAAATTCAATGCCATAGCCGGGATTTGAACCACGGATCCTCTGGTTGCCGTCCAGCCACTCTAACCCTTGAGCTAGTATGGCCAACGTGCTGACATGACATTAAATTCTCCACCTGACTCGTATTTTTCCCGGTAAACTACTAGGAGTTCTCATAAACACATGAGACAACTACCTTAATGGCGACTTACTATGCTGTACGTACTTTAAGGCCCAGGCTTTATAGTTCGGACCACTATTAGGCACAACTAATGGAAATTAATTGTTCTTTCACACTATTCTCTGTTTCATATAACCTTGCCCGGCTGAAATGTATCATTCCGCGTTCAACAACCCTCCCCCTCGCCCTAATTGGCTAATGCTTTCGCGCCATAGGCCATAGGCGGTGCCTTCCCGTTACATTGAAACTGCAGTAAACGTCAAATGCCAGGAGGTAGCTAAAATCATGCAAATAAGTATATGAAGGCATGCAAAAATACAAGTTTATAATGAAACTGAACTCACGCGTTATGGAGAATCTGGTAATGGAGTAATCCCCTCCATCTCGGATTCGGATTCTGATTCTGCAGTAACAGTTTCGCTGTCGGAACTCTCCGTAGGGTTTATAATTATGCTCTCTATTACGTTGTCGACGATGCCATCCAGCTCCCACATTTTGTTTTCTTCTTTGAGCACATGATGAATAGCCTTTTTCCATGTTTTGTCGCTGATCTCCGAAAATGCTGTGGTAAGCAATGGCCTGATATCATTCAACTTAAATGTTCTATTGTTTCTCGCTACGAATCCTTTAATTTGGCTCCAAATAAGCTCAATTGGATTTAAAATCCAGTGATATGGTGGAAGCCTGAGTACCTCATGACCAGCTGACCTTGCCATTTCATCGATTACGTATTTATCACAATCGCTGGCATGCTTTACTACAAGTTCCAGTAGTTCTGCCTTAATAAGGGATTCATTTACAACTTCATTTTTTGCACGCAGCCACTCAATAATGTCTTGTTTCTTCCAGGATGTATTTGGTTTCTTTTCGACACGAACGCTGTGGTAAGGAGCATTGTCCATCACAATTATGCTGCTTGGTTCCAGTTTTGCTAACACACTCGCAAACCACTGCTGAAACACATGTCCATTCATATCTTCATGGTAATCACCGGTTTTCTTTGACTCAAACAGTAGTAGATCATCTTCCACAAAACCACTATCACTTCCTATATGAGTGACAATCAGTCTTCGGCCTTTTCCACTGGGATTTTTTAAACCAGAAGACATACCTTGCAAAAATGCTTGTCTTTCAGTCTTAATAGTCGAGTCACGCCATAGTTTACTTGTCGTAAGCCCTTCATTCACCCAAGTCTCGTCTAGGTAGTATATTTTGCGATTTGTATCCCGGTATTGTCTGATTGTCCTTAAATAACGTCTTCGCCACACAGCAATATCGCCTCTGTCTCTCAGTACATTTTTCTTGCCCCTTTTTTCATTCACAAACCCCAGCTGTATAAGCAATCTATACAGACTAGATCTGCTGAAATTTGGTAAATCTGCATCCTCATTTACAGCAGATAAAATTTTATTTATGTTAGGGAGTTCGTTTCTAAAGAAAAAACTATGCACATGACGACGTACAGCAGTTTTAACGAACTCATCGCATTCTCCGAGCACGCGCTTTTCTTTATTCCTGTGTTTGCCTGGAGTGGTAAGTTTTCCTGTTTTCTCAACTTTACGTCGCGATGTTCCTATGGACCTAACACTCACACCTGTAAGTTCGGAGCACAACTGTTCGACTTCCCTCACTAACAAAGACGGATTCTTCTCTGTGAGTGCATTAAACACATGCAACACAATTCTTTTTTCACCGCTTTGTAATGGCTTACCCTTACGATGCTTCAGCGAAAAACTGGCGGTAGACTCTGCCATTATACATATAATAAGTACATGCGCAATAAACGATGGATAAAATAACGTATCTCTCGAACGCGCACAGTACACCTTCTAATGACGATACATGACTAATCCAGTTCAGAACAAGGTCAGTGATAAAACTCATATAAACAAATATAAACAAATATATGTAATTCACTACCGCTAAAGCACGTGCTCTTGTGTAATCAGAAAGGCAGGCCTAGATGCAAAGGAACCTCCTCTTTACTTTGTTTAAGAATTAACATGCATTTCAGATAAATTAACTCTGTTGCGTAATATATTTAATTGAAACAGTTATGAAAGTAAATATTTGACAATTCTCTTTCAACATATAAAGATATATCACCATGTTAAATAACGAACTAATTTTTACCGCAAAACAGTCTCTACCAAACAGCAGCCAATGAGAGGAGATGAGGTCACGTGACCGTTAAGAGATTACCGGGCAAGCTTACGTGAAACAAGGTATAGCTTTGTGTAGGACGCACTATGAAACAGTAGAGCCAGACTGAAAAATTCAATACCATAGCCGGGATTTGAACCACAGATTCTCTGGTTGTCGTCCAGCCGCTCTAACCCGTGAGTTACTATGGCCAACGTGCTGACATGACATTAAATTCTCCACCTGACTCGTATGAGTGACCTGACTTAAACTACTTACAGCATAGTAAGTCACCATTAAGGTAGTTTTCTCATGTGTTTATAAGAACTCCTAGTGGTTTACCGGGAAAAATATGAGTCAGGTGGAGAATTTTAATGTCATGTCGGCATGTTGGTCATAGTAGCTCAAGGGTTAGAGCAGCTGGACGGCAACCAGAGGATCCGTGGTTCAAATGCCGGCTATGGCATTGAATTTTTCAGTCTGGCTCTACTGTTTCATAGTGCGTCCTACACACGACTAGTGTGAAAGAACAATTAATTTCCATTAATTGTACCTAATAGTGATCCAAACTATAAAGCTCAGGCCTTAAAGTACTTACAGCATAGTAGGTCGCCATTAAGGTAGTTGTCTCGTGTGTTTATGAAAATTCCTAGTGGTTTACTGGGAAAAATACGAGTCAGTTGGAGAATTTTATGTCATGTCGGCATGTTGGCCATAGTAGCTCAAGGGTTAGAGTGGCTGGACAGCAACTAGAGGATCTGTGGTTCAAATCCCGGCTATGGCATTGAATTTTTCAGTCAGGCTCTACTGTTTCATAGTGCGTCCAACACACGGCTAGTGTGAAAGAACAATTAATTTTCACCATGTATGTGCAATAAGCTCGGGTAAACATATCTGCGTTGCAAATTTTTTCCGGTACACCTTCTCGCTTTGCCATGTAGTACCTTAATTTTTGATCTCACAAAAGTGTTTGAATGCGTTAATCATAATATTTTGCTGGACAAATTGGAGGCATATGGAATTAAAGGCTTAACAGTAAACTTAATGAGCATATATCTTATAGGTACAAAGCTAGGTGGATAAGGTTTTTTCCAGAGTTTTCCCTTATCCTGAAAGATTAATTTTAAGTAACTTTAAACTCTATGGACCCCAGACTCACTGGAGGATCATTTCACACAATTCATTCATCATGTGATAGCTTACATTGGAGAATGAAAAAAAAAACTTTTATGTGAAATAGGTACAAAATAAGATGTACAGTATACTGTTTACATAAGGAGGTCAGAGTAAATATAACTAAAATCATGTGTGTTTTGAAGCAGCACTCCTTCATATCAGCTTGGCATTTTTACCCTCTAATAGTCCCTTGAGAAAGTAATACTACTGATTAGTTCAAAAGTGAATCGAGAATATATTGACACATTGCTTCACTCACACTGTTTATTCACAGGACATGTTTCAAGAGCTCTTGCTCCTATCCTCAGCTGATACTCGATTAGTGTAAGTTGTAGTGGTTTCTTCTTTCTCCGTATTGTCAATAGATGGCGTGATGTACTTGTCAAAGATGTCCGGTGGTGGAGTTTCGAAATTCATGACTATGACGATTTTTGTTAATGAAGTTTTTTTCCCATACGGAAAGGTCTATGGGGTGATTAACGTATTTTAATAGAGATGTTTCCAAATTGATGTCATGTCTAGTATTCAAAAAATGAAAAGCCACTGCTGATTTTTCTGTTTCACCATTTTTAATGTTTCTTATATGTTCTTTAGTTCTGATGTTAATATTTCTTTTTGTTTTTCCTATATAAATTTTAGGGCAAGTTTCACATTTGATCTCATAGATTCCTGGTTTTTCTTTGGTAGTGATTGAATTTTTGGGAGGGCCTTTTAACAAATTTCTGATATTAAACCTATTTTGAGGTGCAAGAGTTATGTTGTGTTTTGAGAATATTTTTTGGAATTTGTTATAGGCTGATGGGTGGAAGGTGAATTTTTTAAAAAGTTTTTTCTCTTTTTCTCCTGTAGGTTCTAGGGTGGTGGTTTCTTTTATTCTTTTAGCTTTGTTGAGTCTGTTAACTGTTTTGTCTACTAAATTTGGGTTGAAACCGTTGGATATAGCTACTTTTTTTATGTGTAGGTATTCTTCTTGATAATCTACTCTGTTTAGTGGAAAGTTGATCATCCGAAAGATTAAACTGTTGAAAATGGCATGTTGGTGTTGTTTTGGGTTGAAACTGTTGTTCTTAATGTAATTATCTGTGTGTGTCGGTTTCCTGTAAATACCAAAAGTGAGTTTGTTGTTCATTTTTTTGATCTTGATATCCAAAGATTTATTACTCTCATGTCAAAAACCTAACAATGTAACGAATCTATCCACATGCAACTTCACGGTGAAAGAAATAGATTTTCTAAACAAAGGCCTAAAAACATGTGTAGATTACACAAAAAACATTGAAAACTATATCGCGGACATTGAAATAGCGATATATAATTTGCCCGATAACAAAAAATCTACAATCAGAACACAGTGCATAGAAACTCTAGATCATATTCAAAATGCAAATTCAAAAAGATATTCATATAAAAAATTAATCCAAAATTTAAATGAAAAACCGGTAGTCTACCCAAAAGCAGTCAAGGGTAACAAAATAGTAATATTGGACGAAGAAGACTATCACAAAAAAATGGACAACCTTTTAAACGGAAAAGAATTTGTTAAACTAGAAAACAATCCATTAAAGAAAGCATGCAAATCTGTGGAATTAGCAATTAAAAACAGTAAAATCATGACTAAAAGAGATAAATTGAACAATAAAATAGACAGTCCAAAAACACCATACATATATGGTTTACCCAAAATACATAAACCTGAAATTACCCTCAGACCAATAATTAATAACATTGATGCACCCACTTACCAACTATCAAAATGGCTGGTTCAAATCTTCAGATCCTTCACAAAATTTGAAAATTTAAGTATCAAAAACTCGTTTGAATTGTTAAATCTCCTGAAGGACACAAAGATCAACTCTACAGATGCTTTAGTTTCCTTTGACGTCATTTCTTTATATCCAAGTATACCTACCAATGAGCTTATTCCACTTCTCAAAAAATGGCTGGAATCAATACAAATAACACCTGAAGAAATAGAAGAACTGTCACAACTTACAGAAATTTGTATCAATCAAAATTTTTTCAGCTTTAATGGACAGATCTATAAACAAAAAACGGGCCTAGCTATGGGCAACCCACTGTCTCCCTTCTTGGCTGATTTATTCATGAGTGCTTTTGAAACACATATCACAAAAACTTTTCCAAATTATTTCAAAGTGTGGTATCGCTATGTTGACAACATTTTTGCAATAGTACCTAAAAAACTCATACAAGATAGTCTTAGACTTTTGAATATACAAAATCCAGCTATAAAATTTACATTGGAAACAGAAGAGGATGGTGTGCTCCCCTTTTTGGACATCAAGATCAAAAAAATGAACAACAAACTCACTTTTGGTATTTACAGGAAACCGACACACACAGATAATTACATTAAGAACAACAGTTTCAACCCAAAACAACACCAACATGCCATTTTCAACAGTTTAATCTTTCGGATGATCAACTTTCCACTAAACAGAGTAGATTATCAAGAAGAATACCTACACATAAAAAAAGTAGCTATATCCAACGGTTTCAACCCAAATTTAGTAGACAAAACAGTTAACAGACTCAACAAAGCTAAAAGAATAAAAGAAACCACCACCCTAGAACCTACAGGAGAAAAAGAGAATACACTTTTTAAAAAATTCACCTTCCACCCATCAGCCTATAACAAATTCCAAAAAATATTCTCAAAACACAACATAACTCTTGCACCTCAAAATAGGTTTAATATCAGAAATTTGTTAAAAGGCCCTCCCAAAAATTCAATCACTACCAAAGAAAAACCAGGAATCTATGAGATCAAATGTGAAACTTGCCCTAAAATTTATATAGGAAAAACAAAAAGAAATATTAACATCCAGCAGACCAGCAGAAGAGTCGAGTCGTCCAGGTTTTCCTGGACGGAGTGTATGCTGCCCAGCACCTAGCCGCTTCTAGCGTCTTTATCTGGGCAGTGTAGAAGAATTTTTAATGTCACAGGCGATTGTTTTGGGCAGTGGATATGTCTAGCCTTGGTGAGCGCCGTCGCCCCGTGGAGGGGTGATGCGCCAATGCTGGCTGCGCACTTCCGCCTGCTGGAGGCTTCTGAGCACAGTCCGCTAAACAGGCTAGAGGGAAAGGATCTGTGTTATTGTATAAGGTATTTCCTAGCCCATTACTGGGCTTAGGAAGTTGGAGTCAGGGGAGTGTGGCCCTGTTTAGTGCTAGGTACCCAAGGCATCTTTGGGTAGCCGATAGCTTGGTCTCCGGCGAGGAACCCTATGGTCGTAACGGCCTAGGGTATTTACCAGTATGTTGGAGTGGGAGTCCAGCTTATCGTAGATGGTGCGGGATCTCTCCCGCACCACGTCGACGATATACGGGACTCCAGAGTGAGTATGTAGGATGTGGGACGGAAATCTCCGCCCGGTATCGTAGATCATGCGCAATGCCCTGTTCTGGACGTACTGGAGTCTGCGAATATTGGTTGGAGCCGCTGATCCCCAGACTTCGCAGCCGTACAGAATCAGGGGCGGTATGATCGCCCGATACAGGCGTAGTTTGAGGTGAGTAGGCATGGTGGACTTGAAAATGGAGTATAGCTGAGTTAACGCTGCATGCCCTTGTCCGGCTTTGACCCGGATATGAGGTGCGTAGGTGAGTCCGCGATCCAGGTGGACGCCAAGGTATTTGGCAGTGGGAACCCAAGGGATTTGCCTCTGCCTCAACCTCAGCGACCAGTCTGGTCGCCTAGCTCGGACCTTAGCCAGGAGAAGTGCAGAGCTCTTCTCGGGGCTAATGGCCATTCTCCACATCTCACTCCAACGGCCAATGGCTCGGAGTTGGCGCTGCAGCGGAGGATGACAATATCGTAAGTTTTTGTTACGTGCCATTATGAGGACGTCGTCAGCATATTGGCACGTAACAGTCTGTGGTTCCAGGGGTAAGTCAGACATGTAGGCCGCAAAGAGTATCGGGGACAGTACACTGCCCTCCGGGACTCCCGCGGCTATTGGTCTGATAGATGACATCCTTCCTTCCACTCTCACCCTGAAAGTGCGGTTTCTGAGGAAACTGCTAATCAGGGCAAGATAGGGAGGAGGTAGGTTGGCCTCCCTGAGTTTGTACAGTAGGCCTTGGTGCCAGGTTGTGGCAAAGGCTTTCTCTACGTCTAACAGCACCGCGACTGTCTTGAGGTTTTCCTGGAAACCCAGGGCTGTCCTCTCGGCCAGGCGCAGTAGCTGTAGGGTCGTGGAGTGTCCATGACGAAAACCAAACTGGTGATCGGGTAGGAGCTGCCTTTCCTCGAAGAGAGGGGTCAGGCGGGATAGGAGCAACCGCTCAAATAGTTTTGAGACGGTTGGGAGAAGACTTATGGATCGGTAGCTAGACGGAAAGACCGGATCCTTGCCGGGCTTCAGAATGCACACCACTCTCGCCTCTTTCCAGCAGGCTGGGAAGTGGCGGAGGTGGAGGCACACATTGAAGATCCGCGTCAAATGGATAACGGCCCTCTTGGGAAGGTGCTGGAGCATGAGTGCGCTGACACCGTCATGTCCAGGGGATTTGTTAGGTTTCATTTTTCGGATTTCAGTAGTCACCGCCTTTGGGGTGACTATTGGGATATGGATCGCCTCATGGCGCCGCTGTGGCTCCTCATAGAGGTCTTCCACAGCTGCCTCCACGAGGTCAGTGAAGTCTTCGTCCTGGGGGTCCTCCCTCGGCTCAAATTGACTTTCCAAATGATCCGCGAAAGCTGTGGCCTTGTCTTGGGGCTCGTAAGCGAGTCTCCCTCGAGTGCCATGCAGCGGATGCTGGTACAGAGTTTTGTCCCTCCTGAGGGACGATGATCTTCCAGGGGTGCTTTTCCTGGAGGTCGACGTTTCGGAATGTGTTCTCCCAGGCCACCTTACGGTGGGCACGGAGCAGCCGCCTTGCCAGGGATTTGAACCGCTGGTAAACTGCTCCTATCCTGGGATGACGGAAACGCTGCCATAGCTTCCGAACAGCTGCCTTGGCTTTTAGCAGCTGCCGGATCTCGTTTGTGATGGACAGAGGATTATGTGTGTTGGTGGGTATACGGTGAGTGTGTGTACTCACCGCTAGGCGTACCTGCTGGGAAAAACTCATCGCCGCAGCCTCCAGCGCCTCGACGTCGTCGATGCGTGGACGAGGGTCGATGGTTTGGTTAAGTTTAAGGATGGCTGCATCCCAGTCTACCTCTAGCTCCCAGTCTGAGTTTAACAGAGCTGGCATGGTGACATCGGAATCGACCGTGACAGGGTCATGGTCTGAGTCCAATTCATTCACCGCCGAGAGGTCCAGATGGAATGGAAAGTTCTTGGTGATCATGATGTCGATGACATCCGGCCTGCCACGAGCCGGATGGAAAGTTGGACCTCTCGGCCCGTGCGTGGCGAGATTTGGGTCTCCGCTTATGAGGCGGTAGAGCCCTCGTCCCCTCTGGTTGCTTGTGCGGCTGTGCCAGAGCCCATGTTTCGCGTTGAGGTCTCCTGCAATGCAAACCACTGGGTGTAGGTTGAGAAGGGTAGTGTAGTCAGGTTCAAAGAACTGGTTGCCAGGTGGATCATATGCCGCTACCAGCAGGGTGTCCTGTCCGCCGACTGAGAGCCGGATGGCGCAGGCCTCCACGTGCTGCAGGGCAGGGAGAGGAACAGGTGTGTGCGTGATGATGTTTTTCACGAGTATAGCTGTACCGCCACCCCGCCGACCGTTTCGATCAGTGCGGTGGGTGACGTAACTTGGCAGCGAGAAGTCTGTACCAGCCTTCAGGTGCGTCTCGCAGATCATGAGGATGTCAATCCCGTAGGACTGTACAAACTCCAACATTCCAGGACGCTGGTCCCGTACACCGTTTGCGTTCCAAAACGCAGCTCGTAATGGCCTCCTGACTAGTCGGGGGGCCATTACTCATCGGCGCACGGGAAAAGCTCCTCGAGTGTTTGGAGGAGGATAGTGTGTTTTTCGAGGAAGTCAAGCCTCGGGTCTTCCATTTTCTCCTTGCAGTCCCTAAGGATGGGGAGAACTCTCAGAATGAGGTCGCCGAACCACAGGGAAAGCTCCCTGAATTCGTCGACATCCCTCGCAGAGATGGTCCCCCCGAAGGATGCAAGCGCCGCTGCAGGTGCCCTCGCAGGTGCATGCGCCCTGTTTGGAGCAGGTTCTGCTGCTGGTTCCGGCGCTGTGGCCGGGCCGGTTGACTCAGCTGGAGCCACCTCCCTGGTGGGAGGGGCTGCGGCCTGTGTGGCAGGCTTGGCTGTCCGGCGCGCCTTGCGGCCCTTTCTCGGACGCTGTGGACGTGGTGCCTCCTGTGGAGGTTTAGGTGTAGTGGGCTGAGGAGCCGCTTGCTCTGCCACCTGCAGAGTGCGCTCTGCCCTTCCGAGAGCCGCCGCGAATGAGACCCCGGGACGGACAGTTGCCAATCCCGCATTGCCTCCGCGGCGGTTCTCTATGATCCTTTGCCACGTCGCACAGCCCTTGTAGGTGCTAACATGGTCCTGGCGGCAATTTGCACATCTTTTCTCCTCAGGCGCTTTTTCGCAGTCCTTCAGGAGGTGGGGACCCGCACACCGCAGACATGCAAGCTTACGCTCGCAGGCCATGCTGGAGTGATGGAACCCCATGCACCTGTAGCACTGCACAGGCCCACCCTGTCCGTGAAAGCGTTCAACCTTCACTACAGTGTGGAACAGCACCCGAACAGCGTCGATGGGCTGAACCGCCGCCCCAGGAACCTTGTCCACTACTACCAGGAAGAGAGGCATTGGTACACGCACAGAGCCTTCCTCTGTGTGTACGATCTTCCTCAGCTGGGCGACAGCTGAGGCCTTTATGCCGTGCTCCTGCTCCAGAGCGAGTTTTACCTCCTCTGGCGGGCACTCGGAATCTAGTCCCCGCAGAACCCGTCTTTCGACGTTGGGCTTCTGGGGGGAGTAATAATAGAACTGTATCTCACAGTCTCTTAGTACTTGCTTTGCAGCCTCAAAATCCTCGGGACTGCTGGTGGATATGAAGACCTTGCGAGGCTTCCTCTTGGCCTCGAAGGGATGCTTCAGCGTGGCTGCCAGCTTTCGCATAACAGCCACGTGATTTTTAAAGCTATCCGCTACGATAGGCGGAAGCTTGGACCCCCTCTTGTTTAGGGGTTGGGGCGCCTGTACAGGTTGGCCCTGTGGCTTAGGGCCAGAGTTACTCCGCCGTCGCCCTTGGACGACGGTGAAACCCCCCTGGTCGGCGGTGTCATCCTCTGACTCTGAGTCGGGCAGAGGGGGAAAATCGGTTGTGGGGACTGATGCCTCTTGGACCGGAGTAAGGCCCTGAGGAGGTGCCGAAGCTTTCCTCTTTGAAGACCTTGTCTTCGTGGCTGTAGCTGCCACGGGATCGGGTGCAGAAGAGGTTGAGGGTTGTTGCCCATCGTCCGGCGTTAGTCGGGTCGCCGCAGTTGCCCTCCGGCAGTCCGCAGAGGACCGGACCCCCCTGAGGGAGGCGCCTGAACGAGTCATTGACTCAGGGTTTTGGACCATTGGCCCGAAACCCCTTGGCTACGGTCTTGCGGACCCTGCTGTCACGTAGTCTGTCAAGTCCTTTAGTCGGAAAAATAGAAAACAGTAGGAGAGGAGTAAGAAAAAGTCCGCTCTATTGCTGGTTGCTGGCTGCTGGAAATCGTATCTCGGCTGTCTTGGCTGAGAAGAGGGCCATGCGGCGCTGCCGCGCCTGCAGAAGAAGGCTGTTGCTGCTGCACACGCTACGCTGCGCAGAGAGGAGAAGGCGAGCCGGGCTGCTGCTTCCTTTATGGGCACAGTTCTGAGCACGCGTTTTACATCCACGTGCTCGTGCCCTGAAGAACTGTCGCAAACCCTAGAATGCTGCTCCCGTCGACGAAAGAAGTGTCTCGAAGAAACTCGGTGCACGCGTAGCAGGGTAGCAAAGCTGTCCAATACACCCGTCGATAAATCTGGCTCACAGATAGAACATCCACCAAGAGAATCGCGAATGCGAATGAATGAATATTAACATCAGAACTAAAGAACATATAAGAAACATTAAAAATGGTGAAACAGAAAAATCAGCAGTGGCTTTTCATTTTTTGAATACTAGACATGACATCAATTTGGAAACATCTCTATTAAAATACGTTAATCACCCCATAGACCTTTCCGTATGGGAAAAAAACTTCATTAACAAAAATCGTCATAGTCATGAATTTTGAAACTCCACCACCGGACATCTTTGACAAGTACATCACGCCATCTATTGACAATACGGAGAAAGAAGTAACCACTACAACTTACACTAATCGAGTATCAGCTGAGGATAGGAGCAAGAGCTCTTGAAACATGTCCTGTGAATAAACAGTGTGAGTGAAGCAATGTGTCAATATATTCTCGATTCACTTTTGAACTAATTTGTGCTTCACTGTCCCTACGCTTCTTTCAAGTTTATACTTTGAATACTACTGATGTTTAAAAGCTCTTATTTCTTCTAAAGCACAGACTATTGAGTACTAAGCATAGTTCAGTTATAAACTATACACTAAATGAATTTGTAACTAGCCTAACTTACAGGATGTAACTGGCAGCTGGGAGAGGGGGCAACAAGGAAAAGGCAAAACAGTATGCATTTATGTTTGACAATTTCTGCGAGAAGTGTCAGAACTTATGTTGATGATGTGAAATGAACATCCTAGATTTGGTGTGTCAATTTCAGTTATTTATAGCACACCCAAAGAAAAATCCATAAAATCCATAACTCCCACTAAGAAGAGACTAATTTCCTGCTCAGATTACACATATGCAGATGATGTAAGTAGCAATTAACTTCCGTGACTAGTGGCTCCATGTTATTATAAATATGTTCTTTTAATGGTGAAAAATATTTATTAAAGATAGCAATAACTGTATTCTGTGATTGTGAACGCTTGTGGCTGCAGAATGATACAAACCGACATGTGTTTGTGTCTAGTTTATTCACCTGAACACACTGTAAAACTCTGTAATTATGTTACAAAAAGCATAATTTTTACAAACTTAACTATTTTTAAGAAATATTACATTTTTCTCAGATCACAGGACTAGTTTCGCAAATACTTATGTATTATGTAATTATGCCTCTTCAAAGGACTGTCTTAAATGTGTAATAATTGGGTCAGCTTTATACTTGGGATATAATTTATTGGATATGAAAAAGTAATTTTTACACAATTTAATGGAAAATGCAGCATAAACTATTTGATTTCTTAAGATTTTCGTTGCAATTAACTTGGAAATGAACAAGAAATAGATAAAATTTTCATTTGCTGACTGGCAGTACTTGTTTATGAATTATTGCATTTTCATTCACATCACTGTCATTCACCACTGTTTTGTGAATAAAGTAGGCCGTGTCATTGCTTAATCTATCAAGCAGAAAAGTCAGTGTCCAGTTCATAGACTAGAAGAGGGAATTTCTAGAGATTTGGAAAATTATTTTGATTTGCATCCTACTTCTACAGAATTTGTAATTTCTCACTTACAGAGAAATATTTGATTTGCTATTTTGTGCTTATGTTACAACTTGCTACGTACTGCACAAAATTAAAAGAAAGACTGAAGAAAAAATTTGAATAGCCCAATCAATAAAGGGCCAAAAACAGTGAATGTTGGAACTTTCTCTGGTAAAGCTGAATTTTCTCCCAGTAGTAGATCACTATTAGAGAGACATTTTTTCAAAAGTTCCCAAACATTCCAATGGAGCTTCCCCCCCACCCCCTTTAAGTTTAAGATATAGGCTTTTACGCAATCGCATACAACTTTTTAACCAAAAGTTTGTTAAGGTTATATTATCTACAGTTCTACTCCCTGATAAATACTCTACAACTTTTATAATTACATAATTTATAATTGCAGCAGTTTTCCCGTAAATTAACGAAATGTTGAAAATAACTATTTCTTTTAGCCACCTATCTATGTTTTTGCAAAACCATATTTTTATTCGTCACCAAATGAAAAAATGCTTCAAATAAAAGTTGTAGCACATATATTCCTGAGTACATCGGTATATAAACATGTACAATTATGTGTATTACTCTACTAGTAACATAGAAAACAGTAGCTAGGTTTTGAGCGCGTGATCGCCCGGGAGTCAGCAGACAGCGTGAGCCAGCCGCGTCCGTGGTGTAAGAGGAAGAATAAAGGTGCTCAATTTCCAAAAATAATTTTTAATGCATTTAACACTGTTTGTTTGATCTAACGTGTCAGGAATAGTTGATAATGTAGGAAAAACTTTATTAGCCGCCATATTTCATGTACTTTTAGCATACATTTCAGGTACATCCCACCACATTTTATAGCACAGCACATTAAACAAAATTCAAAGTATGTAATAACGATCACCAAAAAGACTACTTAACTGAAGCTTTAAAGTAATAGTTGGAGCCGTAATGACGAATGTATCAAGTTGGCACCACCGGCTTGGTGCGGGGTCGACAACCTCTTATCTATTCTAGACTCTAAGTAGACATAAACATGACATGTGCATTGAACAGAGTTTGATGCATCCCGTGAAATCCGTTGGGGGCCTAACTCATGGACGAGGCATAACTGACAGCGCTCTATCAAAATGGTTCCTCGGAGCATTTTTTCTTACAAATTCATGATGCTGTAGAAGCTTATTTTGGGATATCAATTCAGTGCAATGAGCAGCATGTCGAACTTCGCGTATCTAGACGAGAAAGAGATTTGTCAGACCTGCAAACATTTACAACATGGTTCCAAACACACAATCCTTTTACAAAAATATCAGGTGAATTAGTTTCATTGACATCTGGATTCGTGTGTGATGATTCAAACTGCAATGAAGCTTATGATGTCGGTCTCTATCATAACCAAAATGTTACATGACATTAAACTTCACAGGAAGGACATGGTTAAGACTCTAGCAGTGCAGAAGTCAGCATTGGTACGATCCAAACAAGTTAGTGTGAATTCCCAACAACTTTTTAACTGTATTTTGTGTGTGTTCGGCAGTCCCGGAAAATTGAAGACTTACTTTGAATTTGAACTGGCTCCTCGGCCACCTGCTTTGTTTGATGATATATCCTTAAGAAAAGGAACAAAATAGTCACTGATGAAGCTATTTGAAGAAGGTGTCATCGACGTTACGGACCAAAATGGTGCAACTTATGTTTTAGACAGAGGATTTTTTCTACACAAAGTAGCGTGGCCAAGAAATTGTTCCTGTGGCGTCATCTTAGAAACGTATTGTAAATATGTTGTAAATAAGTATGGATCTAATTCAATTGTAGTATTTGATGGTTATCAAGACGAGCCAACAATGAAAAAACTTAATAACAAAACAGAAGAGCAGCCAAAAGATCTTCACCTGATAGTGTTTGATGAAAACACAATTTGTGTTACTAGAAAAGAAGAGTTTTTAGGAAATACTAGTAACAAGGGAAAACTGGTACTAGCTTTGGTATCTGAATTCAGAAAATGAGGACTACAAGTAGTTACAGTGGAAGATGATGCTGATGTACAGATTGTTATGACAGCTATTCAACAGCAGAGAAGTGATTGTAAGGTATTTGTCCTTGGAACTGATACCGAGTTAATAGTATTAACTTTTTTTTTTTTTTTTTTTTTCTTGGTACTTTACGTCCTCCAACGTTAAGTCATATCAGACGATGAATGGAATGGGTGAAATGATGCTCAAATGAGCCCAGGATCCATAGAGCTTAGAGTTACCTGACATTCGTCTTTCGGAAAAAACCTTATCCAAGTAACTCACCCTGACCGACATTCGAACTCGGGACCTCTTGAACGTGAGGCAGACATGCCACCACCATGCTATCAAGGCGGGCATAGTATTACTTATGGCACTGGCTCCTGAAAGTACTTGTATATATTTCTGTAAAGAGATAGGGGGGGCAGTTCCATTAACCGCTTCGCCGATGGCCATTTAAACCCTTCAGGGGCCGGCAACGGATACCCAATAAACAGAACAGAACATTTAAATTGTTAAATGCTGTAAAAATGCATCATAAATACAATTCCGTATCTTCCGTATTTATTAAGTTATTTAAACGAAACAAAAACTGGTTTAAAACTCATTAAAGGCAGTATAAATCTACAGTAACAATAAAGTAGAGACTACATTAATAAATTGTTGAAATTTCACTACTTTGTTTCACTGTAGCAAAAGCCATTCTTTGTGCCGAACGCGCCTAATATGTGAATCATTTTGTTTTGTATGTATACGAGCCATAGTATGTATGTATAGCTACGTAAGCGACTTCTCAGGTTCAAGTTTAGTTTATTTATGCTATGCCAAGCGATAATATGACGAGAATATGTTGCGTCACACACTCACACACTGGAATGAAAACTCTGTCAGCATCTGTTATTACAGTGTTTCTCAACCAAGGTTTCTAGTAGCCTTATGCAGCAGTTTTCGCTCTGTATTTCAGTTATTTATACTCTCTCTTTGTTCAGAGCGATTTCTTGTAGCTATCAAGAGCTAAATGTATGGCACATTTGAAATTCTTAAATTTCAATGTTAACCATGGCTTATCCCGGTAATGTAGCAAATAAATTAGCTTGGGTATGATGTGTACAGGCTTCTGATATTACTGTAGAAAATCTGGAAGATTTGTTGTACGATTATGAAGGAGATCTTTAGGGCATACGTAGCAGTGACGTGTACTGGTTTACAGCTGGCATGTTAGCTACTCCATTGTTTGGGGAAATGGCGGGTCAAATATGCGTGATACGGATCAGCTATTACCAGCTATCCCTCTTTACGGAAAAGAGTTAAATGGTAAAAAAAAAGTATTTTTATACCACTGGATGTAACTATGCACAGTTGTTTAGTAATTTTCAGAGCTGTAAAAGACATTCATCTACCTGTACTTGCGCGTATAAAGAGCTCGTAACCTAATTGAGTATTATAATACTCAGAGGCCTCTTTATACTAGGGGGTAGCAAAATTCACCACATCATCCCTCATACTTGAGAGAAAACACTTTCCTAAAAGTATACCACCCACACCCAAAAAACTTGTAACCATTTCGAAAATGTGTAGTGTGTTGCGAAAAAGAAGTTCGCAAGGAAACCAATATTATTGGGTGTGAATCTGCAGATGTGCCCTTGGGTGTTTATCCAGGTTTGGAGGTGTACAATTCAAAAAGAAACCTTTAAGGATACGTTTACATTCCTTATAGAACTAATTTAAATTTATTGTAAAACAGCAAGATTAAAATAATTGGCGTTACATGAGCATTAAATGCATGTATGCGCAGGACGTCTATACACGTCCATATCGGTTTGGGGCATTTTAACTTGGACGTCATATGACGTCCATATCGGTGAAAGGGTTAACAATGTACTGCAGAATCTCCACTCTAATAGAAAAGTTTGGAGATCAACATTAGTTACTTCTGTTTTGTCATGCCATGACTAGATGTGATACCACATCCAGCATATATGGAATGGGCAAATTAAAAGCAATAGAATTGCTCAGATCAAAACCTGATATGCAGAATACAGCGAGGATGTTTTTGGATGATTCTACAACAAGAGAGGACCTTTTGATTGCTGGTGAGAAATTTGTTTTGTGTTTTTATAGGTTAGAGAAATACTGAAATCTGATTGAAGCCCATTACTATAACTTCTTGACAGTAACAAAGAAAAGTTCCCTTAGATAAAATTTTGATCTAGCAAAATTACCTCCAATGTCTGAGGATGTCTTGAACATTCGCTGAGAGTATTTTTGCAAGTTCAAAAATTGTTGGGTAATACTCTTGATGCTACAAACTGGGGTTGGGAGATTGAAAACATGAAAGAAATTAGAGAAACCAAAAGAACATTGAAACCAATTCCTACCTCAAAGCCATTTGCTCCAAACGAACTGCTGTACTTAGTCTCATGTTCTTGTAAACAGGGATGCGGACAATACTGTGGATGTAGAAAAGTGAACCTGAGTTGCACGCAATGTGTGAACACTGTAGTGTCCTCATACAGATTAATTTGTAACCATTATCAAAGAGACATGCTTCTAAACATAAAATTTCTTTTATGGGCTACAATAATCATGACTTGTAAATATGAAACCAGTGTTATAACATTTTTGTTGGGTGGAAGGTCGTGATGCTGTTTTAAAACACAAGTTAGACAGTTCATAATTTAAAACAGCCGCCGATTTAGCCAGTCCTGGACGTGGCGAGTCCATAGGTGGTGGATAATGGAATGACCTTATATAACAAGGCTAGGTTAAATCCCATGAACAAAAACTGGCATACAAATGTGTACAATAATTAATTATGAACAAAATTAAAATCCTTATTTCAATAATGTTATAATCAGAAAAACAACTTTTACTTATCATATCACTAATGTTATTTTGATTATACCCAAGTATTTACTAAATTACAAAATAAAGTTGGACACACTATAGGCTTGTACGATTATGTGTTAAAAATAGATGTTATAATTACAGTATTAACTAATTAAATAGGCGTATGAAGATAAGGCACCTTTCGACTATGCCTGCCGACTCCTGGGTGCTCACACGCTCAAAACCTAGCTACTGTTCTCTATGTTACTAGTAGAGTAATACACATAACTATATGTTTATACACCGATGTACTCAGGAATATATGTTCTACAACTTTTATTCTAAGCATTTTTTCATTTGGCGACGAATAAAAATATGGTTTTGCAAACACTTAGGTGGCTAAAAAAAATTGCTTTTTACAACATTTCATTCATTTACAGTAAAACTTCTGCACTTATAAATTATGTTGTTATAAATGTTGTAGAATATTTATCAGGGAGTAAAACTGTAAATAATATAACGTTAACAAACTTTTGCTTAAAAAGTCGTATGCAATTGCATAAAACTCGACATTTTTAAACTTAAGGGGGGGGGGGGGGGGAAGCTCAATTGGAATTTTTGGGGACTTTTCAGAAAATAATCCTCTCATCAAAGTCTATCACCCTTGAAAAAATCAGCTTTACCAAAATGAGTTCCGACACAAAACCTTTATTAACTGGGCTATGAAGGAGAGTCTTTTGAAAGTGTAAATTAATTTTACAAAAGGTGCAGACTAGAAAGTTTTATCAGGTAAAACACTCGAGCTACAGTGACCACTCAATACAATCTCATTTTCTCATGATGCATTTAAAACACTATACGTTTTGCTAATTGTGTATGTATATACATATATGCATATGACCTGAAAAACACAACTAATAACAAGATTTGGAAGCGTTATAGAGGGTACCATAACACAATGGTGATATGGAATGCCCAGGGATTTTATAGATGTTATGTAACATGCAGGTTAGCATTATCAGGAGCATAATCATGAAGTTTTACTCTATATTATAACTTAGTTCTGTTATGTATGTGCACTGCTGTGACAAGAATGGTGTATTGGTTAAAGTTAAGCTTTTTGAAATATACCCTATCAGAAAGCAAGTCATTCCACATCATGGGGATGAAGAAATTTCCCAATTTGCTACTATGCGTTTGGAGAAATAGTCAGAGAAATTGTCATATTTGTAAATATTAGTATTTGACCAGTTATTTTAAAAAGTAATTAAATAAAATGAGCTGAGTGATTTAATTATAAGTGATGCACTTCAAACTTCAGATACTGTGTGTAAGCTCACTCATTTTGCTATTCAGTACTCCATTATTTTTTCATTATATGATTTGCTTGTATGCAACAATATTTGCCTGAGCAACAACCCTTTTCCAATCCAATTTGCTTGCACACATGTAAAAATGTTTAGAACTTTACAATAATTACGGATTCCACACAATTCATGTGTATATGTTTGGAGATTTTTTTTTTTTTTCAATAGTTGACTGTGGTTGATACAGATGTTGTGCATGTTGTCTGCAATTCAAGAAGCAGTAGTGCTAATCATAGCCTGCTCAGCCCGCCTTGGTAGCGTGGTGGTAGCATGTCTGCCTCACGTTCAAGAGGTCCCGAGTTCGAATCTCGGTCAGGGTGAGTTACCTGGATAAGGTTTTTTCTAGGGTTTTCCCTTATCCTGTAAGATGATAGTCGGGTAGCTCTAAGCTCCATGGACCCTGGACTCATTTGAGCATCATTTCATACATTTCATACATACACTCGCCAGCTGGGAGTGTTATGAGTAAAACTTACAGATTTCTCCACTACTCACCGTATGGCGCTGGCTGATGACCCCTCTGTAAACCTCTTCCAGTGGACAGCTGCAATGTGTTGACATTACAGACGTAGAACTTGCCAATGCAGTGCTTTACAGTTTAGGAATTTAGATTTTTCAAACACTTCCGTTGTCGCAGTAGTAATGCACTTTCATATCACAGGAATATAATGTTTGCATATCAGTTCACTTAGCAGTTCTGAATGCTTTGAGTTCTCTGTACACACGAGATAAGAAGAATGTTGCATTGCTGGCATTATGTATTCCTCTAGACTTTTTCTCACACATACTTTAGGTAGCTTAGGTACAGCAGTTATAAATTTCTCTGTGACTGCCAAAAGAGAAACAAACTTTGGAGTTGGGTAATAGAACGTGGAGTTTTCATCCCTTTTGAATATTAGATTTACAAGGGATGCTGTACACTTGGCGGTAGACACTTTTGTAAGACAGGTGACACAAGAGCATTCGGCCGCTATTTTTAAAACTATAAAACCTCCTATATATGCCAGTGATGATAAGTGGGCTGTTGCATGAACCAGGGCTGTATAGGAAGGAAAGAAATAAACTATAAGTAAAAAGTTTAAAACGGTTTAACAATATACGTTAGTAGGTCTTAAGATGGAAATTCACATTACCTTTAATGTTGTTCAATTCACTCAATATTGCGATTATTGTGTCTGGAAGCTGTGTTGCAGTGTACAATGGTGCCTTTTTCTCCCGCAAATCAGATTTCCAAATCCGTATACTGCTGTCTGTGACTTCTACATTTGCTGAAGATGGTAGCGATAATATTCCAGTTTTCATTATTTTGTTCATGCAGAATGTTACAGCTCTAGAATCCAGCATATCATTTGCTCCTGCCATATGTCTCAATCCACTGAAAAATAGCTCAAGAGGATCACTGTTGAATGCCCTGGTTAAGACAAAGTGATAGCCATTGGAAATTAAATATCGTACACAATTCACAGCTTAAGCCGTTTTAAGAATAAGTGCTTCGTAAGTTTCTGCACTTAAGAAATCATTTTCAGTTTCTTTGCTTTTTGACATTATGTTGATTAATTAATTTGGGAAGTCTTTCTCCAACCACTCGAGTCTTTCATCGTCTAAGCAAGAAAACTCTTCTGTTTGTGTTTTCTGATGTTATATGATGGTTCGTGCTGCAGGTGTCAAGAAACGTGAACCATTTCGAAATTGTTTCCAGATACTGAACTGTCGCATTTACAGATGAAAATGAATATTGGTCCAAAGAGGGATTTTCGGCCCGGAACTTAAGAGCTGCTATTATTTCAAACATGCACTGCTAGTGTGTGCAGTTGCTGTCTGTCAGCTTCTTTGTAAAAAAATATGCTGCTGGAAGTCTGAATTTCATAGAAACTCCAGATATTAGAAAGCACAACAGACGGTTTGCTAAAATTGGCTTATCTTTTGATGCATTATTAATCTCTTCTCATCAGTTTTACCAGTACTATGATCAGAGTCTTTGCTGTTAATTATTTTAATCTAATGTGTTGCATCCTGCTCTCCAAAAAAAGTGTCTACTTCTTTGTCATACTGAAGCTGCTGTCTAATAGACATTTCGTCTATAATCAGACTACAGATCAGTTCAGCTTTATTTAAGTTTTCAGCTTCAGCAGTAAGTCTAGATTTGATTAATGTCACTCCGGTTTCTAGACATAAATCTCCCACAAAACGCGAGAGGGTTCTTATGCTTGGAAGTGTCATTATTTGCTTCCTTGCAAATTTGTACCCTTTCGGTGAGCAATACTGCCATAGTATGCACTGCTTAATTGAGTCTTCACTCCATCTTGGAGACAGTTTACCGTAATTAAGCAACTGATCCAGTAAAAATAGGCTTTGGGGATGATCATTATGTTCTTCGGAGAGCAATAATTGAATTGATTTATGAAAATTATTGGTCTCATAATAATGCAATCTTTCTTCATTTGCCTGTTGCTTGTTTACAAGCTATTTGTGCCTTGTATTTGCTCTCCATAATTTACATCTCAAGGTGTTATTCTCCCTTTAATTCCTCTTTAATTCCTCTTTAATTTGGAAATTATGTCTTCCTCAGTCTGAATTGCAGTGCTTCGGTACCATGATCTAGCGCATTAACATAAGCAGCACTGTTAACGCTTTCTTTGCTAGAACTGCGTTTCCGTTTTCTGCTTTCTATGTTTAAACGTATTTTTTAAATTTGTTGCCTTGATGTTTCTTGTTTCACTAATTTATATTCTGGATAGTTTGGAAAAATGCTTGAAATATTTCCTGATTTCAGCAGTTTAATTTTACAGCCTGGCTTATAGTCGTCCTCAGTAAAATGCAAACTGCACACGACTGTTGAATTAGACTTATCATTTACCGTGAAATTAGAGCGCGATATAGCTTTCAGCCATTGTTTATGTAGTTCTTCTACTGGAAATTCGTGGAAACTGACCCCTTTTGATTTTCCTTTCTTACTTTTACAGAAGGGTACGCAACAATACACCATCTGAAATACAAAGTATTGAGCTCATAATTGCTGCTATGCTGTTTGTTGTAATTATTGCTACTACTGCTATTATAATGATGATGGTGATGATGATGATAATAATAATAATACGTAATTGTTACATTTGGAGCATTCCTCTGTATGGTTCGAAGACCTGGACTTTGGAAAAACGAAGAGCTTTGAAATGCAGTGCTATTGTAAATTTTTGTACTATGAAGCAGTCAAGGAAAATATACCTACTAAGATAATGAACTGCCACTATTTATGGCACAACAGTAAAAGTAATAATAAACAATGACATGTTGTGCGCATACTTATGATTACTTATATTACTCTTATTTATACCCAGTTTTCTTGTTCGCATACCTTAGAATGTTGTCAACAGCACTTCATGTAAAATTCATGTTCAATATTAATTTGAAAACCCTCAATTAGTTTACCTGTCACCACAAAACTAAATGTCACAATGTTACTGACGGCTACAAGTGGATGCTTTAGGGTTCAGCTTTGAGAGCTCCAAGCGGCAGAAATTGCAAACACAGCTCGGTCGCTTAAATGGGTAAGAATCCGACAGAGTGCCGAGGCTTAAAGGAATGTGAGCGGGCTGTGGGCTGATTGACAACTGTTGTTTTGGTCTGTTTATGCATGTGCATCGGTGAACCTTAAGACTTAGATTTTTTTAATTTTTTAATTTAGACTTTCCTAGAGTGTTAGTGAAAATGTTACTATTACCTGTGATTATAGAGTGAACACTTTTATTCTCATTGCTTTCTGCACAATAGTGAAAGTGAACATCATTGTTCTTTGTAAATATTCAGCTTGGTAATATGAGTATTGATTAGCTCATGCTTTTTATCCAGCTTCTTTACACAGGTCAAAAATTGAAATTAATTCTGCTTCTGTAGATGAAGTCTTTATGTTATAGCATTTGCAGAGTCTGCATCATATAAACATTTTATGTAAAGTGCCTAATTTGCAATGCACTACATACAAATCTTTGGCTTTCTTTTAAATGTCTCAAAACTATGATAAGATACATATTTTACTGGCAGTAATTTTATTAAATTTAGTCAAGTAGTTACAATCATATAAAATGTCAGACCTGGTATGCAGATTTAAGTGAAGACATGTGAGGGTGTGTCAAAAAATATCCAGAATTATTCTTTTTGCACTTAAATGTACCCATGCTTGGGATTGATGTTGACAGTACTGGAGATGTCTGACCTTGAGCTACATAATACCACATACATAATTCGTGTAGCGATATGCAGTTGGAGGGAAGCAGGGACATTGTATGGGTATGTTTACTGTACCCAACATGAATCTTAAGTTGCAGCAGTGCTCGTCAGCTAGATTTTGTATTCTTCTTGCCAATACTGTATTACAAACATTGGAAATGTTGCAGGAGGCTAACAAAGAGCAGCCATGGGAAAATGCAAGTATTTGAGTGGTATAGATGATTATTTTGGGAAGGTCAAAATGACCTTGTGGATGCTCCATGCCCTGGAAGGCCTTCAGCTTTGAAGAATGAAACAAAGATTTGCACGATTATGAATATTTCCTTATGGATCAGCAGAAGACATTGTCAAAATGTTCTAGGGTACAGTAAAGTTGTATCAAAGTGGGTGTGATGAGTGATGAACAGAAGGCTCGGCGTGTCACAGTGGAAGAGCAGATTTTTTTAGATATAGTCATCACATGTGAAGAATTCTGGTTTCGTCATTATGACCCAGAGACAAAATACCACTTTGCCCAATGGAAGCATCCGTCAATTCCAAAACACAAAAATCCAAGTTCAACCAATTTAAGGAAAGGTCGTGCATCTTATCTCTTTTGATAAGCAAGGCATTGTGTACGATCACGTGGAGGATGAGCAATGTACTGATACTGTGAATTACATTGTGAAGTATTGAAGGGACCATTAAGGATTAAAATTACAACAAAAAGACCATATCTTGTTCGTATGGAATGAATCCTTCATCAGAATAATGGACTGGCTATTACACCAATGAGACTCAAGAAACATTCACTGAAATAGACATTGAGCTGATGCCACATCAACCTTATTCTGTGAATCTAGTGCCACATGACTTCCATTTATTTCCTGTATTGAAAAAGAGCTTCGAGTCCTTATTTTCAGAGTGATCGAGTGCTAAATAATAAAATTTTGGGTGTACTCAGCAGACTATCATAAAGGTGCTTTAGGAAGTATTTTGAATATTGGACTGAACACTGGAATTGTATTGTATCCGAGGGAGATTACTTCAAAGTTCTGGAATTGGAATAAACAGGAGCAGTATTTATTACACAAACATAACCATTTGTAACACTTCACTTATCTTAAGAAAATGAAGTTTTTTTTTTTTTTTTTTTTTTTTTTGTGTTACATTTATACCCCGTCTTTAGCTGCAATGGTCGTATCATGCACCTTTTGGAACATATACAAAGTGTTAACTCGTATTCGTTGGGTTTTAATCATTAGATCACACACTCATTCATACTTCCAGACTCTGGGGATGATAAGGGATTATCTTGGTCAGAGAAAAATCCCCACCTCCACTGCTGGGAATCGAACCCAGGACCCCCAGTACAGCAGGCAGGTGCTCTACCGCCTGAGCTATGGGGTCAGCCGGTGTCAATTTTTCTTATCAATTAATAAGAAAAATTGACATCATTTTCTTAAGATAAGTGAAGTTTTAGTTACAAATAGTTATATTTGTGTAATATTTATTGCTTCACCTATAGCTAGCTTCATTTTTCTACGTAATTATTAGCAGCAGTATTTTTCGACATAAAAGTAATTCTGGTTATTTTTTGACACCCTTATGTACATGGGAACCCTATTAGATTGTGGTTATAAGATTTCTTATTTGAATTCTTATTGCCCTTAATTGTAAGTGTTCTTTTGTGGATGTACTTACACTTTTACTATTCTTTTGGTTGAAAGACTTACTGTATAATCAATGTAGGCAGTGTAATTCAATTAAACCTTATTGTTAAATCTTCTAATTCTTGAACCTAGTGGTTCCCTGGTCTTCCAAATCTCTCTTTAAATTTGGATTGTAATATTGCTTGAACCATATTTTTCTCATAAATTAAACTAATATGAAAATCATCAACACTTGCCCCAATCATGACTCAGTCTAGTAGCTTTTCTTTAGGAATCTATAAACATCATTTTCAGATTGGTTTTGTGTGTTCAGTCACCGTAGTATTCCAAACCTTAGAGGTCTGTTTAAGACCATAGATGTTCTTCTTGAGAAATTAAAATTGAGGTTTCATTCATGGATGCTCATTAACTCCTGTGGTTCCCAGTGTTCCTTTCTGTATATGGTTTCAAAGACCTTCAGACAAAACATGGTTTAATTTTCTTTTTTGTTTTCAAGGCAATGACTTGAAGTCATCACCATATAGAAGATGTATAAACATCCAGATATGTTTGATTCAGTAATCAAAATAAATAACAGACTTAAATTGACCCTTTTAATTTCAGGAGAATACTCATAATAACCAGTCCCAATTTTTGACTAAAAGCCCATGTAATAATTCTTAGATTTAAATTTTACTTTGCCATTTTCAGTGACATGTTATATCAAATAGAACCTATATGTTGCCTTTACTTATGAACCAATAAAATGGTGAAATATATTTTGTGAGAATTTAAAACCATAAAACGAAATATTCTTGGAGCCACTAGATGTTAATCCTTAGATTGGAATACAAGAAGTGTACTTAGTCTTTTTGGGTGGAAATGCTCAAAGGAAACCCTCCAAAGTAGTCCTAATATTCTTCATATATCCTAAAGAAAGCATTTGTCATTTGTCCCCTGAAGTGGCACATGTGATAATCTTGACATGTTTCTTTGGTGTGCTAAAAAATTAATACTTCATTTAATCATCAAACTATAATAAGCTGTATAGTAATAAAGACAAAAGGAAACATGAAATCCTGTAGGAAAGTGAGCTTCGATAGCTTCCATGGTGCATATGGCTCTGTCTAAATCCCAACAAACATGCAAAGGATATGCTTCAATAAACACAGGAACTAATCTTTACAGAGATAACAGAACTTCTTCCTCTGTTGTGACTAAGTAACTTCAGCATGCTAAGAAGTGTAGAAGTGTTGTAGTAGAAAAAGTTGAATATATAAAACATTTATGATTGTTAAATTATAGATGAGTCATATTTATTACACATCAGCTTCACTTATGTACCTATGTACATAAGTACGTAAGTGAAGCTGATGTGTAATAAATACAACTCATCTATAATTTAATAATTATTTCGCTTCACTGTGGTGTTCCAATACAGTTAAATTTTGATATATTTATGATTGTGTTCATTTTAATGTAGCAATTATCCATAATGACAGACATTTGTTTCTACACATATAGTACTATGAATGTTCAAATAAATGAATTTCTTCTTTGAAGTTCAGCATTACCACCAGAAATAATAATGTTAAAATAGTGTTTGCACACACATTATCTCAAAACTTTCCACATTTCCGTAAATAATAAATTGAAATAAAGTAACTTAGAGATCTAGAATTTTTATGTTTGAAGACATTTAACCATATAACTATTTTATACTACATATTCTGCCTCTTTTGTTTCAGAATATGAAAGAAGCTCACAAAGCTGTTTAAGTGAAGCTCGCATAAATCAAGCGGATAGATCAGTTGAAGAAATAGATGAAGAGAACTGGGACACAGAAGCTGATTTTGATGAAAATTTTGATCCATCTTGTAAGTTTTCCTATGGATGCTTTATAATTCTATAAATTGAAATTATAAACCAGTGTTCCAACTCTACTGATCTGAGTGCAAGAACTCATACACAGGCAGCACTAGTGCTTGTAGCCTAGCTGAAGGGAGAGCATGAAGGCCAGTGCATTATGGGCATGGCAGCACAAGTCCTTGCACTTCCTGCCAGTCTTGAAGTTTTGTTATTTCTCATAATATATGCCACTGTGTCTAGCCAGGTAGCATCATTGGCTGTTATATGGGAAGAGCAGTTTCTGTTTACCAATAAGGATAGACTTACTGTGTCTTGTACTTCAAAAGATGCTGAACTCATCAAGGAAATGAAATGTATAGCATCATTATAAATGCCTAATTCAGCCAAGCAACTTTCCCCGTTATCAGTATCACATACTGCAGGTAGACTTCTGTAAAGTATGAGTACTCTGCTCCTAAGTAACATTCATCCAAACTTGAACCTATGGTGCTGGTGGCTAGAACCTCAGCAACAGATTTAAGGTTGAGTATCAAATAGACATGTTACACTTTTAAAAGAAATGTTTTGTGAAATTTCTAATTTCTAGACTTTTGAAGCCAATTTTACTTCTCTTCCAGTTACATATGGAAAGTAGAGAATTGCATTCTACCCAAAAAAAAATCTGATATTGAGATTTCACATAAAATGAACATTTGAGGTTATTTGAACCGAAAAATTTGACTGCTAGGAGGGAAAAAGAAAAAAAGAAAAAGAAAAGCAAGTTAGAAATGGATAGCTAAATAAATGTGTGTGTGCGCACGTGCGTGCATACGTGCATGTGTTGGGGAAGTTGCAAGGTTTGCCGGTGGGAGATCCTACTTGGTGTGATCATTATTAAAAAACCGTATCAGATAAATTCCAAATTTCATTAAAATTAAAAACAGAAGAACTATTAACAGCAAAGTATTTTCTTCATATGCTGAAGTATTGAAACACCAGACTTATTTACATTCACCTTCAATTTTAAATGTTGGAACACAATTGAAACATTTTCGAGGGCATTCATTCTCATCTTCAGCTACTGGATGGCTGAAGTTCTCTCTATCTTGTTTCCTCTTCCTACTGGGACTCATGTTGTCAGGGGCACAATTGACTTTATGAATGGAAAACAGATATGGTTATACAAATATAACAATTTGTTACAAAAACCTCACTTAACTTAAGAAAATGGTGTTAATTCTTCTTTCTAATTAATATCGATTTCACGCACTCATTTTCTACATAAACAGATATGGTTATTTGATAACTACACATATTTGGTTTGTTATAGTCCAAGTATATTCAAAATTATAAATGACAAACATGCAGTTGTTTGACTAAGAAAGATCCATCAGCTGTATTTCAAAAACATATTTTTGTACACATGTTGGACATTAAGTAGTAAAATTGTCCTAATTAGGTTCTTGGGTATGTTTATTGATGGGTGCTACAGGCATATTATATTTTTCCTGAATTTTCCGTATTATTTCATGAACATAGGGGTGTAGTGTGAGTTTTTTTATTTTATTTATTTTCCTTTTTATTAATTGTTGTAATGAGATGGTTTCTGTTTTTTAATATTTTGCTAAATAAGCAGCTTAGCTATATAAGCCATTGGTCATTGATAATAAATTTTGCATAGTAACATTATATTATTATGTGGTTGACCAGTTTATTTCCATAAGATATAATTGATTGATAATAAAGGTATTTGAATAACAGTAATTAAATAGTCATTCATTACAGGTGAATTACATGATTATTGTCTTGGGAATCACTGAGTAAGAGAACTTGTGCTGATTTCCTATTCTTTTGTTTGTTTTCTTTTTGTTAACTTTTGTATCTTCTCTCTGTGCCATTTCTTTCACTTATTTAAAGTTCTTGTGTGTATTTTATACATATTTTCCATGATTATGTTCACCTACTTGAACATTTACATGTTTGTGTACTTTTGATTTAAAACCAGTATTCTTTATATACTTGTGTGTTTCTTTTCTGAAGATTGCAAATTTCAATTTGTTGCCTGTCCCAATAATATTTTTGTACTAAAATTGAGTGTAAACTTTTATTCAGTATTAATCTTCAAATTTGTCATTAATTTTTTAGAGAGATGTTCCACGAAGTAGTATTGTTTAGCTATGTACTTGTAAAAATTATTACAAGTACAAAGATTAATATTCCTCGTATTAAGTGCATTTATAACTAATGGAAATACCATATATGAATACAATGAATAAAGTATAGTTTTTTATCCTTAAATACCATGTGCAAAATTCAACATTTTTTAAGTTAAACATCTAATGCACTTCTATAGGATGAGTATTCTGTCCAGATGAACATTTGGATATCTTCTCCATGCTTCCTCCATATAATAGATATGGATAGATAACAACCATAAGCATTTTAAAGCAGTTTTACCTTTTATCTGGGTGTGTAAATGCTTAGAACATTCCTGTTTCATTCCTCTTTGTAAACTTGAAGCATTTTGAACCCATTGCTAGGTTTGAAGCTATTTTAAGACATTAAGTGATGTAAGAAAGTAATGTATTACATGGATTGATTCAACCTATTAGATAGAAAAATTGCAGAATAAAACAGTGTATACTAATGGATTATGTTCCTTGTTAAAATATGCATATTTTGTTTGAATAGTCTTTTTCCTTCTTTTAATATTACATTTGGTTAATGAGCTGTCTTATATCTTGTTTTACAGTGCTTGCAGTAATTCCAGGTCGAGGATTGCATTTTGAGACTACACCTAGACAGTTCATAGTGGAGGATGTGAGAACTTCATCAGATGACTTCTGCCCCTCAGACAAACACCCTCTACCACTGGTCAGGCTTAGAAGTTTTCACAGATCACAGTCAGCAACGTTAACTGTTGAAGGACAGTTTGATGATGCAGATTAGAGAGAAAAAGGGTTAACATAAAATAAGAAAAGAAGAGAGAGAAAGAAAGAAAGAGAAAGAAAGACAGCAGCGACATTCTCTTGGTAATCGATTAGGATCCACAAGTCATTAAACTTGACAAGTAAGCTTCTCAGAGCCACTTATCAGAATTTGTACATAAATATGGGTTTCTTTTAAATGATTATTTTAACATAATTTGTATCATTATAATACAGCATAAGCAAGCAACAATGAAATAAGTGCTAATCAGTTCTTGTTATCAACTTTCCATTTGCCTTTACATATTTGGTGATTTATAGTACTGCTGTTGATTGGCTGGAGTGGTAGCAACAAAAAATTGTGGTTTTATTTAGGACATCATGAGACAGATGTCAAGATTTGCAGTAAAATCCCTATAACTTCCATGTATAAAGGCCATCAGTGATACACAAAAATGTGTGTATGCAAACTTTGAAAGATTGAATTAGAACTGCAAAATTCAATACCATGGCCAGCAATTTGAATCACAGACCTAGATCTTTTACTCTGCATGTAGCTGCCGTAGCACTGAGCTGTCGTATTATGCTGGTAAAACATTAAATTCCCTAACTGAGTCACTCTTAATTTCTTACGAATTAAAAGTTGGTACTGGGGTATGTGGTCTCAGATTTGAGATTTTCTTGTGATCTACCAGGAAAATGCAAGTCAGATTTTTCTTTCTTTCTTTTTTCTATTTTTTTTGTGCATGGTGCAAATATTCGGGCCTATTGGCTCACATGATGAAAAGACAGTGCAGATGAAAAGGACATTTCATTTATAACACTGATTTTACTTACATCTCATTAAATTTGTTATGTTAAAATGTGATATCCGTCATGTGTTCATTTTTTCCAGTTGATTACGTGTAAAGCATGATGCATAGTGTAATTACGCTTGTGATGTGACAAATATGAAATAATGAAACTAATTTTCTCAAAATGTTTTCATTGTGTTTTTGGTTGTGATGTTATTAGCCATTACAAAAAAGCAGTCAGTGCACTTGATGATATTGTTTCTTAAACTTTCTAAAATGACAGTGCCAGCTTTTACTTGTTAGTGAAGACAATAGATTTTATTGTTAAATAAAATAAAAGTGACTTGTTGCAGTCATCAGGTAATATCTCCATTGTAACAAGCAGAAAATTTTTTGTTTAAAAATGCAGTTTTATAATTAATGCATATCTTATTCAATGGAAATAACAAGTCTGTCGGAAATAACGTAAGCAGAATTATTACAGAAAAGGTAAGGAGGGATATTTTATTCAAAATACTATACTGGTCGCCAAACTAAAATGGGATTGACAGTTAGGAAGCACATGGGACAGCAATTCCTTTCTTGGAAGTGTTGAAAACAGTGTTGTTATGATAAATTAACTTTAAAGAGAGTCGATTAATGACACTAAGTAAGTGTTGTTTAGTGTCATTAATCAACTCTCTTTAAAGTTAACATGGAACAGCGCTTTAAATAAATAGGAGGGGATGAGCACGTCATAACCGTTGTCATAGTAATGATCAGAGTGACCAATTAGAGTAGAGACGTTTCCATGACAACGTTAGACGCTAAACCTTGATTGCCGATATTCTAACACATGCTTAGCATGTCTTGCGGGAGAGCGAGTTACGCAAACACTGCAGTAAACACAATACCTTGGTGTTTATATCTCTACTGATTATGCTGCATAAAAGGAATACCTCGGTGTTTATTTCTCTACTGATTACGCTGCATAAACAGAATGCCTTCACGCACTTGCTGCTGCTATTCTTATTTTATACACAACAGTTATAGATCCTGTAGTGGCAAGTTCCTTTGTATTTATATGTGGCAATTTGTCTTGGTTTACGTGTGTCTGAGTCCGTGTATCTGTGCGTGTGTTGTGATCATTTGCAATTATGTTTTAATGAATGTTTAATTATGTCTAAAAATTGTGACAAGCGAAAACCTGAACGTGCTCGGGAACCAAATAAAACTATATTTGGTAAAGGTATTCCGATTAAAGGACAGGCACGGGAAATAGTATGCTCTGTGAGAGAATACTTTGAAGAGGAGAAATTGAAAGGGGAGCCTATTATTCCATTCTCTGAAGTGCTTGATAGGACTTCACGTGCTGTAGGTATCAGCAAAAATACTATGGTTAAGATTGGGAAAGCAAGTATTTTAAAGAAGAAAGTCAGGCATCGGGGTCTAAATTTGAAACTCCCGGGAAAAAACGAAAAGGATGTAAGCGTATCACCAACTTGGATCCTTTCCAGCAGGATGCAATTCACAGCCATATTTACTCATATTACAGCAGAAAGGAGCATCCTACTATTTTCAAGCTGCACGTTTCTCTAAGGGAAACCGAGCTGTTTCTAGGTAGCAAGACTTCTTTGCGTAGAATAGTGAAAAAATTAGGTTTTCACTGCAAAAAAGTAAATGGCAGAAAACTGCTAATGGAGAAACCTGACATTTCTACTTGGCGCTGCAGATTCCTTCGGGAAATTCTTACCCATGATTTTGAAAATATTGTTTGGCTCGACGAGACATGGGCCAATCATTCCGTAAGCAAAGGCTAGACTGACGATATGCTGGAAGGAACAATGAATGTGCCCTTAGGCAAAGAAGGCAGAATTATACTCCTACATGCAGGAACTGCATCAGGTTTTGTTCCCAACTGTTGTCTTCTTTTTAAATCAAAAAAGACGGTAGACTATTATGAGGTAATGAACCATAACACCTTTCTTAAATGGTTCACAGAACAGCTTCCAAATTTAACCAGATCGTCTGTTATAGTAATGGACAATGCCAGATACCATCCAGTAATTTCTGACAGAGCACCAACAATGGGTACAAGGAAAAATGAAATTATTCAGTGGTTTGCTCGCCGTAATATACCAGTGAAGGAGGAACTAAAGAAAAGTGAGTTACTGGAACTTGTGAGGGCTAATAAACCACGATTTCCAAGCTATGTAGTCGATGGCATTGCTGCAGAACACGGTCATAAAATAGTTCTTCCTCCTTATCATTGTCACTTTAACCCAATCAAGTTGATTTGGGCTGAAGTAAAGGGTTATGTTGGCCGAAACAATAAAGACTTCACTGTGTCGTCAATAATTAAGCTGACGGAAGAGGCTCTAACATCAATAAAAGCCGAAAACTGGAAAAAAAGTGGTAACTCACACAAAAGGCGTAGTGTCGCTTGGTAAAATGAAGGCATTTTGGAAGAGACTATAGAACAACTTGTTATTCCCGTGGGGATTCCAGCAGCTCTTCGGATGATGATGATGATGACGATGACGGCGGCGGCAACATTGTTTATCAATCGAGCAGCAGCAACAACGATTCAGATATAAGCGGCATTTCCCCACTTCAGTAAGCATCAAAATGTCACAGGTATGCCTCTTTTGTTACGATGATCTTTACAGTCATGTGTTCTTGCATGTTCTAGCGTTTGTATGTGGATCCATGACTGTACTATTGTCTTTGTGTACAGCATTATAAATAAATAATAATTATAACAATAATACCCATTGCAGTCATAGCTGAATCACCTTCGCACGCGTAAACCTAATTGCGGCCACGTCGCCTCTTTCTCCGTACGGAATGTCAATCACTTCCTAGATTGGTGACCAGTATAGTTACATAAATTTATAGTTATTGGAGCTTGGATTTTAATGTTATAAAGAGTATTAAAAAAGATTTTAAAAGTATGGCATTATGACCTTAAAAGGTACTAAAATGATTTAAAGGAACAAAGAACAACTTCAGAAATTACCATCATTTGTTGATCTTATTCAAACTCTTCTTCATTGAGGGAGTACTTCTACAATTTTGACTGCTCTTTTCCCCATTTTAACAAGGACAGATTGCCCCACTTTACCTTTCCATGATCTAGTTTAATTGCAGCTGATTTTACCAATTCTATTAGATGTTTAATTTTGCAAAGTATTAATTTTTACTTTGGACATGACAAAATATAAATATCACTTAAACCATTAACTTCTGCTCTGTGAGGACTGCATCGTAACATGCATGTGTGATCCTCAAAAGTAACAGATTCACCCCACATTCCTTAGACAACTCTCTTAGAATTGATGGATGTAACCTTCAGTTGCATGTACTTTTGATTGATGAATCCAAAGTTTAACAAAATGTGAATGGGGGAATCACATTGTACAGATTTCCTAACATTTTTAGAAAATGAGGTTCTGAAATTTGATTCTACTAATTTAAGAAAAAATGCAACCAAACTCATGAAAAATTACGAAAATCCAGATTTATTCTTAAAATTGACCAAAAAATTACGTTTAGTTTGTAGAAAATGCACTTTCACATAAAAATGTCAAAAAATGCAGAAAAGTGATCCCTAAAAGTGGCTTAATTTCATTCAAAATATTATGAGACTTGCATATTTTCCATATAACATTGTTAGAAAAAAGATGCAGTTATTGAAATCTGGCCCTACCAATTATACATACAACTTTATCAAGAAGTACATATTGAAATATTAGATATACTTAAAATGGTATTTATATAGAATGGAAACAATTTGTAATTATTTATTCTGCACTGACATGGTTAATTGATATCACTGAGCTATGTTGCTCATTTGTCCACATTACGCACATTGGACAGTTAGCATAAAAAAAGCATATTGTTGCTTTAAATTAAATGTGTCCACTTAATCACACCTGATATGCAGAAAATAGGCAAATCCAAGAGATGTTCAAAATATACTTTTTCAATGCTAGCTGTTTACTTGTATGCAGTTTGAAAAAGTGATTGGTGAATGTATGCACTTCCATTTTGCATCAGTGCACGCACTAGAAAACCATAGCCAACATCACAGCAAGAGCTAACATCTTATTTAGAAATACTTTTCAACTATCCAGAGCTGTAAAACATCTTGCTCTGCAATCATCTTTTAATGTGGTACAGATAATTTAATGCTTACATTTAAGTTTAACTAAAAGATAATAAGTTTTATTTGTACTCCATAAGATGGCGGCCGGTGGTGTTACTACAAGAAGGATGGCTCAGTATTTACGCCAAAACGGGAGTAAAACGGGTTGTGAACTGCAAAAGAAAGATAGTGAAATACACAACACTATAGAAAGCGATAGTAGTGAAGGTAACGGAATAGCAAATATAGTTATTCCAAACAATCAAGATACGAGATTGTCCGGGAGCGAACAAAACGGAACGCACGAGGCGGAGACAATAGCGTCTCTTCAGGTCATTATAGGAATGCTCAACAAAGACTTACAAAGCGCTCAGTCAGAAATAATGAAGCTAAAAAAGGAAAATAGCCAACTAAAGTCACAAGTGAGCGAGCTACGAGAAGATAAAAAATTTGAAAGCTACGCAATGAAAGTTAAAAATAAAGACAAACGAAGGAGCCTGGAAGTGAATACGCAGCACGTGGCCAAGGAACAAAGCTGTTTTGCTGCACCATTTAGTACCGCCAACAGGTATGAGATTTTAGGAAATGGCAAAAACCTAAACGTGAGCGTTCACCCAGAAAACAAAGAATGTGGCATCACAAAAAGTAATCAAAAAGTGATGGTTATTGGTGACTCGCTACATAAGTTCTCCGGGGAACACTGCAGGAAGAAGGGGTATGATGTACACTGTTTTCCTGGGATAAAAGTAAGGGAGCTGGGAAATAAAATGGAACAACTGAAAATCAAGGCATCTAATCCAGAAGTGGTCATGATACACGCAGGAACAAACGATATACATCGCGGAGTGTTTGCGGAAGATATAATGGGTGACTCTATGGACATCGCTAATGCTATCAAGAAGGAAGTACTGAATACAAAGGTTATAATAAGTGGTATGCTGAGAAGATGTGATGTAAGCCAAAGAAAAATCATGAGAATAAATAGTGAACTGAACTGGCTGTGCAACGTGAAGAACTACACAATGGTGGATGGAAATTTTTGGTTGGATTATAAGGACTATGCGAGGGACGGCATCCACCTAAATCGAAAAGGTTCATTTAAGTTCGGTGAGCTGTTGTGTGAAGTGATTTCTTTTGCCCTAATGGGAAACGCTTAATTGGGAAGGTGGATGAAAATGTAGAGGACAAGACTCAGGTTTCAGTCAACATAAATGATAGGAAAACAAAAAGTGCACATAGCAGTGCACTTGCTGCATGTAAAGGTACAGGTAGGCCAATCAGTATATTTCACCAGAATGTGCAAAGTCTTACAAACAAAAAGACAAACTTGGAAATTTTAATTGATAGCCTCAATATAGATGTAATTTGCATTACAGAACATTGGCTAAAAGAGCATGACTACATATTACCAAACTACTCATTAGTATCAAAATATTGTAGAACTATTAAAAGTCATGGGGGTTCATGTATTTATGCTAAAAATGGCATTACTGCCAAACCGTGCTCAGTTTTTGAGAACCTAAATGTTGAAGAAAGCTTTGAGGCTAGTACAATAGAACTAACTAAATTAAATACATACATATCTTGTGTATATAGGACTCCAACTAGTAATATTTCAACATTAACAGAAAACCTTGACAAAATGTTACAAACTGTATTAAATAAAAGAAAAAATCTAATTATTGTAGGTGATGTAAATATAGATTTTTTAGGAAATAATGTAAATGCAGAGCTTCAATTAACATTAAATTCATATGGAATGCAAGCAATTGTAGAGGAGCCAACCAGAGTAGCAACAGCTAGACAAAAAGCAATAGACCAAATTATTCTCAACAAAAAATCTTGGAACTATGATCTAGATGTAATTGAAACAGGGTTCTCTGACCATTATGCACAGGTTGTAAAGTTGCAACATACATCAGGCTATAAATTCCAACAGGTATTTGCCCCACAAAAATTAATTAGACTGATAAATGAAACAAATATAGAGTACTTAAATCATTTATTACAAAAGGAAACATGGGAGTTTGTTTACAACTTGCACTCAGTAAATGATGCTTTTAATGAATTCCTAAAAACATTTAGCTATTGTTTCGAGATTGCCATACCTAAAAAGAAAATAAAAGTTCTCCCCCAAAGGCACAAATGGATCACAATAGGTATTAAAACATCAGACGAGAGACTTAAATTGCTTAATAAATTAAAGAAGCAGGGTAACGTTACAGAAAGTTTCAAACTGTATTATAAGAGATACAAACAGATATACAGTAGAATAATACGCGAAGCAAAGAAGCTCCATAACGAAAAATTCATACAGAGCGCAAACAACAAGACTAGGGCATGTGGTCAGTTGTTAAACAAGAGATTAAACAATCAAAATACAAGAAATATTAATCTAGTACATGAGGGGACACTAGTAAATAATCCCAAACAAATTGCAAATATTTTTAATAATTATTATGCAGATATGGCCAAAAATATAACACCAAGCAAGGGAACAGATAAATGCCCAGGAACATTGCCGCACAGAACACAATGCAATAGTTTATTTTTAAGACCAGTTACAGAAATTGAGTTAGTAAATATAATTAATAGTCTCAAAAATAGAGAATCCTGTGGTATAGATGAAATACCTGATAAAATTGTTAAAAGATCTGGCCTATATATTGTAAAACCACTATATCATATAAACATGTCTTTGTCAACTGGTGTTTTCCCTGACCCACTGAAAATAGCAAAGGTTAAACCCTTATATAAGAAAGGTAGTGTGCATGAAGTTTCTAATTATAGGCCAGTCTCACTTCTCTCAGTATTCTCCAAATTATTTGAAAAGGTAATGCACAAAAGACTGATTGCTTTTCTGACAAAACATAACATAATCTCGAAAAATCAGCATGGCTTTTTGAAAAGAAAATCCACGGTAACAGCATTAACAAATTTTGTAAAAAGTGTATATGAATCTGTAGATAGGAAGGAGAAAAATGTTGGTTTATTTTTGGATCTTTCGAAAGCATTCGATACAGTAGATCACCATATTCTGTTAAGAAAGTTAAGTTCAGTAGGAATAAGAGGTGTAGCCTATGAATGGTTCAAATCCTACTTAACACACCGTCAACAGGTTGTAGAAATTACAAAAGTAGATGAAAAAACAAATGACTTTCATACCTCACAGTCCCTCAAAGGATCTATAACATATGGTGTTCCGCAAGGATCAATTCTCGGACCAGTACTTTTTCTGATATACATAAATGATCTAGAGTGTTTTATCAAGAATTGTAATTTAACTTCTTTTGCTGATGATACCAGTATTTTTCTAACCGGGCCAAATTTCTATTTTCTAGATGATAATATAAAACTGGTAACAAATCAACTAATCAAGTGGTTTGAAGCAAACAGATTAGTAATAAATGCAGAAAAGACAGTGGCTATTTCTTTTCAAAATATACATGGTATCCAAAGTAGTGGCCCTAGTATAATACTAAATGATAAATATATTGGTTACTCTGAAATCACAAATCTCCTTGGTCTACATCTAGATAAAAACTTGAAGTGGAATATTCACATTAACGAAATTTCTAAAAAACTTAGCAAATTGTATTATTAAATTTTAGATGAGTCGCATTTTTTACACATCTGCTTCACTTTCGTACCTATTTTGAGGACATGTTTCGCAAATCTTCGTTTGCATCTACGGCTCTTGTGCGACTGACGCTAAATCCAGTGGTGTGGGTAATTCTGGGGTTGTTGCTGCCATCTGTTGATTTAGTGATGAACTGAAATGTGGGATTCTCTTCTAGCGGGATTTCAAAGTTCATTAGTTGGTTTTTATGTTTTTCTATGTATATCCTCTCCCATATGACGAGTTCACTATGTTTTTGTACGTATTTTAGTAATTCTGTGCTATCTTCAATTTCATGATTTTCAGACCAGAAATGAGCTGCTATTGCGGACTTATCAATATTTTTGTATCTTAAGTGCCTGAAGTGTTCTTTCTTTCTAGTGCCTATGTTCCTTTTTGTCCTTCCTATGTAAATTTTTTCACAGTCTTTACACTTAATTTTGTAAATGCCTGACTTTTCCTCTGGTTTTATCTTATCAGTATTATTACTGTGAAGTAGGTTTTTAATGTTGTAATTGTTTTTTGGTGCCAATGTTATATTGTATTTCTTGAATATTTTTTGGAACTTTTTTGTGGCCCAGGGGTGGTAAGTAAATTTAGCAAATCTAGTTTCTTGTTTTATTGGTGTGAGAGCTGTGATCTGTTTTAATTTCTTTTGAAGTTTGAATAATTTTAGTTTTTTATCTACAAGGTTTTTTCCATATCCATTTTTAATTGCAGTTTTTAAGATTTGATGGTATTCGTTTTGATATTCTTGCTGGCTGAGAGGTAGATTTACTAATCTGTGTGTCAGACTGTTGATGGTTGCATGTTTGTGTGGAATTGGGTTGAAACTATTTGCTTTGATGTAATTATCTGTGTGTGTTGCTTTTCTATGAATGCCAAATTCTAGTTTTTCATTGCCTTTTTTGATTTTAAGGTCTAAAAAAGGTAGAGTACAGTCCTCTTCAGTTTCTACTGTGAATTGTATGCTGGGTTCTTGCAGGTTGAGTAGTTTCAAAGCATCATCTATTAGTTTGTAGGGCACTATTGCAAAGATGTCGTCTACGTATCTGTACCATGTTTTAAACATATGAGGGAAGGCTTTAGTAATATGTGTTTCGAAAAAGCTCATGTATAGATTGGCCAAAAATGGTGATAGCGGGCTTCCCATAGCTAGTCCTGAAATTTGTTTGTAATATTTTCCATCGAAGACAAAATAATTTTGATGTATACATAATTCAGTCATTGCCACATATTCTTCTATTGCATTGGCATCCAGGTTTATAGAATTTAGCCATTTTTTCAGTTGAATCAAAAGTTTGTCTAATGGAATGCTAGGGAAGAGGGAGCGGACATCAAAGGATACTAAAGTGTCATGAGGTTTTAGTTTAAGATTTTGAATTTTTTCTACCAGGTCTAAAGAGTTTTTTATACTCAGAGTATGGAATTGTGGAAAGGACTGAAATTTTTTGGTTAGCCATTTTGCCAGAAGGTAAGTAGGAGTGTTTATATTATTTACAATGGGTCTCATGGGTATGTTGGGTTTGTGTATTTTTGGCAAACCATATATTCTTGCAAGGGTAGGGTTGTCTGGTTTGATAGTTTTTTGTTCTGTAGTTGTTAAAATTTTACTATTAATGATGGTTTTTTGTACATCTTTTATGCATCGGTTGAGTGGATTAGAATCTATTTCCTGGAATTCTTTTTGTTGTAGTAACTCTAACATTTTTTCTTTGTATGTAGCTGTATCTAAGATTACTATTTTGTTCCCTTTATCAGCCCTTCTCAAGGCCCATGGATGGTAGGTGAATTTTCTATATTGCCAATTTGTGTTTTTAAGTGGTGTGAGAGTGGTATTTTTTTATATCTTCAGTTTTTCTTTTCTCTTCATCATGTTCCTTATGATGGCTGGGTTGAACCCATTTAATACCGCTATGTCTTTTATGTGTTGTTGTTCTTTCAAAAATTCATCCTTCCTCAGTGGGATGTTGTATAGCCGGTGAATTAGACTTCTAAACCTGCAAGATAATCACATCCAATTTACTATGGAAGTAGAAAGATACAACACCCTACCCTTTTTGGACCTCAAGATAACTAGAAATCGTTATGGTGTAGATTTTGGAATATATAGGAAGCCCACACACATAGATAATTACATAAAGAAAAATGAATACAACCCAGTTTCACATCAACTAGCTGCCAGACGATAGAAGGCGAAAGGCAGACGAGGAACTTCAAAGAAAAAATGAACAGTGGTTGGCTGATGATATGATAAGTGGTTTTAGTGATTTATGTGAAAGGTGTGAAAATAAAATAAGGGATCTGAACAAATGGCAAAAGGTTGTTTTCTCTGATTTTGTGTGCTTCTATCAAATGGTTTTCAAGGTATACCTAAAGTTGTTAAAAGTGTAAAAGTAGATGACACACTTAGTATCCAAATCTGTGTGGGCAACTAAATTGTAAGTTCAAGTGAATTGAAATGGATTCTACCATCATCATTAAAACTTACCAGATGGTCGCAACTGCAGAATATATTACTAAGGTATGTTAGCATAGACAGCATGAATGAAAATTCAAATGAGGATTCTTTAGTAAGGTTGAAGCAATGCTTGACATTTTTAGAAGGTAAATCATTTGTGGGTACGTTGCTTACAAAACTGAACAGAAAGTATCCTGTAAGCACTGTGTATCAATGATAACATCAGAATCCTGCAACAGTCTGTATTTTGACATACTCAACAAAGGTGGTTTAACAGCTCCCTCTAATTTTGTTAGAGTAAGTCATTTAGCTTGGAGCATCATGTCTGCTCTTATTTCAGAAAAATTTGAAGCAACTTTTTTGAAAGTGCAAAATCATAAACAACTGTTTTTACAAGTTTTAAGACAGCTTGTTTCTTCAGATATTGATCTTTCATTTTTTGATCAGGATTATTGTCTTTGTGGGAAACCATTATCAGATATAAGAGAAATTATTTGAAATACAATTTCAAATATACTTATAAATAACTATACAAAACATAAAAATGATAGTTTGGTACACATACAACAGACAAATAAAAAGCGAAAACTTGAAGTATTTCAAGGAAAGAAGTAAACAATATGTATTAAGAATGGAATATAAATTCAGTTATTGTTAATGCTTTTGTCTCATGCCATTGCTATACACACTATTTTAAGAAGTTTTGCAAAAACATAAGATCTGGTGCAGGCTTGCTGTTTAAAATAAGTTTACTTATTTTATGGATTACAAAATAAATTTTGTAGAATATGTTATACGCAGACTAATTTATCTATGTGAAATAAATGTTGATATACTGAAAGTTCTATCATTTTTTTATAAGTTGTGTTCCCCTCACTAGTGTATGTGCTACGAAATGTAGATATGTTGTGCTTTTAAATTTTTCTCTTATTATTAATCTGTCAAAGAAAAGTGTATATGTTTTGCTAAGCATGTTGATGTTTCTCTTTCTGGGTTGAGTTCATTTTGAGCTTTATTGCCAATGACCTTGAAATACAAGTTGTTAGCATTGTCGAGATTATAAGGCAAAACCAGGATTAGCAACTTAGTGGCATGTTAACAATATTAATATAAACAGTCATCTCTTAGAGAGATAAAGTCATTACAATTGCTTTAATTAGATAATTCCTCTAGTTTTTACTTTGAATTAAAATTTGTTATGTTTGGTCTAAAAATGCCAGTGAGTTTAATAATAAGCTTTTAGCACTGTAAAAAATCATGAAACAAGACTAGCAACTTACTGTCATGTTTACAATAGCATTGTGAAAATTGTAAAATAAGGAATGGTATGAATATGACAGTAATATCTTGGAGAAATACAGTAATTGCAGTTCCTTTAAGTAGATCCTAATCCCTCAAGTTTATACAATGGATTTAGACTTTAATATTCAAAAAATGTTACACTTTGCTATTTTTAATTCTTCAGGTAACAAGTTGAACAGTCTGAACAATTTATAACTGGGTCCTTCACTAGAAATTTGTTGATAAACAGAAGCAAAGAAGTTGCACATTTTGAGTAAATGACAAGTTTGGGTTACATCTTCATTTCAAATTAACAACAAAAATTTGGAGACTGATCCGTTCAAAAGCATTAATTTGTTCTCCACAGGTATCCTTAATGAATTTTGGCGTAAGTATACAAAAACACATCAGCTGTAAGTTTAAAAATTTGTAAGTTTTGTTATTAAATGCTGGTTTTAGTGGAGATCTGTAGAAAACATCGGCCGTCTATGACACGCCCCTGCGACGTTGCCACATTGTAGGCTACGGCCTGTGTAGAGTCGGCCTTGATTTCACCAACCTGTATTCTTAAAATGTTTACAAATCTGTGTTAACGCCAAGAAACTTGTAAATATCACAGCTATAGAAGGCTATGGATGATTTTCTGAACGTATACAGATGCGCTTTTGTTTTCATTTTCGTCTGCACAAATGGCAGATGAACAAAATCATAAATAAAGCCGTGAGACAAACTTCTCATCGACGGAGAAAGAATTGTTAATTGAAATGGTGACGAAGTATAAGGATATCATGGAAAATAAGAGGACGGATGCAGTGAATGTAAAAGAGAAAGATGTGTCGGGGAAAATATTGGAAACGAATTTAATTCAAATGCATGTGTCATTACTACAAGCACCAAACAACTTGTCAGTACTACGTAAATTTAAAACGAACTGCGAAGGACAAGTGCCTTAAACATTTCAACGTTTATAAAATCTCAAAGTTATTAATGCTTGAAGCAAAGGCGAGATCGGCATATTCCTTTCGATGTATATTCTAACTCATTACGTAAATTTAAAACGAGGTGCGAAGAAGGACAAGTGACTTAAAACGTTTCAAGACGGTAGGTGGACAGTGTATTATCCACATAATTCAATGAATTATAAAATCGCAAGGTTACTAATACTTGAAGCTAAGGCGAGATAGTCATATTCCTTTCTATGCATGTTCTAACTCAGTATTACGTAAATTTAAAACGAGGAGCGAAGGGCAAGTGACTAGAACGTTTCAAGACGGCAGGTGGACAATGTATTATCCACATAATTCAGTGAATTATAAAATCGCAAGGTTATTGAAACTTGAAGCAAAGGCGAGATCGCCATGTTCCTTTCGATGCATGTTCTAACCTCTCTTGTACTTCCGTAGTAACCTTTATAGCAACATGTTTCGACAGTCTATACCTCCGTAAAATAATTTTCTTCGGATAGTTCCTCAAAATTATTTCCCCTTATAGGCCGTACTCTATTATGAATGCCATTTAGACGGTCTTAAATATAGCAAATCGACATCAACAGCTGAGTTCATGCTCGCAATCTTGACTATTTACAATTGTTAAGGACTTAACTTTATAAATTCGGTTGTTAGTTTAACATTAGATTTAACACTTGTGTTACGCTAACACTTGTTGGTGAAATGCAATTTTTGTTTTAACTATTGCTAAACTCGTGTTAAGTCTTAACATTTGTTGGTGAAATCGGGCATTTATGTATTTAATTTATTGTTCTGATACTGTAGAAAAGTTAGAGCTTAGAAATCATCAAAGTAAGAAGTTTTTGATCTGTTTGACAAGTTGCCTTTTCGTAGATTCATAAACTCCCTTTTGATGTGATAGTTTTTAAGCTACATGGGTGCCATATGTAAGTACTGCATTCTAGGATTCATAATCTATTACCCCCCCCCCCCCCCCACTTGCTGAAGCAGTTAGTAAAAGCTACATCGAAATTATTTAATGTTTCTGATGATAGTTCTGCGTTATAATACTTTTAAGTTCTTAGAGCGTACTGTTGAAGATACATTGAGTTACTATTAGTGTTATTCTTAATTGTTATAAACCACTTTATTTAAAATGGATTATTAATAAATGAAGGTTTTCACAGCTAGCATGTTCAATAAAAGATTTCGGACTAATTACGGATTACTTTTGCAACTTCTGACAAGGGCTACACATTGACTTGGAAGATTTTTATTAATCTGTTTTGAATTGTTTTATTCCTTGCGAGGAATTAATGCATTGTTGAAGAATGTTATTTGGGTTGTCATGTCTTGGAGGTAATAGTTTGACGGTTTGCTCATATTCAGTCACTTCTGATTCGGAGTGAGGTATGCTAAGTTCTTTCAGCCTGAACAAGGGACTCCCATCGAGATCATCGTTTGATAGTAAGTTAATGATGACATTAATAATACGATAATTAGTTGGTCCTAAATCATTTGCTGAATTAGTCTTCAATGCACCATATTTGTGTATGTGACTACGGATAAATTCCAAATTAAACATATGACAAAAAAGTTAATTTAGAAATCATAACGAAAGAATATTTTCGTAACATTAAGTATAAACAAAATGATAAATCGGCCGTAGCAGATCATTTGTGGTCATTTAACCATGAAATAAATCCAGAAGTTATTAAAACAAATGGTCCGATAGATTTAATGGTTTGGGAAAAAGTATTTATTTTAAAAACAAACATCGCGAAATGAATTTTGAAATACCGGCAGTCGATTCTGTTTTTAAATTTGTTTTATATTCAGATTTTGGTAGTACTAACAAGAACATATCAATGTCTAATGTTTAGTAACTATGTTAACAGCTTTGTTTTTCCAGCTGAAGATGTGTATGGATATACATGAAATTGCGATCCTGGAGAATGTAAAAGAATTATCCTTTCTTATAAGACCAGTGAAGTTTTAAGTTACAACTTATTATATTTTTATATATTTGTTTGCTTCACTGTTAATAGCTTCATGTTTTACGTGTTTATATGACAAATTCGTTTACCCCCAGTTTATTGACTATTCTCTGTCATAAATAGCTCTGAACCTTTGCGCTTTTGACGCCTCTTCTGTTGATGTAAAGAGTCTGGACATTATGTGAGATATTGTATGACCCACGCAATTTTCAGCTAGATTTTATGAAAACAACTTTGCAACTAGCTTCTCCGTGGTCATATTTGGTGCCAGAGGCTACAACACTTAAACTTCTTCCCTTTATTTAATGGGATCTTCATTAGAACCTAATATAGTTAGGGAAATGTTTGCACTGAAATTTTATTTCTTAGCTTCACCAAATTTGGAGAACACAGTCTCTTTAAATGCCTGAGCAGTATTTTTATCCGCCTTTGGCAGATGTTAAATTCGTGTGAGCTGTTAATGATAATATAAGGTATTTAGTGGAACAACTTAAGTGTGTCAATTATTTATTAGTTTTTTATTTATTTAGTTATCATTTATTAGTTTTTCCAAATTAATTTACATGGAAGCTCTGATGGGCTCTAATTTACCCATTAAATATACCTTATATCACGGCTCTATCTTGACTAAGTTTGGGTTTTGGCAATAATCCTGTTTACTGTATGTGCTCACTGGCTTTTTATATTCCTTTTCAACGATAGTTCAAGGGCCATTCTATTTCATTGGAACATGACACTATTGAATTCGCTGAAAAGTGAAACAAAATAAGGCATCCTGCCATTTATTTAGGGCCCAGTTAAGCAGTCTACTGTTTTGCTGTTGGATGAATCAGACGTTAAAATTTAATTAAATAAGAGGTATAGTTGACTGACTAATTGAAGCGATACCTTTCTGCCCTTCAAATGATGGTACATTATTTTTCAAATGCTCTGTTTACTATGTTTGTCCATAATAAACAGTTATTCTTATCAAATATGAGCATGGAGAGTACATCACTTTCTCCAAATCGTGGCCCCTGTAGAAATTTGTGGACCTCCATTTTGAGTCATCAATTAAACTGCAATTGTTGTCAGGCTTAATGAATATTCTCATTATCCGATATTAAATTTAAGCTTATTGTGACTAAATGACAAAACAAAGTTATCCTAAGCTTACTTTATTTGGCAGAAAAATTGTTAGCACAGTGCTAACTTACATTTACTTTCACTTTGGCAATCGCAAAAATTAAATATTCTTTTAGCAGGCACATTTCTTATGCCTCTGTTGCATGCTGCAACTCTCGCTGATCATGAGATCTGGACGCTCACTATATAGTCTACTCGGCATCTGACACTGACGCTCTCTGTTTGCCGACCGACCGAGGTGCAGACAGGTATTGCTTATTACCTGAGTATTGCGTACTGTGAGCCCAACGTGAATAGGGTATAGCTGCAGATGTGTCTTTATTTCTAGATTTTGTAGCTAGGTTTATTGATATTAAGTGGCTAAAGGTATATGGAACAGCATGTTTCTTTTCTTGGTCTCTGTAAAGGATTGCACTCTGGCGGGACTGGTTAAGTGCAATCATAATTTTTATTGGTTGGGAATGAAATTTTGAGGTAATCAGCTCTTGATGGAATTACGAGGGGAGTACAATAATTAATGCAACACATGTTTTTTCTCGGCCAATTTTGGTTGTAAAAACCTGACATTTCTTGTGGAACATTTTCAAGCATTCCCGCTTCGTCTCTTAAAGTTTCATTGACTTCCGATAGGTGATAGCACTATATGGAGCTTTTAAAACGGCGTCGATAACGGAGGTACGTTCCAAACAACGGGCAGTGATTGAGTTTCTTTTGGCGGAAAAACAGGACATCTCAGATATTCATAGACACTTGCAGAATGTCTACAGTACGCGCAAGATAAGAAGAGCGCTGGATTTACGGTGTAGTGCGGGTAGAGGGGAAGTTTCGGGAGCTAACACTCTTTTGTTACTGCAGAGTGGTCAACCTTGAAAAACACAGTTTTGCAAAATAGCGTGTAAGATAAGCGAAGATATGCGCCATAAGTGTGAGATCTGTGGACAAACATTAAATTGAACTCGATCCGATAAGCTGTATATTTATATACTTACTATTTATGAAACACATAAAAGCAGTAAACAAATGTTATGACAGCTATAAATACTCACTCATTCACTTTGTGATTCTTCGATTTCTGAGTCCACTGCATCAGTTTCATCGCTAGTATCCTCTGATGTGTTGATGATAATTTCATCAATCGCGTTTTCAATTACACCATTATTTTTCCAATATTTCATTTCCAGTTCTTGGACCTTCTTGCAGTATCCTTCCCAATCCGTCGCAGTTACAGAAGAGAATGCTTCTATAGCAAGTTTCTGCAGGTTTGTGGCTGACATCAACAGTAACGTTGTGTCCTCTGAAAACGTTCTTTATTTTTGCCCACGCCAATTAAATTGCATTCGGATCACATTTACACGGAGTTAAACGAATAATAATGTCTCCCCTTTCGAGAACCATAACATCCACAACATAGGTAAGTCTTGCTCTTAGGTTTGTTGGCCTCTATTAAATACCAGTGTAGCTCTGGCAATGGAGGGAAATAGAAAGCTATATAGAAATACACAAAGGGCTCAGAGCAAGAGAAAAAGAAAGATAAAAGAGCAAGATATAACGAAAAGGAGGAAGCCAAAAAGGAAAGGATTGAAGGGGGCAAAAGAAATAAAACATCACTATTAGTTATTACCATACACGGATCACAGCCTTACCTGCTTTTTCCTGGTGTTTTTAGAGATTCATTGGGATGAGATGTACAAAACGATTTAATACGCCTGACTGTGCTGACGCTTTTTCCTGTGTAAGCAGATTTGCTGGGTGGGAACATTAGCTGGTTGTTATCCTTTTCTATATCGCAAATTTCTGCAACTTTCGCTATTATTTTGTGGCCATCACTATGCACGACTGTACGTGCATGTTTCCGAGTCGGAGTTCGTTGCTCGGAAGGCACATATGATGATGAGTATGGTGTGTCCTCAGCCATAATTACAAACTATTTAAGCTGCAGTAATTAACTCAAATTTGCACAAAACTAATGCACACAAAAAACAAAGAGCGCCCGTAAAAGCTTAGCATATTAGTCACTAGATGTCAGAGTGTACTAGTGTGGTGTACTAGTATAGCGCATTTCATCTTTCTAAGTAGTCATCTTGTTTACGGAGTTAGCAGAAACCTACCGAGTTAGGACTTGGGAGACGAACGCTCAAGATAAAATTGCGCATACTGTACAGTGATCTGGCAGTGGAAAAAAGCACGGTGAGTCGTTGGGCAAAGCTGTGTCATCGTCGTCATCATAGCTGCAAGGTCAAGCAAAACTGTCTGATCTCCCGCGTGCTAGCTGCCGTGCACAGCTGACTCCTTCAACGTTGCAGCGTGCGAACACTCTCATTCAAGCTGATCGCCGGATCTCAGACATCTCAGTGCTCAACTTGACACCTCTGTTAGTAGTGCTGTCACAATTGTTCACCAGTTGGGATATTCAAAGGTTTGTTCCCGCTGGGTCCCTCGATGTCTAAGCGAAGACCATAAAGAGCAAAGGAGAACCATCTGTGCGGAATTGCTTGCTCGTCATGAGGCTGATGGTGACAGTTTTTAATCAAACATTGTTACTGGCGATGAAAATGGGATCATCACTTCGAACCTGAAACAAAACGGAAATCAATGGAGTGGCGCCACCCCAACTCCCCTACCAAGAAAAAATTTAAAGCCATACCCTCATCCGGTAAAGTCATGACTACAGTCTTCTGGGACGCTGAAGAGGTTATTCTGTTCGATGTCCTTCCCCAGGGTAAAACGATCAACTCTGAAATGTATTGCGCTACTCTTCGAAAATTAAAGAAACGACCTCGTTCGTCCGAACGAACTTCTCCATGACATCGCAAGACCTCACACAAGTCTTCGCACCCGAAAGGGGCTCACAAAACTTCAGTGGACTATTCTTCCGCATCCTCCCTACAGATCCGATCTAGCAACGTCGGATTTGCTTATGTTTGGCCCAATGAAGGACGCAATCCGTGAAACGCATTACGCGAATGATGAAGTTATTGATTTAGTACAACCTTGGCTCAAACATCGATCAGTGAAATGGTACCGTGCAGGCATACAGGCCCTCATTTCAAGTTGGCGTAAAGCCGTAGCATTGAACGGAGATTTCGTTGAAAAATAATTTCGTGTAGCTAAAAGATTGGGGAATAACATGGTGTATTTGAATGCAGAATGAAACAACCCCTGTTTCAGAAAAAATGTGTTGCATTACTTATTGAACCACCCTCGTAAATGCGGAGCTTAGTTTTTGCTGCTGTATGGATTTAATCTGGTTATCTCCGGAGCCCGCAAGCCGTGCAAGGGATTATATATTGCCCAACCGATGACTTATGTGTTCATAATCCACAAAGATCTAATCAAGGTGCTGGTTTTTCAGACCGGCACTTAATTTCATGTTTCACATATGGCAACGTTGAGACTTCGTTGTATAGTGCCTTGGAGAAGTAGCGGCGAACAGAATAAATAGAGTAGAGTCCTTTATCCTGAGCCGTTTTAGGTACAGTAGGATTCTGTCTGCAGCTACTTCCCAGATTTCACAGGTGTAAAGCACCAGGAGGACTACGTGCGCCCTGATGAGGCACAACTTAAGGAGAACTGGCATCCAATCGGAACCATATATGTTATGGTGAGTCAGGTAGGTAGGTACGCTATGCTTTGGATTTATGTTTTATGAACTTAATGTAGAATATCTTCAATTACGATAAATATGTAGCTATTATTTATGAATTAGTGACACGATGTAGTGTTCTACATTGTTCTTCATCTTCTGCACATGTTAACATGTATAGTTAAGCGTTTGTAGGTGTCCTATGTTTGTGCGGCATAAAGTTCAGTTGAGAAAGGTTTAGTATAATGTATACATTACAAAATTTTCTAGGCTCCAAATAAATAAACAGCTCACTTGGAGAAAACAAATAAGAATAATGCTAACGAAGCTTAGCTCTACTTGCTTTTCATTAAGAAATCTTCTTAATCTTGATCAAACATGTCTTAAGAACAGCATACTTTGCCTATTTTCATTCCCAGTTACGATACTGTTTATATTCCGGCATAATTCAGGCCACAGCAAGCTTTTTATATTATTAAAGAGGGCCATACTGTGCACGACCACAATACAACGAATCCAGGCGATCTACATATACCTGGCCACGCCCTGACCGAAGGGTTAGACCCCGTGGTACTAAGAAAGGAGGTTCGATCCCAGGTTTGTGCACAACATTCCACTGGGGCGGGTTTTCTGCGGGATCTCGGTTTCCCCCGCCATTTCATTCCACCGGTACTCCATCTTCATTTCATGTATCATTAGCAGGGTTAGGATTTTTAGGTGCAAATTTCAAATGGTAAAAGGTGGGGAAAGGTGCTCAAATAAGGCAAAAAGGACAGAAAGGTGCTGCTTTATTCAACAAATTCAAGAATTTCTCTATATTCTAATTTATTGAATTACAAACAAGTACATCAAATTATCACTCACGAGAAGAAGGAAAACACATGAAGCTGTTATACTTCTAGAATTAAGCATCTCTGCAGTTTAAAAAGTAAGTCTGTTTCTATTAGGAGATAAAATGCCTTTTTAGATACTAAAGCTTTTTTCGACAGCCACAGAAACCAGTAGGAAAAATCTTGTATTCACTTGACATGGCAATTCTACAGATGTGGTGAAATCCTCAATGTCCCGATTCTTCAGAAGACCAAACTCATCAGCACTTTGGCCATAGTAACTCAATGGTTTAGAGCGGCTAGACGGAGACCAGAAGATCCGTGGTTCAAGTCCCGGCTATGGCATTGAATTTTTCAGTCTGGCTGTACCCATTTATAAACCAAACTCAAATTTGTCTCCCTCACGGGATTAAAAGTATCCCACTGTTTCTCCTTTTTCAAACCCTGTATTTCTAATAATTTAATGGCTGCAGTCAGGTACTTGTAACTATAGACACAATATAGTTCTGTCTGCAAATCACGCATTTTCTCCAGTAGCAGAAGAAGTTACTGTGCCTTAAAAATTGCACTTGCGTCGGCTGGATTCAAACAAAGCACAAACTCTTTAAAATTGTTCAAATGTTCACACAACATAGCAGCACACTCCATACAAGATTTCCAGTTAGTAATGACCGGGAAATTTGGAAGGGGCAGGCCATTGGTTTTCTTGCAGACCGCAACATGACGCGGAGCTTTCAGGAGAATCTTTTTCAGGGCAGAGATGAACAGATTTGTGATGTCGTATTCTTTCCTTATGAATTCACGAACCCCGTGAATGGCAAAACCAAACATGACACATGCTTAAACTTAAGAAATAAAGTCTTTAACTCGTTAACAGCTGAAACCATACGGAGCCTGATCTGTAACCACAAGACTTTTTTCAAATGACACACTAGCACGTCAGAGTTTTCGACAAAAGTCCACAATTGATTGCATTACTGTACTGGTATTGGCTTTCTGCAGCTCGTACACTTTTAACGTACGTTTAACTTTTCCCCTGCTAAGAGAAAAACTAGAATGTTCAAAACATATCGTTCCATTGAGTCTATGATTTCATCCACAATGATTCCCACATTGCAATCAGACATTTTCTCCTTGATTCTTTGTAAACAGGCTTCATATTTTTTTCTTGTGGCACTTCGTTCAGCATTGACATCCTTGTGTATTTTTCAAGAAATTCCTTGAAGGCTGGATGGTTCACCTTATTTTTTATTTTCTATTTTTGTTTGTAATTTACGTCCTCCAACATCAAGTCATATCGGACAATGAATGGAATTGTTGAAATGATGTTCAAAGGAGCCAAAGGTCCATAGAGCTTAGAGTTACCTGACATTCGTCTTTTAGGATAAGGGGAAAATTGGAAAAACCTTATCCAGGTAACTCACCCTGACCGAGATGCGAATTCAGGACCACGTGAGGCAGACACGCTACCATCTTCGCTACCGAGGCGGGCGGTTCACCTTATTGAGAGGAATTCCTGTTTGAGCAAGAGCTGCACACAACTCAATGTTGATTTCCTTAAAATTTTGGCTGTTTGAAGTACTCTGTTGCACGCATTTCGTAATAGAGGCTACCACGATTTGTTTACCTGAAAAGTCTTCTTCATATGATGCTTAGAGTTAGGAAATATACTGCTTGATGCGTTCTCGCTGGTGTTTTTCATCTAACGAAATTCCCGAGTCGCAAATAGTACTTCAAATAACAGTTCTATCTGTGTCTATGATATCTTATTTTAATTCCTCAGCCAGAGAAATAAGTCGATTACTGGACAACTTTGGTATGGTAAAATATAGTGATACACTCCTTTAGTAATGTAACAAAAGACTAACAAGCAAGCGGCGTGCTCGCTATGCCGATCAATAAATGAAGGCAGGTGGAGGGAAGGGAGACAGGAGGGGTGGCTGGGTCTTCGTTTACCTCTCCTCCTACCGCTCGAAGGAGCGCGAAGCTCCGAGAATGTTCTCCTCCTCCATAAAAGGAGTCTCGGGGAACTTCGGGCCGCGATCAATACCGGAGGGGAGAGCAGTTGTGTTGAGTTAGCCGAGGCAGGCAGAAGTGTAGTCCCGCCGAGCGTACGTGTAAAGACGAACTGGCTTAGTTTTAATTGTGTACATTAAATTGTAATTGTGATATTGGAATAAGGTGAAATAAAGAACATTTTGAGTGGTGTAATTGAACTTTTTAATTTTACGGAACCACAAAGTCACAACTGGCGTCAGGAGTGGGGTAACGGCCATGGAATCGGCACTGGAAAAGATTTTACACAAAATGGAAGAAATGAAGGCCGAAATAACCGCGAAGACGGAAGTGGAACTGAAACAAATGAAGACGGCTAATGACATCACCGAGAAAATGGAAGAAATGAAGACGACCAACGATAACATCGCCGCGAAGATAGAAGCTACAAACAGCAGCTTGACCGCGAAGATGACGGAATTGACCACGGAGATGAAAGCGGCAAACGAGGCCTTTGCCGTGAAGTTCGAAGAGCAGCTGACCGGCGTAAAAGAGGACGTCACAGAGTTAGGCGAGCGCGTCGAAGACCCGGCGAGCCGCGTTGAAGCTGGAGGGAAAGGCTGACAGCAACGCAAAGTCCCTGAACGCCATGGTAGAGGACGTCGTCGGTAGGAGGCTAAAGGATTTGAAGGTGGACGCACCGGGACGCGACACAACATCGGCGTGCGTCAAACCTCCGAAATATGACAGCGCGTCAACGTTTGAGGTCTTCCGCCGCCAATTCGACGTAGTGGCCAATCACAAAAAATGGTCACCAGAGGAGGAGGCCACACAGTTAATAGCCAGCCTCCAGGGGCGGGCCGCGGATGTCCTAAACGCGGTACAGACAACGGCGGCGTCCAAGGACATCTGGGAGGCCCTGGAGAACCGTTTTGGGAACCACCGCTTAGCCGCAGCGTACCGCAGCCAGCTGAAGGAAAGGTCGCAGCAGCCAGGGGAGACGCTGCAGGAGTTCGCTCTGGCAGTTGAACAACTGGCTAGCAAGGCCCTAGTTGACCTCCCACCAGAGTTCGTATCCCGGGAAGCTGCCTACACATTCGTTGACGGGGTACGGGACATAGAGATTCATCAGCGCCTAATGCTCGGCGAATATAAAGCAATCCACGAGGCGCTAACGGCAGCATTAAGGATGGAAACGGCCAAGGTAACAGCTATCCCGTCGTCGAGAACGAGGAGTGTGCGCTCGCTACGCCGGAGACAGAAGACCAGCCGAGGGACGCCGGCGAACAGCTAGTGGCCTGTGTTGGGTGTGTGAACAGCCCAGGCACCTTCAGAGAGACTGCCCACACGAGGAAGAGCAGCCGCAAAACGAGTAAGGGCCGTCGTGGAGAGGGGCACGTCGGCGCCATCACCAACATGCCCTCGAGTGACACTGCGCGCCATCAGCCGGCGGATGAATGACAGCCTCATCGCGGACGGCTGGGTAAGAGGAAAGCAGTGCCGCGCGCTGGTGGACACCGGGACAGCTGTGTACATAATCAGACCTGACGTGGCGAAGGGTTTGCTGACGAGGAAGCCGAGCCGACCATACCAGCTTGTGACGGCATCGGGCGACACCTTACCTGTGGAGAAGGAGGCCCTGCTGGAGCTGACCTTGGACGGAGTGCCGTGCGTTTGTGGGTGTTCGTCGCGAAGGTGGCTGAGGAGGTGATTCTGGGACTGGATGCTCTCAGGAGGTCGACGTCGGCAGGAAGGTCCTGCGGCTCAACGGAGAAGAGGGTATACTCCGTGAACCCGAAGAGCGCCTTGGAATCTGCAGGGTCGTCTTGAACGAAGACGTGGTCGTCCCCGCGAGGAGCGAGGTGGTGGTGACGGCGCGACTGGAAGGCCAGAGAACCAGCAACATGATGCTGGACCAGAAGAGGCCTGCACGCAGACTGTGTGTAGCCAGGGCATTGCTGCCGTGCCGAGAGAAGGTGCCAGTGAGACTGCTAAATCCAGCGGACACCGATCACGACGTCCAGGCCGGGACGGACTTGGGAACGTGTGAGCCCATGGTGAGAGTAACAGCAATCGACAAGGCACAGGAGCCGGTGCCGACACAACACCTGGGGCCCCGGCTAGAAGGCTTACTGGAGAGGGCGGCCGAAGACCTGACCGCAAAACAACTGGAGAAAGTTCGACAACTGCTGAGGCGATACCAGCCAAGGCGATAGTGACTACGGTCGCACGGACAAAGTGCTTCACTGGGGATGCCCGGCCTATTCGGCAACCACATAGACGCGTTCCGCTGGCGAAGCAAGGGGCGGTACGAGACATGCTGGAGGACATGAGATCCAGGGGGGTGATTGAAGAGTCTGACAGCCCTTGGTGTTCCCCTGTACTCTTTGCGACGAAGAAGAACGGCGAGCTACGCTTCTGCGTGGACTACAGGAAGCTGAACGCTGTCACCCGGAAGGACTGATTCCCCTTACCCCGCATTGACGACACCCTGGACACGCTAGCTGGTGCGCAGTGGTTCTCGACCCTGGACCTGAAGTCCGGCTACTGGCAGGTAGCTCTAGACCAGAGAGACAAAGAGAAGACCTCATTCTCTACAGGCCAAGGGCTCTGGCAGTTCACAGTTATGCCCTTTGGCCTCTGTAACGCACCAGCTACCTTCCAACGCCTCATGGAGTCAGTGATGAGAGGACTGACTTCCGACGGCTGCCTGCTATACCTGGACGACATCATCGTCGGTAAAACCTTTGAAAACCATCTCGAGAATTTGAGTAAGGTGCTACAGAGATTGCAAGCGACCAACTTGAAGCTGAACGCGAAGAAGTGCCAGTTCATCTGCAGGGAAGTCAACTACTTGGGCCACATAGTCTCAGCAACCGGAGTGGCCACAGACCCTGAGAAGACACAGGCTGTGAGAGATTGTCCGCGCCCAAAGGATAAGAAAGAGTTGCGCAGTTTCCTGGGGCTGTGCAGTTATTACCGCCGCTTCATAAAGGGGTTCTCCAACATCGCAAAACCACTCACTCGCCTGACAGAAGAACACCGGCCTTATGTGTGGACGGAGGATGCCGAAAACGCTTTCGAGCACCTAAAGGAGACCCTGTGCAGTGCTCCAATTTTGGGTTTCCCACAACCGGGTGGCGCCTTCATTGTGGACACCGACGCCAGCGACCATTGCATTGGAGGTGTCCTGTCGCAGATCCAGGACGGCCATGAGCGGGTGATAGCCTACTACAGCAAGACGCTATCCAAGGCAGAAAAGAACTACTGCGTCATCCGACGAGAATTATTGGCGGTAGTAAAGACCTTGGAGCACTTTCACAAGTACCTGTACGTTCAGCCATTCCACCTGAGGACTGACCATTCCGCCCTAACCTGGCTATTGAGCTTTAAGAACCTGGAAGGCCAGACAGCACGTTGGGTTCAGAGGCTGCAGGAGTACGACTTCACCTCGGAACATCGCAGAGGGAAGAGCCACGGTAACGCGGACGCTATGTCCCGAAGATCCTGTCCAGAAGGGTGCGGCCAATGAACAAGAGTGGAGGAGAAGGAGCGTGCCGCAGCAGTTCGAGTAGTCACGGCAGTGCCTGCGAATGGCTGGGATAGCGCAGGCCTGAGGAGGGAGCAGCTGGCGGACGCAGACTTGGGGCCACTCTTGAGGGAAGTGGAGGCAGGGACGAGACCAACCTGGGCGGACATCGCACCGAGGAGCGCCACCTACAAGTCTTACTGGGCCCAGTGGGACTCGTTGAAGACCAGAGAGGGTATGGGAATCACCTGATGGGAAGACGCAGAGAGAACAGTTGGTACTTCCCCGGAGTAAGGTCCGGGAAGTCTTGGAAGAAGTGCACGCCGGTACTTCAGGAGGACACCTGGGAGCCAACCGGACGATTGACAAACTACGGCAGCGCTACTACTGGCTGAGGCTCCGAGCAGACGCTGAGAGGTGGTGCCATCAATGTCACGTGTGCGCGGCGAGTCGCGGCCCCCAGACTAGGAGCCGGGGTCGCATGCAACAGTACAACTTCGGAGCGCCATTCGAACGGATCGCCGTTGACATTGTTTGATGGTTCCCATATCCGACCGAGGCAACAAGTACCTGATTGTGGTCGTGGACTACTTCACTAAGTGCCCGGAGGTGTATGCCATTCCGAACCAAGAGGCAAGGACAATCACAGACTGCCTCATGGAGCAAGTGTTTGGCCGATTTTGGGTACCATTAGAGCTGCACAGTGACCAAGGCACCAATTTTGAGTCCAACCTGATGAAGGAGGCACTAGAGAGACTTGGGGTTAACAAGACCCGCACAACATCTCTACATCCCCAGTCGGATGGCATGGTCGAAAGGTACATAAAGACCTTAGAGGAACACTTGGGAAGGTCGTGGCCAGCCACCAGCCAGACTGGGACGTCAAGGTGCCACTGTTCTTGCTGGCCTACCGCTCGTCAACACACGCCACCACGGGGATCACGCCAGCGAGCTTTATGTTTGGCCGAGAGTTACGCCTCCCCTGTGACCTGGCTTTTGGTAGCCCTCCGGGGGTGAAACAGCCAGCGACCGAGTATGTGGAAAACCTGGTGGACCACCTCCATGACATGCCCGAGATGGCTCGCCAAAACATCCAGAAGGTGAGCGACCGCATGAAAACCCGATACGACAGGCAAGCCAACAGCCAAGGGTTCCAGCAAGGTGACCTGGTCTGGTTGTACCGCCTGACCCGGACCAAGGGACGCTGCCCGAAGCTTCAGCAGCCATGGCAAGGACCGTACCGTGTGGTGAAGAGGATTAACGTCGTGGTCGACCGCATCCAGAAGGCGCCCCTAGGAAATATGTTGGTGGTACACCTGGATCGCCTGGCTCGCTATGAAGGCGCTGTTCGGGACGACCGGCCTTGAGGAGGGAGCAGTGTTACACAAGTGGCGTGCTCGGGATGCCGATCAATAAATGAAGGCAGGTGGAGGGAAGGGAGACAGGAGGGGTGGCTGGTCCTTCGTTTACCCCTCCTCCTACCGCTCGAAGGAGCGCGAAGCTTCGAGGATGTTCTCCCCCTCCAAAAAAGGAGTCTCGGTAAACTTCGGGCCGCGATCAATACCGGAGGGGAGAGCAGTTGTGTTGAGTTAGCCGAGGTGGGCAGAAGTGTAGTCCCGCCGAGCGTACGTGTAAAGACGAACTGGCTTAGTTTTAATTGTGTACATTAAATTGTAATTGTGATATTGGAATAAGGTGGAAATAAAGAACATTTTGAGTGGTGTAATTGAACTTTTTAATCTTTTTTACGGTGGAGGTGAAAAACCCAGTTACAGGCGACGGCCCACGTGCGATGGCCGACAGTGTGAGGGTCCCCGTGCCCTGAGGGGCCAGGCATACTCACTAAAAATCCCTCTACGTGTTAGTTTCGTGAATTCTTATATTATTTTGCGTGCATTTATTATCATGCTTCTTTGTCGGGTCCCGCATAGCACCCCTGTTAGTATGTGGTAACTACTATGCTGGCATGTGATGCATGCGAGCGCGTCAACGTTGCCTCTTGGTGGTGACCATGAAACCTGGGCATCACCAAGTGTTAGTCATGCGTTAGTATTGTTATATACATGTGGCTCAGACCGGGGAGGCCTGTTAGTCAGTGTTGCGCGTATGTTACTTATCTATTATTTATACGTGCTTTGTAAGCCTATGTGTATTTTAATAATAAAGCTCAGGCCTTGGTTACCTGTTAGTCAGGGATTAGTAGTGGTATGGTTATTAGTGTTCTACTTATGTCCCCAGTTTCCTGGGTTTGTCAGTGGTTGGTATGTGGCATGCAGTTTCGAACTATGTGTTCGGTCGTCCTAATGTTCCGGCGTGGGCGTTCGTCAGTTCCTTAGTCCATGCGTTGTGTCGTCGGTGTGTCCTACTACATCTGCAGTCGCCCGCTGTCTCTGCGCCTGTAGGACACTGGTGGGAGACCCTCTAACTCCCGGACCGCCTTGACTGATATCAAGGGCTTGGAGGGCGCTGTACGGGCAGCGTTCTGAAAAGAGTCAGTAAGGGAAAGATTAATGAAGGGAAAGTAGGAGTGTCAGCCTAATTGTCTGTGTCAGTCGTCCCTTATTAGATTGTTCAGGAAGTTCTGAACATCGTCTTCGTCGTCGTGTGTGAGTCTTCTTTCGAATGGTGATAATGGTCGCGCGTGTATGTTTATTTCTGTAGTGTAGCTTCCGAGTCGTGAGATTAGAGGATTGTGATGTATCTGTAGGTTTTTATAGGTATCATATGCTAGCTTCTTAATGAATTCTTCAACTGTGTGCATCTTAAGTTCGCTGTGTAGTAGGTCGGCTGGTGCTGTGTGAGGTACTTTCGCTATCATTCGTAATATCTTGTTTTGGAATTTCTGTAGTCTTAGTATGTATATTTTGGCGGCATACCCCCAGACCGGAGTTGCGTATGTGAATATGGGCCTTATAAGAATTTTGTATAACGTGAGCCCTAAGTTCATGTTTATATGGGAGTTCATGCTTATCAGGGGGTAGAGCCTGCCCAGTTGGGCGTTGACTGTACCCCTGATTTGATGGACGTGCTTTTTCCACGTCAGCCCTTGGTCCATTTTGAGTCCTAGCCATGTGACTGTGTCCGTCCACTCAATATTTTCTCCGAAGATAGAGAGTGGGGGCAGCTGGTGTTTTCCCAACCTGTGCTTAAGCTTTTTGGTGAATATTATGGCTTGCGCTTTTCTTGGGTTTACCTTAATACGCCATTTTGTGAACCATTCTTCTAGATTATTCAGGGCGTTTTGTGGTCTCCGGTGGATGAAATCCGATTTGGCTGATTGAGTCACAATTGCTGTATCATTAGCGTAGATGTACAAGTCTGTGTAATTGGTTTTCGGTATGTCGTTCATAGTGATGTTAAAGACGATCGGCCCTAGGATACTTCCCTGAGGGACTCCCGCTTTGATTTAGCGGGGGGTCGATAATTGGTTGTTAACTTTCGATTGGAATTTGCGATCATGTAGGTAATTCGCGATGAGCTTTATTAATATGTCGTGTATGTTCAACATTTTAAGCTTTTTGAGCAGTCCTACGTGCCACACCCTGTCGAATGCACGTTCGACGTCGAGCAAGAGTGCTCCTGTTGATTTGCGGATGTTAAACCCATGAGTTATGTGTTCTGTGGCTCTGAGTAGTTGAAGCGTTGTGCAGTGTTTGGCTCTAAATCCAAATTGCTCCGGGATTGTGATATTTTGTTTGATTATTTGGCTATTGAGTCGTTTGAGTATGACCTTTTCGAGGAGTTTACCAAGAACGCTTAGAAGACTAATTGGTCTCTCGGGATAATATCCTTTCTCCAGGGTGTAACTGAATATATTTTCTAGCAATTTGATCGCGTCTTCCGGTAGGTTGGCAAGTGCCACGGTTGTGATTCCATCAGGGCCCGGCGCTTTTCGTTTGGGGAGGTGCTTAATTATCCGTTTAATTTCACTGGGACATGTCTTTCTCACTTTATTGTGAGTTCTTAGCTCTTTGTAATTCTTTGTTTCTGCTTCCGTCTCTTCCGCAAATTGTGGGCAGGACGGACTGGTGTTCGGAGTTAGCGTAGCTTGCAGTGCGTCCGCTAGTGCATCTGCTTTCTCTTGATCCGTTGTGGCTTGGTTTGATTGTAGTGTAGGGGAGGGATTTGTACCCTGTCGCGTGTCAGACAGCGGGCTATCTTCCACACTGAGTCTCTCTCATAGTTGAGATTCTCAAGTGTGTTTTGCCATTGGCTTGTGATACGATTAGAAATGCTTTGTTGCACTAGTGTGTTTAAGTACTTGTAATACTCTTGGTCGACTATATGTCTGGACTTTTGCCATTTTCGCCTGGTTCGGTTTCGTTCTGCCGTTAAGGAGGTTATATCTCGGGGAAATTGATTATGGAACGTTTTGGGCTGGCTTGTGGGCACTGATATTACTGTTGCCGTTTTTATAGCCTGCTCCAATTGGAGTACTGCTCGTTTGTATCTAGAGGGAACGTGGGGAGGTTTCTGCTTACGGTGGTTGCGAACTTCTTCCAGTCTGCTTTATTGTAGTTCAGGCGTTTAAGTGGCGGGACCTTAGCCGCGTTGTCTTCTAAAGTGATTATCAGGGGAATGTGGTCTGATGACAGTTCGTTTTTGGTTTGAAGGTGAAGCCTTCGGGTTAGGTTGCGTGATAGTGCTATATCAAGTATGTCGGCTCTATCTGTTCTGTTGAATGGTATGTAAGTGGGTTCTTCCGCCGCATGGATTATTAGATCCGTTCGATTTTCAAGTCTTAATAGAGCGTTTCCAGCGGGGTTTGTCTCATTGCAGCCCCATATTTGATGTTTTGCATTGAGATCCCCCGCTAAAAGAAATTTGTTACTTTGTTGCATCAAGTTTGATATGTCTGCTGTGTTTACGGTCCCCGGGGGGGGCATATGCCGCCGTTACAAGTGTTCGACAGTTGTCTAGTGTTATGTATATATTGGTAGATTCCAGGCTTTGCAGTTGTGGTATTTGAGCTATGTCATGCATTATGTTGTGTTTTATTATTATGGCTGTACCGCCGCCATATTGGTTTCTGTCTGTGCTTTGGGTGGTGTATTCCGTTATGTTGAATCGGTCCCGATTTGTGAGGTGTGTTTCTGTAACTAATGCTATGTCTATTGTGTTGTGTGTGAGAAAGTTCGAAAGTTCAGTCTTTTTTCGTCTTAGTCCTCTAGCATTCCATGTCAGTAAGTTTAAATGTCTATGTCTGTTCATATGAAGCCTGGGGTGACAAGAAGCTGTATGAAGTTCCTGTAGGTGGCCATGAGGGAGCGGGCCTCCAATGAGTCCACTTCCAGCAGGGATTTGAAGATGTGGAGGCACGTCTCTTTGAAGTCGTCCTCGCTCATCCCGGTCCTCAGCACCTGGTTGTACATTTTCCTTTGGTAAGGAATCCTCTGGTCTGGTTTCTGTGCAGGTCTAGGCTGTTGCTGTCGGGGCCGTTGATCCCTGTGCTGCAGTCGCGGATCTCGGGTCCGGGACCTGTCTTCTCGTGCGGCTGCCTCATGCCGCGCACCGGTCACAGCCGTGGGCAGCGCCCGCGCCGCAGTGGCTCCCCGCGCTTCCCGTGTTCCCGACACGCCAGCCGGTCACGCGTTCACTTCCCTTAGGTTGCGCGCCACCGCAACTTGCCTTTGGTATTCCGGGCATGCCCAGTACCTGGCCTCATGGCCTATTCCAAGGCAAAGGGCGCACTTCCTTTGGGGGGCGGCACATCACAGCCGCGCGAGTCGTGGTTGCCGGTACACTTGGAGCACACCACGGTCAACGCAGTGCACCGTCCTTCAGTGTGCCGGAGCTGCTGACAGCGACTGCACTGGACTGGGATGACGGGTCGTCTGTATGGCTCTACCCTCACCTGAAAGTGAAGCACATGCCTTATTAGTCTTAGTCGGTCTAGGTCCTCTGCCGTCGCGACGTCCACCAGGTAGAACGGTAGAGGTGTTCTGGCCCGGTCGAACCGTCTGAGCTGCATGACGGACACGCAGCACTGAGAAGTGCGCGGTCTGCAGCTCGGCCTTAAATGCCTCCGCCGCCCCATCATAGTAGATGTGCTTCAGCACGGCTCTGAAACTCTGGCGGTCATCCCTCTGGCCGGTAATCTGGTGGGTGATGTGACGTTCCTTAAGGAAGGCGAACATCTTCTGGTAATCCTGAGGCGAACGCGTTCTCACCATGAAGTCACGGGACACCGAGGCCCTGGTCACCAGGTAGCCGTCATTGGTGTGCTCACGGTCGAACTCCGATAGTGTCTGAAACAAAGTTATGTGTTGCTTTGAGACGTAAATCGGAGCCTGAAGACGTGATGTCAGAGCTTGCGAATAGGAGTTGGGTGCGGAAATGGATGGGATGGGGTTTGGAGCCCTGTTAGGACAGGGCGGTGGGATGGGGTTAGCGGGCGAGGAAGGCCCTGGGATGGGAGACAGTGGATGCGGGAGAGGGCTGGTCTGTGCCATACGGCCGGAAGATGAGGTAGTTGAAGAGGACCTCGATGGGGGTAGTGGTGTGTCCCTGCTAGCCTGGGAGACCGGGCTGCAAGATAGGGCCGGGCTCGGGTTGCAGGATGGAGAGCTAGAGTTCGGTGAGGGCACAGCTGGGGTGGATAGTGGTCCAGGAGTGCCAAAGTTCAGCTGGGTCTTGACAACCGCTTGTCTGGTGACCCTCAGCCCACTAAGTGACTGCTTCTTGAGCCTCTTTTTGGTCATGGTGTAGGCAAATTAAATTATTTAACAAGTAATTAAATATCAATCTAAATAACGATAAATATAGGAAGTGAGAAGAGTAAGTGAAAGCTTATGTACTACCTAACAGGGGGGCTTAAAGACTAGATAGTAAAGAGGAAAATAGTATTGAGAGAGAAAGAACAGCTAAAGGGTGTCAAAAGGCGTGAAAACAGAGGTTCAGACCCGAAAGCGCCTTAGATTCCAGTCAGAGACTGTTGGCTAGCGAACTTGTTTTCTCCCAATTAGACTGTTAGTTGCCGATCAGTCAGCTAGTCTTTGGCTCTGAGCCACGGCAATGACAAGCCGATCCAGTGGTGGCAGCTTCTTTGCTGCGGTCAGCTTCTTCCACTGCACCTCTGGGAAGTTACTTCTCTCTGCAGCCTGGGCGTCTCCTTATGTTGCGGTGGTCTCTCCTATTTAATTTTACGAACCCACATAGTCTTTTGTTACACTACCAGCGACCAGAGCAGCAGTGTTTTCTGAGAGGTTGTCATATTCACCAACGCGAGCCCACTTGCTGATTGGTCCACGTCACCCATCCAAGTACTGACCACGCCCAACACCGTCCGATGACTTAATCCTCACATAATGCCAGTAAGGGACAGTGTCCCGGGATGGCAACATGTCGAAGGCCCCTGCTCCATGGATCAGGGTTCACCTTCAACGACACATTAGTGCTGCTGCTGGTCCGCGTCATTTTCTTGGCGACCAGTATATATGGGTCACCCCAGCCCTAAGTCATTCAACATCCTGAAGATGGGAGAGATGTACGCTCCCGAAACGTCGATGTCTCAACATCTGCTTACCTGGCTTGAAGCCCGAGAACGTCTAGGACATAGCACCAGTTCATTGCTAGCTCAATGCAACGGTTACACAGTTCATTCACTTGTAGTCCACACTCTTATATAACACAGCGACAATTACCAGAATGTTCTCATTCATGCTGGAACTGCAGTCTCAGCGATGTCTAGTAGCTTCGAGCAGAACCCAGAGTCTATTCTTGGAACTACGTGAGTACGGTTAGTGCTGTCTCTGCGTTACCCTGGAATCCGATGACAGATGGCTTCTGTAACAGTAACAAACTCACATTCACGAACAATAGGCTACTGATTCTGATGAAATTAAAAGGATATAATGATATACAATGACAAAGAATTGTCTTTGTCAGTTGTATTATTGCGGGCTGCTTTATAGCGGTAAAGCAAGAACAAGAGGATTTTCCATACACAATTATTTTCTATTGTTGTAGGTGTGCTTTCAACTGCCGTGCAGCATTTACTGAAAGAGTAAATGTAGTAGTCTTCACATGCTCACAGCAAGCTTAGGAGATGCTAATTAAAAGTTCCGTATTTTATATTGATTAAAATCACACAGGGTAAAATGGAAGGAAACTTAAAAAAGTGATAAATGTGCCCAAAAAGTGAAAGACGTGCATGAAAAAAACTGCCTCTTTCGGCAACTAGAAAGAAAACTTCACACTGTGGTATCTTTCCAAAGAGCTTAAATTTACCCTAAGAAAAAATGTGTGCACCTAAAAATCCTAACCCTGGTTATCGGTGTCACCGCCGCCTGTGGTGCCGCATGTAGTATAAGCTGGCGTTAAAGACTACCTTTCATTCTACATATTTCAGTAAATAGCTTGAAAGGAATAACCTGTCATGCAACCTGAAAATATTAGGTAATCTCACAGGGTAATCCTAATCGACACAAAAGGAACATTTAACGTCATTCTTGTATACACACTCCCCATATAATATGGAGGAATTTTTTAACTCTCGTATTAATTTCCATTTAACAGACCAATTTTCATACATTGAGCGCGACCGTGTTTTAATGATTTTTATTACTGTTGGCTCACTGTGATGTATGTTCTAAGGTTCGAAGTACGTTTGAAGTGGTGTATGTTTACACGTTTTCATATGTTAAAAGAGAATATAAGACTTTTTTTAAAAACTAAAAGCAGCAGTGCACTAGTGGTCGTAGATGTATTACTGGTTATGATGCATTTATAATAAATATATGAGGTGTTCAATGTACCTTTTCTGTGATGTACCTGAGCGAACGAACAAACAGAAAAACAAACAGATACAGCATATTTGGGTAGATCCGGTAGATCACTTGTTTAACATCCATCATCATGTCGGACAGTTATAGAAGATAACATGTATTTGAGCGCGTTGAGAATACACGTCAGATATCTATATGTATAAACATTGTGGTAGTTGCTATTCTGTGTAGTGTGGTAGTATCTATTCATATAAGAATGTTGGTGAAACTGTCTTGTATACCATATGAAAGTGACGTTTTGAGAATGGGCGTCAAGTGAGTAAATGAATCATCGTTTGGAAGTGCTAAAAACTTTTTATGACAGCTTAACGTAGTAAATAGGTAATTTAATTTTATGCTATACGTTGCAAAATTACGGATAATTTTTACGAAACTGTTAAAAAGTGGATTTTTGTTTGTTTATTTGTGGAAATGTACAGAACAATTTCAGTGTAGATTTATTTACTTTTAGATTAAGCACGTATCAACTATGATAGCACCAGAGCTGGGAACTGTTAATGATGGGCCTTTGTCACTCATCGCGGATGGCCCCGTTAGTAGCCCAGTCGTGGTTACATCTCCTAATGAAAAGGCACCATTGATTTCGAAGCAGCGCCTTTTTACGAGGCTATCAAATGCTCTGAGCATGAGAAGAGGACAGACCATAAATAATGGATCAGGTGGCTATGTAGAATTTGGAGCCACTGATATGGAGTCTAGTAGAACTTTGGGAACATTTGCAGGTGTCTTTAGTCCAGTGGCATTGTCTATGTTTAGTGCACTGCTCTTTCTCAGAGTAGGTGAGTTACATAATTTAGATTTACAGTTAAATATTGCTAAATTATAAGAAAAAAAAGTTCAAAATATATTAATTTTCTGTTGAGCCGTCCGGATGTTTTTTGATCAGATGAAGGGAGTGCATTTTGGCAACAGAACTTCACACAGATGTATTTTCGGAGAAAGGTAAAGCCCATTTTTTCACTCCATGTTGAGGCAGTCAATATATCAATTGGTACTGATAGTACCCATTGTGAGCTACATTCACCAGAAACTTCACTTAAGTGGTGAAATCCACAAATAATGAAATTTAAAGATCAGGTGGAACACATACCAAAATAAGAATGATAATATTTTAATTGCAATTATTGAAGACATTTTTCACCATGTATGAGCAGGCTTAAGACACTTAGATCTTAAGCCACATGGTGTTCATGTGTTAACTGTTAGGAGTACTTGTTTCATTGTTAAGCTATTTCTCTTGCAATTATGGCAAAGTACTAAGTTCCTTCAGTTTATTTAATGTGAGACGACTATCATCACAAAATAAAACCTGGGAAGTTGTCATCTATTTCTTAGTTTATGGCCAGTCTCCTTTACCAATTGCATTGACAATTTGATGGAGTGCTTGATTGATTGTGGTTGATGCATATCATGCATGCATTTCTGAAAAGGAATTATGACTGCTGTCTGATTTAACCCTGAGAAAGCACATGACTCTTGCTGGAGGACAGTAATTCTTTTACAACCTCCATAAATGAGCCTTCCTTAGTTGTCTTCTCCATCTTTTATATTTCATGAGGAAGAGAGTACTGTGCTGTAATTGTACTTGAGAGAACTGAGTACCATAGAGTTTGGTGCTCACTGTCAGACCTTTACACATCTTTTACACATTTTAAATGATATATGCTGGAGAGCTGACCAGATGTTTTCTGTCTGTCAGGCATTTACTGATCTGATCGGAATTTCAGTACTGGTGCATTGTGTATTCATCACAACCCTTCTATTTAACTTGCGTAAATTCTATTGATCATCATAGTATGAGGCTGAAGATTGGTGCCTTTCCCATGATTCCAGTCATCGACCTGTGCAGAAGCAGTTGAATCTGTATTTTATTTCTGTATTATTCTTCTGTATTGCTAGAGACACAGACTCTAGCCTGCCTGGACATCTGCCTTAATTTTTTTGGGTGGAGATTACAATTAATTGAACTGTGGTAATCAAGCTCTCTGGCTTTGCTTCTATGCTCTTCTACTTCAATCTAGTTTCGACATTAACTTTTGTTATTCTTTTTACAACTTAAAGAGAATTGAAAAAAATATTTGTATTCGGTTTTTTACACTCGTCACTTTTTATATTATTGAGAGAATAGTTTTGGAAGTCATTGCATCCATTTTTAAGCTTTGTTGAACTATCCAATCAGTTTCAATTAATTTTGACGTCTCTGTTACTAAATCCCTCCAATCATGCATAATTTAAAGAGAAACTTGAAAACTACCATTTACTTTACACTGATGGCTGAAAGAATGTTTGGGGGAGTAGGCTCTATTTTAAGTTGAAAAAACTATTTGTAGTTTTTGTTTTTTTGACACTTCGTCACCTACTTTTTCATATTAGTGTACTTTTAGTGTTTTATTGACAATTTTAGCTGTTGTATCTTACATACTTAGTGCTCAATTTTTACTGCTGAACTTTTTCATATTCTATAAACTCTTTTGTATATAGTTAATATTAACACCTGTATCAATGTGTTATATGCCCTGGTTCAGCCTTTTGTTGCTGAACTGCTACTGTTCTCTTGTACAGACTTCCAGGTTTGCCCTCCTCTCTGATGTTGGCATGAGTGTGATTCTGACATAGGTTCCTGTATATGTCAGCTTGCCAGAAAAGAAAGCTGCTAATGCTGCTGCTAAGGCAGCAATTTTGTCTTACAAAATGTTTTAACTCTTGTTTTCCTTTAGATGATTTTAGCACTATTTATGTTGTGTTCTATCATGTTGGTATGATGAATGGACACAAGAGAACAAACTTTGAGATCAATCTCCTTGCCATCACTATAGCTAATCATCATGCAGCTCCCATTGTGAGGAAGTGATTTCAGCCAGATTACATACTGTACATATCATTTTAGCCACAGTCACTCATCATTTTCTGACACAGCACTTCTTTACACTCATTGTAATGAGCTGTGTATAGTACAACTAGTTTTAATGTAGTATCAGTTGTTAGCTCACTTTCATTTCTCTTCGTCGGCCAGCAACTATGTTTGAGGGGCTTGCAGGCACGTAATATGTTTTAATTGTTGCAGAGGTATGGGTTACTGAATATAAAGTACAATGGTTTACCTTTTAGATTTTATTGCATGGCTTCTTTTCTAACACTTCTTTCTCTTCAATGTATTTAAGTGCATGATACTTCATCTGCAATTTAGCTATGTGCTAGAGTTGTTGGTATTTTAAATTCTTATTTGCTGGACTATAGTATTTTAACTGGTACATATGGCATAATAAATTTTATTATGCTGTCTTATATATATTTCTAATAACCACAATACAGGTTCTAAGACCCTATACCACCACTTTTATTCAAGTATCTATTTTTTGTCTTTATATAGAATTCATTACTGTAAAAATTTAATGTTTTTTGTGGCTTTTTCAGGGTTCATAGTAGGTAATGCAGGATTATGGACAACACTACTGCAATTTGGAATAGCATATGGTATACTTGTGTTTACTGTGGCATCTGTATGTGCTGTGTCAACAAATGGAGCTGTGGAGGGTGGTGGTGCATACTGTATCCTTTATAATGCACTTAGTTTTTGTACCTATTTGTCAATGCTACTAAGATGTATTTAAAGTTTGTTTAATCTTTTTGTTGTGTAGATATATTGTTGAAAACCAAGATCATCCAAGTATTTTGAATGAAAATTGTTGCATTCATTTTCTACTATATACCTTGCATGAATGTGTGGACTACAGAAGATGATGAAAACTGGATTTAGACTGTTGAAAGTGGTTGCGAAAAATTGGGAAATATTATGGGCCCTAAAATTAATATCTTCCTAATATGAAAAACTAACTCTATATCACCATCAGCTGTGATTATTGCAGAGAATAAACTAATCAAACCATATCAAATTTTATTGACACAATAACATTTACATGTTTGAACATAGCTTGTAAACTGGTGTCTCATCAGTATACATTTTAAAATGTAAAAACTACATATAAAATTAATGATTGATACAAAAGAATAAATATGTTTGCTATTGCTTAAAACCATACAGCTAACAAAATCAATAATTAGTTTGTCATCTTGCATATAGGCTTTCCTAATAATTAGGTTCTTTACATGTTTTTTGAACAGTGTTTTACTTTTTTCTTTCGGAATTGACAGTGGTTCCTATATAGTAGGGGCTTTTTTCAAGCAAGGCCAATCTATGGGCTGGAAACTTTATGCTGTTCTTATGTTGTGTATCATAGTTATGCTGGTTTTGACTGATCAAAAAATTATCCTGGTTGGTATGTACATAATCAATTAAGTTGTACAAATATAATGATGGCTGTGTAAGTATTCCTAATTTTTTAAATAATGGTCTACGTGACTCTCTATAACCTACATCATCATTACCCTTATCATCTTTTTCTGAATTTTAAATACTTTTTCCCACCTGGAACCATTACCCAATAAAATTATACCATAGGCAAGTACTGATTGAAAATAACTAAAATATAATATCTTTCTTATTTCTAGACTAGTTATCTGTGCAAGGCAATACATATTGTGACTTTGTCGGTTTGTGAAATTAAAAGTCCAGGTTACAAACACTAAAAATTGCTCTTTATTTCTGTAGAAACACAATTCGGTCAACCCCTACAGTCGCAGAATTACATCAGATACACAATACAACTTGCAAGGTCATCGACCACAAACAAAGTTCACACAGCTGTTCACGCACACCAGTCCAATTAACAACTGTCCCTCAGTGGCGGGCGGCTGCTCCTTTTATAGCTTACTCATTATTCCAGAAATTCGTGGAATGTTCTCAATCAGGATGGCTTTAGAAGAAAGACGAACTCTACAGAAATCTGTCTCCTTCCCCCCACCATTTAGGTAAGCTTTTACCTCCGCACTGTACTGTCCGTCCCTTTAAACTCATCCCTCGCGCCGCCTCGCCTCAACAATGCATTTGCGACACTGCTCCATCCTCAAGGCCGGTCGTCCTGAACAGCACTATCGTATCGGGCCAGACGATTCAGGTGTACCACCAACAATTTTCCTCGGGGCACGTTCTGGATGCAGTAGACCACGTCGTTAATCTTCTTTACGGTATGGTCCTTGCCATGGTTGTTGAAGTTTCGGGCAGCGACCCTTGGTCCGGGTAGGGCGGTACAACCAGACCAAGTCACCTTGCTGGAATCCTTGGCTGTTGGCTTGCCTGTCGTATTGGGTCTTCATGCTGTCACTCTGGATGTTCTGACGAGCCATCTTGTGCATGTCGTAAAGACGGTCCACTAAGTTCTCCACATACTCGGTTGCTAGCTGTTTCGCTTCCTGGGGACTCCCAAAAGCCAGGTCACAAGGGAGGCGTAACTTTCGGCCGAACATTAAGCTGGCTGACGTCATCTCAGTGGTGTCGTGTGCCGATGGGCACCTTGACGTTCCAGTCTCGCTGATGGCTGGCCACGACCTTCCTCAGATGTTCTTCTAGGGTCTTGATGTACCTCTCGACCATGCCGTCCGACTGCGGGTGTAGGGGTGTAGTGCGGGTCTTGTTCACCCGCCTCCTTCAGTGCCTCCTTCATTAGGTTAGACTTAAAATTGGTGCCCTGGTCACTGTGGAGCTCTAACGGAACCCCCTCCACGAGGCAGTCTGTAATTGTCTTCGCCTCCTGGTTCGGGATGGCATATACCTCCGGCTACATGGTGAAGTAGTCCACGATCACCATCAGGTACTTGTTGCCTCGGTCGGACACTGGGAATGGTCCATCTATGTCGACGGCGATCCGTTCGAATGGCGCTCCGACGTTGTACTGCTACATGCGACCCCGGCTCCTAGTCTGGGAGCCGCGACTCGCCGCGCACACGTGACATTGAGGGCACCATCTCTCAGCATCTGCTCGGAGCCTAAGCCAGTATTAGCGCTGCCGGAGTTTGTCGATCGTTCGGTTTGCTCCCAGGTGTCCTCCAAGACTTCCGGAACCTTACTCCGGGGAAGTACCAACTGCTCTCTCTGTGTCTTCCCATCGGGTGATTCCCATACCCGGAAAAGCACAACCTTTTTGGTCTTCAGCGATTCCCATTGGGCCCAGTACGATTTGTACGCAGCGCTCCTGGGTGCGATGTCCTCCCAGTTCGGTCTCGTCGCTGCCTTCACTTCCCTCAAGAGTGCCCCCATGTCGGAGTCCGCCAGCTGCTCCCTCCTCAGGCCTGCGCTATTCCAGCCATCCGCAGGCACTGCCGTGACCATTCTGACAGCTCCGGCACGCTCCTTCCGCACTGTTCCGCACTCTTCCGGGCAGGGTCTTCAGGACATTGCGTCTGCGTTGTCTTGGCTCTTCCCTCTACGATGTTCAGAGGTGAATTCGTACTCCTGCAGCCTCTGGACCCAACGGGCTGTTTGGCCTTCCAGGTTCCTAAAACTTAATAGCCAGGTTAGGGCGGATTGGTCAGTCCTCAGGTAGAATGGCTGACCGTACAGGTACTTTTGGAAGTGCTCCAAGGTCTTTACTAACGCCAGCAGTTCTCGCCGGGTAACGCAGTAGTACTTCTCTGCCTTGGACAGCGTTTGCTGTAGTAAGTTATCACCCGCTCATGGCCGTCCTGGACTTGGGATAAGACGCCTCCAGTGCAATGGTCGCTGGCATTGGTGTCCACAATGAAGGCGCCGCCTGGTTGTGGGAATCCCAAAATAGGAGCACTGCACAGTGTCTTCTTCAGCTGTTGCAAAGCGCATTCGCGTACTCCGTCCACACATAAGGCCGGTGTTCTTCTGTCAGGCGGATGAGGGTCTTGGCGATGTTGGAGAAGCCCTTTATGAAGCGGTGGTAGTAACTGCACAGCCCCAGGAAACTGCGCAAGTCTCTTTTATCCCTTGGCCGAGGCCAATCTCCCAGGCCTGTGTCTTCTCCGGGTCTGTCGCCACTCCGGTTGGTGAGTCAATCTGGCCCAAGTAGTTGACTTCTTTGCGGAAGAGCTGGCACTTCTTCGCGTTTAGCCAAACGTTGATTGCCTGCAGTCTCTGTAGCACCTTGTTATGGTTGCCGAGATGGTCCTCGAATGTCTTGCCGACGATGATGTCCAGGTATAGTAGGCAGGCGTCATAAGTCAATCCTCTTATCACTGACTCCATGAGGCGTTGGAAGGTAGCTGGTGCGTTGCACAGGCCAAAGAGCATAACTGTGATTTGCCAAAGCCCTTGGCCTGTCGAGAATGCGGTCTTCTCCTTGTCTCTCGGGTCCAGAGCTACCTGCCAGTAACCCGACTTCAGGTCCAGGGTCGAGAACCACTGCACACTAGCAAGCGTGTCCAGGGTGTCGTCAATCCGGGGTAAGGGGAAACAGTCCTTCCTGGTGATACCGTTCAGCTTCCTGTAGTCCACGCAGAAGCGTAGCTCGCCGTTCTTCTTCGTCACCAAGACTACAGGGGAACACCAAGGGCTGTCAGATTCTTCACTCACCTGGATCTCGTCCTCCAGCATGTTCCGTACCGCTGTTTGTTTCTTCAGCGGAACGCATCTAGGTGGTTGTCAAATAGGCCGGCGTCGATGCGATGGTGGACCCGGTCTGTGCGGCCGTAGTCGCTGTTCCCTTGGATGAAGACTCGGTGGTATCGTCTCAGCAGTTGTCGAACCTTCTCCAGCTGTTCTGCGGTCAGGTGGTCGGCCGCTCTCTCCGCTAAACGTTCCAGCCGGAGTTCCAAGCGTTGCATCGGCACCGGCTCATGGGTGTGGTCGATTGGTGTTAATCTGATCACGGGCTCGCACGTCCCCAACTCCGTCCCTGCATGTACGTCATGATCGGTGTCCGTTGGGTTGAGCAGCCTCAAAGGCACCTCCTCTCGGCACGGCAACAATGTCCTGACTACACAGTCACCTGTGTCTTCTGGTCCAGCATCAAGGTCTTCGTCCGCTGGCCTTCCATTCGCGCCGTCACCACCACCTCGCTTCTCGCAGGCACAACCACGTCTTTCCTCAAGACGACACTGCAAATTCGCAGGCGTTCTTCGGGTTGTTGGAGTATGATCTCTTCTCCATTGAGCTGCAGGACGTTCCTGCCGACGTCGACCGTCGCCTCGTGACTCCAGAGGGCATCCAGTCCCATTATCACCTCAGCCACCTCCGCGACAAACACCCACTGACGCACGGGTCCGTCCCAAGGTCAACTTGAGCAGAGCCTCCTCCACAGGCAAGGTGTCGCCCGATGCCGTCAAAAGCTAGTGTAGTCGGTTCGGTTTTCTCGACGGCAAACCCCTGGCTACGTCAGGTCTGATGCCGGTCACGGCTGCTCCGGTGTCCACCAGCACGCGGCACGGCTTCCATCTCAACCAATCGTCCGCGATGAGGCTGACGACCCGCAGTGTCACACGAGGGGATGGTGCTGATGGCGCCGACGTGCCCCTCGCCACGACGGCCTTTACTCGTTTTCCGGCTGCTCTCTCCAGGTGTCCCGGCATGTCCACACCCCCAACACACGCCACTTGATCTTCGCCGGCGTCCCTCGGCTGGTCTTCGGTCTCCATTGCAGCGGATACTCTTTGTTCTCGACGTCGGAGTAGCCGTCACATTGGCCGCCTCCATCCTCAATGCTGCCGTTAGCGCCTCGTGGATGGTTTTGTGGTCGCCGAGCATTAGGCGCTGACGTATCCCAACGTCTCTTACCCCGTCAACGAAGGTGTAGGCGGCTTCCTGGGATACGAACTCGTGTGGGAGGTCGAATAAGGCTTTGCTGGCCAGCTGTTCAATTGCCAGCGAACTCCTGCAGCGTCTCCCCTGGCTACTGCGTCCTTGGCTTCAGTTGGCTGCGGTAGGCTGCGGCAAAGTGGTAGTTCCCGATGCGGTTTTCCAGGACTTCCCAGATGTTCTTGGGCGCCGCCGTCTGGACCGCGTTCAGGACCTCTACGGCCCGTCCCTGGAGTCTGGCTATTAGCTGTGCGGCCTCCTCCTGTGGTGACTACTTGTTGTGATTGGCCACCTTGTCGAATTGGCGGCGGAAGATCTCGAATGTGGACGTGCCGTCGTACTTTGGCGGTTTGACGCGTGTAGATATTGTGTCGCGTCTCGACGCGTCGGCCTTTAAATCTTTCATCCTTCTGCCGACGATGTCCTCCAGCATGGCGTTGATGGACTTGGTGTTGCTGTCGGATTTTCCCTCTAGGTTGTTAACGCGGTTCGCCAGGTCTTCGACGTCTTCCACCATAGCGTTCTGGTACTTGGTGTTACTGTCGGCCTTTCGTTCTAGGTCATTAACGCGGTTCACCAGGTCTTCGACGCGCTCATCCACTTAGCCCATCCGCTTGCCCAGCGCCGTGACGTCATCCCTCAAGCCGGCCAATTGTTCCTCAAATTTGGCGACGAGGGCCTCATTCGCCACCTTCATTTCCGTGGCCAGACTGTCGTTCGCCGCTCTGATTTCCATGGTTAACGTCGCAGCGAGGGTGTCGTTAGCCGTCTTCAATTCTTTCATCTCGGCGGTGAGGTCGTTAGCCGTCTTCATTTGTGTTGCCAGGCTATCGTTTGCCGTTTTCATTTCTTTCAGTTCCGCGGCCAGGTTGTTGTTTGCAGCTTCCATCTTCGTTGTTAATTCGGTCACCTTCGCGGTCATCGTCGCGGCCAAGTTATTTGCCGTCTCCAACTTCTCTAGAATCTGTACCAATGCAGGCGCCATATCGTATGTCTCACTCCTGACACCAATTGTGACTTTGTGGCTTCGTGAAATTAAAAGTCCAGGTTACAAACACTAAAAATTGCTCTTTATTTTCATAGAAAAACACTTCGGTCAACCCCTACAGTCACAGAATTACGTAACATACACAATACAACTTTCAGGATCATCGACCACAAACAAAGTTTACACAGCTGTTCACGCACACGAGTCCAATTAACAACTGTCCCCCAGTGGCAGGCGGCGGCTCCTTTTATAGCTTACTCACTATTCCAGAAATTCGTGGAATATTCTCAATGAGGACGGCATTAGAAGAAAGATGAACTCTCCAGAAATCCGTCTCCTTCCACCCACCGTTTCGGCATGCTTTTATCTCCGCACTGTACTGTCCGTACTATAAACTTGACCCTCGCACCGCCTCGCCGCAACAATGCATTTGCGACAATATTAAAGTAAGCAGTATTAGTTTTTTTTACAGTATAATCAATGTGGTTGGTCCATCTTCGTCGTTCATCTAAAATTATCCCCAAAACTTTATTTACATTATTTGCACTTACATTTGAGATGTTTTGTGAACTGCCTGAGGTGATAAATTGGAATATGTTGGTTTTTGTTTTATTTAATTTCAGACCATTGTAGGTAAACAATTTTTCCAAAGATTGTATGACACTATTTATGTTGACTTTTAGGTTTTGAAAAGTTTTGTGTTTTATAGTTATGGTTGTCATCTGCATATAAGATTGGACTATCATTTATGTTCATGGCTAGATCATTTGTATAGAGTATGTATAATAATGGCCCTATACGGATCCTTGAGAGACACCTAATATGATCTGCCTGCACTGTAAGTGTTTAGATAGACCTGTAATTTCGATAAGTAATACTACTTATATTCTTAAGCAAAAGAGCTGCAGTGGCTGAACTTACTTAGACCTATAATTAATTTTCAAGGATATTAATTATTTTGTAAGGTTTGTTTGAAATATTACCAAGGAAGGTAAGATTTCTTTCACACAAATTTTTATATGTAATACTTTTAAAAATTTTAAAAGCTAAATACACCCACATGATAAAGAAGAGCAAGATAAATTCCAGACATATGCTGCAAAGTGACCTGAGCCGCTCTATTGATGGGTGGTTTCTTATCAGTCGGTACCTACATAATTTGTTAAAAAGGAAGAGGCATTATATCCAAAGATAGTTTCAGATGTAAAATAAGAAATGAAAATATTAATAAAATATTAATTCAGCATAAAGAATATAGAAAGACGTAAGTTTGGAAAGCAAACTGCAATGCATTAATATAATTTTGAGTCATATGCTCCATGCTCCATGTATTGCTAGTGTTTACCTAGAACGTAGAGTACTAGTTCGACTCAACATTTATTAATTTTGTGCTTTATTGTATCGTAGTTCAAACTCATTTAGAATATTGCAATAAATTTCTTATTTGCTGGACTGTGGATCATGCAGCATTGTGCTTTCCTGTCTATTACAATGGGATGTTTTGTATTCCAAAAATTAAGTATTACTTTCGAGTGATAACATGCACAATAATGTATACTAACCTTGTTATAAGCTATGTTGAAAGTGGTGTCCATCTGAGTAAGACTTTCCTGTATTTCCTCAACATGAGGCTATAATTCATGAATTTTGGTCACTCTGTAGGGTTTTACTTTTAAAAAGTTTAGCACTTCTATGATCGGAAGTTTTTGAAATATCCACATGCTGTGTAACATGTCTTAAACACCTTTTCAAGAGCTTTCAAATGATGCATCAATTTTTCAACCTTTTTCCCCTGCTAGAACATTTCCTATTTAGAAATTCTGTTGTCTTAGCTTTTAACTAATTATGCTGATGATTAATAAATAATTATGAACAATTAAAAATATAAAAGAACTTAAGTTAATTGATCGAAATTATCATTTCTTCACACTAGCCTTAAATAGGCTAAGGTTTTTGATACAGTCAACATGAAAAATTCAATGCCATGGCCAGGTTTTGAACTACGAATCTCCTGGTTTCCGTCCAGTCGCTCTTACCCATTGAGCTACCATGGCCAAAGTGCCATCCTGACATTAAATGGAAACTATTTGCTTTGATGTAATTATCTGTGTGTGTTGCTTTTCTATGGATACCAAATTCTAGTTTTTCATTGCTTTTTTTGATTTTAAGGTCCAAAAAAGGTAGAGTACAGTCCTCTTCGGTTTCTACTGTGAATTGTATGCTGGATTCTTGCAGGTTGAGTAAAAAAAATATATATATCTATATATGTATGTATATATGTATATATGTATATATGTGTATGTATATGTATATGTATATATATATATATATATATATATATATATATAGTTACCAGTGATACAAAAGTCATTCAGAGTGATGTGGACTTCTTAGACTGCTCTCACAAAATTCAAGATATGCATTTTATCTATCATAAAACTGCCTTAAAATGTTATGTTTTATTCAAAATTGTTAAAAACATTTTTGAGAAAACAAATTTCAGAAATTGTCCATGCATAGGGTAGCTTGTAATGATAGAATTTTGTTGAAAAGCTTTGTATTACATCTTGGGTAGTATCAGGTTTGGTATTCATTTCAGTACTTGTACAACCACTCCTACTCATAAACAGTATGTTTGTGAAAATGCTTTTATTTGAGTTCATTATTATTATTATTATTATTATTATTATTATTATTATTATTATTATTATTATTATTATTATTATTATTATTATTATTATTATTATTATTATTATTATTATTATTATTATTATTATTATTACTATTATTACTATTATTATTATTATTATTATTATTAATATTATTAATATTATTATTATTAATATTATTAATATTATTAATATTATTATTATTAATATTATTAATATTATTAATATTATTATTATTAATATTATTAATATTATTAATATTATTATTAATATTATTAATATTATTATTATTATTATTATTATTATTATTATTATTATTATTATCATCATCATCATCATCATCATTATTATTAATTATTATCATCATTATTATCACCATCATCATTATTACTATTATTACTATTACTATATTATTACTACTATTACTGTTATTAGTACTAGTACTAGTATTATTAGTATTTATTTATTATTTATTTTTATTTAATATTTATTTATTATTTTTATTATTACATAGAGGAGAAAGTAAGAGTAACCAAAGCAAAGTTTGTCTAAATCTTCTCAGTTTCCTAATCAGTTCACACTGGTGTGGTCTCTGGACACAAACCTTGGCATGGAGTGTTTAGTTCTTGCCAAAAAATGTGAAATAAACATATGCATATATGTGCTTGTTAGGAATTAGGTAAAGCAAGCAATGTATCATCCTTATCACTGTGCAGTTATGATTAGCAGAACTTTGGGTCCTGAATTTGGTGGATCTATTGGAACACTATTCTTTTTTGCTAATATTGTTAGCAGTGCATTATATATCACAGGATGCACTGAAGGAATAGTAGAAAATTTTGGACCTACAGGTAAGGATAATTTTAATATATTTGTTGTGAAGGAAATGAGAAAGTTATTGAAAGTGCAATAGATGAAATTTTGATTAATTAAAAACAATACAACAAAAGCTATGCACTATTGTAAATGTGTAGTAAATTATAGATCCGGTAGATGAAAAAGTAATACATTCTGCTCCGTTGAGCTTTCAACATACTTCTGCTCTGCTTAAGTTCAATGTTCATCAATACTACTCTAATAAATTATTATAGTTTTTGTAACCAAAAAATATAACCAATATATAATTTCCCTCCTTCTACAACAGTTTTTGTGGAACTGGGAAACCTGAAAACTATAAAAGTGTTTAGTGTATTTTGTTCCATTTCTTGTTTTTGTCAAATATTTGCTATTACAGGATATTTACTAAATGGACTACCAGATGGACAGTGGTGGAGATTTTTATATTGTTCCATGCTGAATACAATGAGTCTTGTTGTATGCCTGATTGGTGCTGGTATGTTTGCTAAGACCAGTGTCTTAGTCCTTGGAGTTGTGTGTGTTTCTCTGCTTTCTGTTATCATCAGTTTCTTCACTAAAGGTGAAATGAATGTAAGTACTAGTAGTGGTAATTTATGCTAATTTGGAATTGTAGGCAAAGTATATTCATTACGTTCAGAAATCATATGAAATGGTATAAAATAGAACTTAAGTTGCTTCAAATAGCACAAATTACGAGAAAGGATCCAATAAGCTGAATCAAAGGCACTTCAAGCCCGCCTTGGTAGCGTGGTTGGTGGTAGCATGTCTGCCTCACGTTCAAGAGGTCCCGAGTTTGAATCCTGGTCAGGGTGAGTTACCTGGATAAGGTTTTTTCCGGGGTTTTCCCTTATCCTGTGAGATGAATGTCGGGTAACTCTAAGCTCCATGGACCCCGAGCTCATTTGAGCATCATTTCGTCCATTCCATTCATCGTCCAATATGACTTAACATTGGAGGACGTAAATTACAAAAAAAAAAAAAAAAAAAAAAAAAAAAAAAAAAAAAAAAAAAAAAAAAAAAAAAAGGAACTTCAATCTATTATTGAGAATGATTAAGAGAACTTGTGGAATTATTTTGATGGAAGGACTATATGACTTCTGATGGCTAGTTTTATATTGCAGGGCAGTAACAGTTGTGCTACTGGGAAGTTGAAATTTTGCCAGGATTCAGGTGCTTTAGTTTGTCAGGGGATAGTATTTATCTGTAACAGTTGTTTTAATTTGGCCCCTAAAAAAATCAATGTTGTTTATTTATTTGATATTATTACTTAGAGTTTAAACTCTTTACAGAATATTAAAAATGTTATTAAGTGTATAATAAATATGTGGAAATGAAATTGTAAAAAAATGGTCAAGATGTGTACATGGAAGACTACGAATGCTTTTTGAGTGTATGGAAACGTGTGGTTGCAATGGAGAGATAATTCAATCTTCAGAAAGGGACACTATCAGAAGATGCTTGATCGTGAGAGTATGAGAGTAATTTGAGAAAGTGAATGTATTAAAATGATAATTTAATTTGTGGTACATCATCTTGTGTCAAATCATCGATTATTAAATTTACCATACAGAAAAAGGAAATATATAATTATTTTATTTCAGAAAATCAGGCTGAGATCGATAAAGACATCAATCTGAGATGACAACCTGAGATGAGATTCTTCATGCACCAGCTGGGAAATTGAAATTAATACTTACCAAATTGATTATACCTTTGGAATTTGCAAGTCTTATCATCAAGCAACACAAAATTTCTTTCAAATCACATTCCAACGTGGACTACAAAATTATATCTTTCAACTGGCTTTTGCAACTTGGCGCAGAACATAAATTCTTATTACAGTACTGAATGCAGTTGTCCACAGACAAACTAATTTTCAAATAAATGCACTGAATGTATGTGAACTGACAATTTGCAGGTATTTATTTAGAAGTCTGCACAGAATTAAAAACAAATACACATCTTCACATGCTTTCATTTGATATTCATTTCACAATAATCAGCTGTTAAATCTTGGAAAATGATTAATTACGATGCTTTTTAATTATCTCTAAGTGCTTTAACAATATTGACTAAGGGTTTCTTTTTACATATGGGGTACATAGAGAAATACTGCCACAACATTCAAAATAAATGAAAGGGAATATTTTATGTCATATTGAGGCAGCAGGAGTGGCCTGTCTAAGCAGAATGTAGTATTACATTGGGGAGGAAGGAAGTTAGTACCAGTGTGTATCACATTTTGTTCTTTCTTTTGCTTTAGAGAGGGAGAGGGGTGAAAGAGAGCAAAGCCATCTTGTTTAAAAAAAATTTAATGTGCTGTTTGACATTTAGGCATATATTAGGAGTTTCTTTAGTTTTTAAGACATTTATTGACTTTTATTTTTTCTTCATTGTTGAAATAAAATTGATTTTGTTAGAGAAACAAGTGACATAGAAAGAATTGTCAAAATATTGGCATAAGTTTCATGGATTATATCACTGAATTTGTTTTACAGGTTGCAATCCCAGAGGCTAACAATCTGATTCAGAATGAGACATATCATGCATATCGCAAGTACACAGGTTTGAGCATGGAAACATTTCGTGACAATTGGAATCCCCATTATGGCTATGATTATACCTCTGATGGTAAAATGGTGAACTTTGCTGCAGTATTTGGAGTTCTGTTTAGTGGTGTAACAGGAATCATGGCTGGTGCCAATATGTCTGGTAATATTAATTCCAATTTATTTTATTCTTACTCTAAATCTTATAAAATATATACAAATTAAATATTGCTAAAGAATTCCCTTTCCCCCAAAATTGCCACAGTAAGGCTTTTTTATACATGAAAAATTCAATGCCATGGCCGGGAATTGAACCACGGATCTCCTGGATTCCGTCCAGTTGCTCCAACACATTGAGCTATCATGGTCAACATGCCGTCCTAACACTAAATTCTCCATTTGACTCATATATTTTCCCGGTAGACCACTAGGGGCTCTCACATCAAGTTGCCACAAACGGTGTATCTCAGATCCGTGGTTCAATTCCCGGCCATGGCATTGAATTTTTCATGTTGACCCTATACCTAAATATATATACTTTGTTAGGTTTGCTCCAGATGTTCCAATTTTTGCTAGGGCATACATCCATTTATAAATACATATTTTTTTTATATTTATCTTTTGCTTGTTTTTCAGAAATTTTATTAGCTACTAGTAATATTAATATTATCTAAAGAGGAAAATTATAATGCCAAATTGAAGAGTAAAATATGCACTTTTTCATTTAAAGCTTAAAATACACATTTTCCCTTGGAATATAAATTTATATTGTGATGTTGTGGGTTCGTAGAATTAAAAGTCCAAGTTGCAGAAATTCAAAATGTTCTTTATTTCTGTAGAAATACACTTTCGACAATCCTTACAGTAGCAGAATTATGTCACATACACAATTACAATCTTCCAAGGTCATTGACCACAAACAGTGTTCACAGTTACTCTGTTTACAACAAATCTTGTTACAACTCTGTTTAGACTACTCCTTGGCGAGTCCCCGCTTCCTTAAATACCTCTATTGATAATTCTAGACTGTTCTAAAACAAACAAGAGACCGGTTCTTTATCAATCAAGATGTCACTAGAATGTTACATTTACCTCACTTATTTGTTTTGGCAGACCTTTATCTCCTTGCTATCTTTATCAGTTCCAGTAAGCTCTTTATCTCCGTGATACACAATTCGTCCGTTATCTCTCCACACCGAACCTTTTGTGCACATCGCTGCGACACTATGCATTAAAAATACTGCTAAAATTGCCTGGAAAAGTGTAACATACAAAATATATCACTTAAGCATACTTTTAAATATACTTTTATACTTTTAAATATATAATATATATTGTATATAAATCCAGGCTCTAGTTATAATAAGAGACAATGGCTTGGCAATGAAATTTAAACACAATTGAGAAATAGGAGAACAGTGAGTTAGATATTAAAACCAAAGAACTAGCGGTTATAAAAAATGAAAATGATAAACATGGAAAGAAGAATAGAAAGTTTAGAAGACAATATAATACTTTCCTAATAATTTCCAGGATGAAAAAGCAAAAATGAATAGGAGCATTTCAGGATACCAAAATTTTTAACAAATAGATGGGATGAGTTTGAGAGAAACTTCGAGGCATGGTTTGCATTTAAAATTGGGAAAGTGGAATACAAGAGAAACATCTAAGAGAAGTTATTTAATACAGAATTGTCAACATAAGTATTAATGCAAGCAGAAGACTGGAGGAACATCTCTTTACATTAATAAGTATCTATCATACAAATAGAACAAAGGAAGATGCTAATTGAAGAAAGAAGTAAGGTAAGCAAACCAGAGCACAATGTATGCATGTGAAACTTGACTGTGGATTGATGGGCAATGGAAACTGTGGATTGACGGTTAATGAAAACTATGGATTGAGGGCAATGGCTGGAGAGAAGTGACATAAGCAGCTTTAAGAAGACAGAGTCATATCCGAGTGATTTCATGGCAGTCATACATGTGGAGAGGAGGAGCTGATGTTAACAAATAATGCATCAACTTCTGGAAAAATTGACCAGAAAACAGAGATATTTGGATAATTGGCAGCATGTGGGGGGCAAAGGGAAAGGGCGGGCAACCTATATGAATAGTGCTAATGGAAGAGGAGAGGGGAGAAACTCAGTAATGTGGTCAGTGGAACTCAGAGCAAAATAAGGGAAGCTCCCAAGTGAGAAATGTGTGGTGTATATAGTCTGGAGGAAACACAAGAAGTATCCTAAAAAGGAGGGCAAGAAGTAATTGCAGTATGGTAAGTATAGAAAAAAATAAGTGTGAGAACAGACATATTAAAGAGCAGAGTGAAACTAGTGTGGGATTAGAAAAGAAATGAGAACTAGATAGCGGAAATTCAAGAGGTAGGTATATATTGCCAGCAGTGACAAGGCAAAAAAACTGAGGCAAGTCACAGAAATGGAAGAGAGGTGGAGTTATCAGAAGAAAAGGAGAAGATGAGAAAATGGGACAAAATAATAGGTAGTTGTAAGAAGAGTTGAGGTTTAATCATTGTAATAGGGAAAGGGGAGGCAGAAAAGGGGAAATGTATAAATAAATATTGAAAGAATGTGGTTAAGGAAAACCATACCAAGTGAAATGATAGTAATGAGAAGTTTAAAAATGAGTTAAATAATAGGACAAAAAAGTGCAAATAGAGAAAAACTGATGCAGGATAGGCAAGTAAAAGCAAGCCATTAACCATTATTAGGAAAACAGTAAATTACTTAGAAAGGGAGGGGAGGAAATTACTCATAATAGTAAAAAGGAGCAAATACATACCAAGCATGTAAATACGAGTGAGAGTCAATAAATAAGTTGCAAAACTGGATAGAGGCAATAATAAAAGTAAATACCTGAAATTTATTTAACTTTACAACATAATCACCCTGTACAGTGAAACACTTATCCCATCTAATAAATATGTAAAATATGAAGCTATTTACAGTGAAGTAAACAAATATATACAAATATAATAATTTGTAACTTAAAACTAATAATTTAAATTATTAAATTCCTAATAATAAAAAATCTGGTATTTATCAATTTAATTGTTTTGATTGTGATAAGGTTTATATTGGAAAGACAAAATGTAATTTGGAAACCAGAACAAAAGAACATTTTCATAACATTAAGTATAAACAGACTGATAAATCGTCAGTAGCAGATCATTTTTGGTCATTTAGCCATGAAATAATAAATCTTGAAATTAAATTATTAATACAATTAAATAGTCTGATATATTTAATAGTTTGGGAAAATATATTTATTTTAAAAAGCAAACATCGTGTAATGAATTTTGAAATACCGGCAGTCGATTCTGTTTTTAAATTTGTTTCATTTTCAGATTTTGGTAATACAAACCAAAACATAGTGACATTTAGCGATTGTAGCATTGACGACAATGTTGTTTATGACTATGACTGAAGATGTGAAAAAAGTTTTCACAAAATCGCAATCCCGCTCAGTTTATAAGAAAAGTTCCATAATTTATTATAAGATAAGTGAAGTTTTAAGTTACAAATTACTTATCCCATCTGTTTACAAGTCCTTGAACGCCAGCGGCAAAGAAGTCTTCTGGTTGCTATCCCAGCTAACAAGTAAGCTTTCAGATAATGGTATCATCAGTTTAGAAGTGACGGCCACCCAAATGACTTTTTAGAGGCCCAAATACATAGAAATCACTGGGGCCTAATTTGAAACTGGTGGTTGTTCCACCATTCCCAATAAAATGTTTGTAATAGGTCATGCATTAATCTTGTTGAGTGAGGGCAGGCATTGTTATTCAGAAAAATCACTCCCTTTGTCAGGAGTCCAGATTGCTTGTGGTGAATGGCCTGTTGGAGTTCCTGCAGAGTATGTTGTGGCATTCACAGTTTAACATTGAGGCTGGAATTTCTGCACTATGACACCTTGCATGTCCCAAAACTTGCGGGCTGATGGAACTGCCTTGACTTTTTTGTTGTTGATGAGGTGGTGTTTACATTCCATGGAAGATATTTTAGATTCTGGTTGAAACTCAAGGCTTGTCCGCTGCAACAATTCATGACAGGAAATCATCTCCTTCGTCATTGTACTGAGTGAGGTGATCCAAAGACAGACTTATTCTCTTCATTTTGTGCTCCATAGTCAACTGGTAAGTGCTCACTGTACAATGAAACTGCTGGATCAAATTGAATACAGCTTTCTGTGAGAAACATTGTTCACCATATAAGGATGTATTTCACATGCACTTCTGTGGACAGTCCTTTGGCCCACAAAAAATGCACAACCTCATGCTGTTCTGCTCGGGTACAATCATGCAACACACCTGCCACCTTACACTTGCTGCCAGTGACCAAGCATATGCTGGAGATATATGACCCAATCTCTGCGACAAGCATATGTATGTTGGTATCTGCTGACATAAAATGCACATGTAATTTACAAATGGTATAAGGCAGACATTTGCAACTTATTTATTAACTCACCCTCGTATAATGAAGGAATACACTAATAGCAAAGGGCCAAATCTCAGCTCAGGGTAGCCAAATATTTATGCTCTGTTATTTATACACAGTACTGCCATAAGTTCTGTCAGTACTTTCAATGCATGTAACTACTAAATAAAACAATGCATATTCATTGATCTACATATATTCTGAAAGAACACAGAAAATGCTACAAATTGGTTCAACTCTTATTCAAAATGATCACATGTGCGGCAACACAGCAATGAAGACGTTCAGGCCACTCATCAATAGCTGCACGAATCGTGTCCAGTCGAATTTTTTTCACAGCCAACCTGATTGATTTTTTTAACATCTCAATATTACGGTGCCATTTTTGACATGTTATCGCTTTGAGCTTCTGCCATAGAAAATAATCCAATGGATTGAGGTCTGGACTTCCACTAGGCCAGTCAGCAGCTGCTGCGATGAGCTTTGGAATATTGGCTGCCAACCACTGTTGCACGGTCTTTGCTTTGTGTGCAGGAGCGCTGTCGTACTGAAAAATCCACGTCTTCCCTTTGAACAGCCTCAAATTTATACGTATCACTTTTTCCAACATTGCCTGGTAGACAGCTGCGGTAGTCTTCACTCCACTTTCACAAAAATGCACCTGTGAAGCTCCCTGCCAGGAAACCGCCCACCTTACCATGACAGAAACGGGCTGATGTCCTCACTGCACACATGGAATTTTGTCTCCTGCTTCTTTGGAGGACCGTGTATACACACGATCTTTTGCTTGTTAAAGAACTTTCCATGGTGAACATTGTTTCATCTGTGAAAAGGATGTCGTGAAACTGACTCTCCCCGTAAGTTGGCAACAAAGCCTGGGATCGAACCCGGCGAATCTCCTTCAATTTTTTGGTTAGTAAATGCTGTGTGTACCTTTTATATGCACGAACATGTAAATCATCCTTCAAAATGTGTGACATAGTTCATAGAGAAATATTCATATCACGAGACAAAATAGTTTGTTTGCGCAAAGGCTTGCATTGAATCCTTGCACGAATAGCATTCACAATTTCTTTTGTCTGTACACACCTAGGATGGCCCGATCTGACACGCTCATCAGTTTGACCTGTTTGTTTAAACTGTGCTATTGTCTTAAACACAAATCGTTCGTTGATACCAAGTGGTTTCAGCATGGAAAAAATTTCCTTAGCTCGCTTTCCATGACAAAATAATGCAAATACAGTGATATGGTCCTCGTACATTCCCCAATTCATCTTTCTCTCGTGCTTCTGCTGGCGCACTGCCAGCTGGTTACTCATGCTGTATCGAAGTTCACATTATAGACGACATACAGCAATGCCACGCTCTTCACTCACAATTACAGTTCTAGAGCGAATCTGGATTTTACTGACAGAACTTTTGGCAGTACTGTGTATTATATTTTGAGAGACCCAAAAACATACTTACCACCTGTGTGGTGTTTTTGCTGGTCCATGCCCTCGGTGCTCGTTGCCATCTGCCGCTATCATAGAGAGGTGCAGAGGAAATCATGCAACATTTTTAAAACTACTTTAAAAGGCTTACTTACCCATGTTATTAGGGGGGAAACAAAATTGTATTCTTTATTATCAACAATTAGTGGCTGACTTTGTTGGTCTTCTCTTTTTATTTGTTTGATGTAGTTGTGTACTTTAGTACTATTTGTTCTATAATCTAATTTGTTTATTAATTCTTCAAAGCTTTCTTTTTTTGAGACAAATGTAATGGTCAAATGGCCACCATTTGGACAAATGTAATGGTATCAAAAGTGGGAACCTACAGGCTTTGTATTGGGAAGCTAGGGGGAAAATGATGCAAATCAACTAATCCCCAGTGCCATTAGTCAACAACTACAAAATTGTATTCACATGTGTACGGATGTAACTGTTGACTTGAAAAAATAGGCATATAACTCCTTCTCTGCTAATGGAAATATATATAAAGCGCATCACTGTGATGCTTTGTGCATGTGCTTTTCTTTCTACTTGTTATTTTTATATGTGCATGTGCTTTAAATCAGTGTCACCAAAATACACATTCTTTATTACCTATCTTTACTAATACCACTTACTCATTACTCAAAATCTGAATCCACTCTATGTTCATTTAATGAAATCATAATAGGGTGTGCTAGAGAATTTAAACAAAGATGATTGTGCATGATCTAAAGCTAATTGGTTCAGTATAAAATTGTTGTGATTAAAAGGTTAGAAGTGAAGCTAATTTCATATTAAAAGACTTACTGAGTCATTTTTCATTAAAACTTAAAACTTCACTCACTTCAGCTATTAAAAAAAAAGTATTTAAAGATTATACCATCAAACTAGCACCACAAAGCAGATTTCTACTTAAGAAGCTGTTAAGCAATCCTTTAAAAAACACAATAGCTTCAGAACAAAACTTAAGTATATGTAAGATAGATTGTGAGGATTGTGACAAATTCTACACTGGATTGACAAAAAGAAATTTAAAAACTAGATTAACAGAACACTGAGGGAACATAAAATATGAATAAATAGAAAAATCGGCAGTTGCTTTTCATTTCTGGAATGAGAACTACAACATCAGAGAGGGAATTAAATTACTGAAATCATTAATGACGAAACTTGGACTTTCAACATGGGAGAAGATTTTTATTATAAAGAACATCTCATGTATTTTAAATTTTGATATGTCGTAATGCACTAACATAGGAAATATTCTGAGAGAGGGAGCCAGTTACAGGAGGTCCACATGATAGCAAACTGAAGATAGTGGTTAGTCACCAATCAGCTGAGGATGAGACTGGGATGGTCCTGAAAACATTCCTGTTTTTAATAGTTGACGTACTGAAGTATTAACATTTAATAAAATATGACTCAATAAGTCTCTCATAAGCATGGTTCAGTATGATTCAGTTACTTTATTAAATTTATACTGTGAATATAAATTTTTTTTAACGTGTTCATAAGTTAATGAAGTAGTGTTTCAGCCAAGTCAAAATGTAATTAAATTACTGTTTCACTTCACTGCCTCTTACTTCATAATTTCATATTTATCTGTAGCTGCAATAAATTGTGTTGCTTCACTGTCACTAGCTTCTTATTAGCTGTAATTTTATTTAAATGATCAGCTACTAAGTGATTTATTTCTATTGTAATGAACTCAGTTTGTTTTCTATATCATAACTGTCTTTTATACAATGACTACCTGACAACACTGCATTTCAACCTGGTATACCTTGCTGACATCTTTCCTTACGATAGATACTGTACTCCCATCATTGTCTTAAATACTTTGACGTCTACTTTCGTTTCTTCTGTTACCTAATGGAAATACATACAGAATTGAATGAACTTAAATCATTAAAGCTATTTTCGTAAAACTGTTTGCTTGAAACAAAAAATAAAACCTAGAACAATGTTAGTAGGAAGTTATTATTCAAAAAAGTATTCTGTATGTGGAGTAGTATAATACTGTAACATGAAATATATTGAATAGCAAGATAGTCAACATGAAAAATTCAGTGCCACAGCCGGGATTTGAACTGTGGATCTCCGTGGTTCAATGCCGTGGCATTGAATTTTTCATGTTGACTCTATCAAAAACCTTAGCCTATATACGGCTAGTGTGAGGAAGTGATTAATTTCCATCAATTAACTAAAATATTGAATAGCCTTTCATGTGAGTTGTGCTTTGTTCACATTCGTATTTCAATTGCTGGAAAGGGACTTTGCACAATTTAATCTTCATTTTTATTTCACTTCCTCAAAAAACCAAGATATTTGATTTCCAAAAATCCAATCAAATAATACTTCTCTATATAAATGAGGGCATTGAAAGAAAAACTGGACCTATAGTTACCTTGCTCATATATTATGATTTTGTGGTATTTCGAGGATATATCTATACTTAAACACTACCCAACACATTCAAGAACTAAATATTATGGGTGATAAAATCAGAATCTTTTGCTGTGACTTAAATTTTAAGTTGAACATCTTGTTCATATACTTGTTTAATAGAAAATTCAAGTATCTTTTTCATAAAGATATAATATTGGACTAAATTTTATTTTGAATAGGAGAGCTACAAGATCCTGCAAAAAACATTCCACGTGGCACACTTTCAGCTGTGGCATTCACATTTCTTTGTTATATTGTCGTGGCTAGCTTAACTGCAGCTACATCTACATACCAACTTCTACAAAATAATTTTATTTTTATGATGCCAACCAACATTTGGCCACCTTTTGTAACGATTGGAATACTAACAGCAACATTCTCAGCAAGTCTCAGCAACCTAATTGGCTCCAGTCGTGTACTGGAGGCTTTAGCCAAGGATAATGTGTTTGGTAAGTACTGTTTGTATATTTACTTTTTATACTTATCAGAGTTGAACTTCATTACATTTGAATAATTAACATTTTGCAAAAAATGTTGCATGAGTAAAGCCTTTTTGTCATCTCAGCTTTTGGACTCCTATAACCAGACATTGATGGTGATTAACACACTAATGGACTTCCTTTCTTGGAAGTGTTGAAAACAGCGTTATGATAAATTAACTTTAAAGAGAGTCGATTAATGACACTAAACAACACTTACTTTTAAATTTTTCCGGAACATGTTTCAGAGGCAAAGCCTGGAAAAATTTAAAAGTGTTGTTTAGTGTCATTAATCGACTCTCTTTAAAGTTAACACTAATGGATGTCTGTTGAAATGTTTTGTTTTTGCTTGCTGATGCTGCCAGTGAAGGTACTCATGAGTTTTTTTTTTATTTTTATTTATTTATTTGTGTACTAAGCTATTACAACTGTTGAGCTGATCACCAGTATTTGGCCCAGGCCATTAATTGGTGAGCAGCCCATTGAATTACAAAATGTGTAGTACACTACTTACATTTCTATTACTACTAGCATTACTACTATTGCTTACACACTATTGTTCATTTCCTTTTTTCACAGTCCACTTCCATTTATTTTTCACTTTATCTAAGAACTGACCTACATTCTTGAGATTTTTATCTATAATTTTACATATATCAGGACTTCGCTTAATTTTTCTCCAGATGTATTCTTTTCGCCAAATCTCTGTTTCCCTGCATTCGAAAAGGATATGTTCCACATCTTCCTTACCCCCACACAATGGGCACTTGTCTTTCACAAACCCATTCCGCTGCCCTTTTAGCCTCCACACTCCTGCTCTCAGCCATGCTATCCCCTTCCTTTCTTCATTAATGGTTTTATCTATATACTGCTCCCTTCCCCAGCCACTTTTTAACTCAACATAATATACCAATGACCTCTTTTCACCTAACTGGCTGAACAGTTTTTGAATCTCTATATCTTCAAATCTTTTTCTAACACCCTTCCAGAAACCTTTATAATTTCTCTCTCTTTTTCTCCAAATATCCCCTAAGCCATTATTTTCTAAATTGTTTCGTAGAGTGCTTGCCCAGCCCGAGCTTTGCAGACTTGCTTCTTGATATTTTAAACATTGTTGCAATAAGAGTCCTTCATCTAAATTCAAGATCCTATGCCAGTATTTCAAGGCTCTTTCCATTATTAACCCTTTCCTTACTCATGAGTTAGTACTGTAGTTCAGGACAGTAGACTATAGCTGTACATCAGGATTCTGCTCAGATGAAAAAAAAAATAATATTTGTGGAATCTTTACAGATAAAAGCCCATAAAAAGCTAAGAATTTAAAACTTATTTTGCTATATGTATACAGTAAAATACTTACAATAATTTAAGGTTACTTGATAACTTACGATTCACAAGAGATTAATCACTATTTTATACAGCTTGTGTAGAAATTACTCATACTTGTATCATTTTATACTAATTATTACTTATTTTCCTGTGGTTGCTGTCTGCACAGTTCACTTATGAAGTTTTGCACTTGCATGGTGTATGACATATGAGGCAGTACTAGACAGGTTTCACTTAGAGTGACTGTCCTGTCATAGATATGCAATGTTGCCTGCTTTGGACACTCATGGCATAAGTGTGAGCAAGAAGTGTTTCCTCTTTTTCATCCTACTGGAAATTTGGCTGTCATATGGCAGCATTTCTCAATAACCCCATTGTTGATCTGCCCTTTCTGCTTGTCTCAATCTCTTTTCCATTTTAGTTTTTCCCCAAGAAATGAAATCTTCCACTACTTATATATATATATTGCCACCCATGGACCATTTTTCAGATTTCTTTAGTTTCTTTCCATTTTTAAACACTTATCTTTACCTGTGTTTGGAGGAATTTAGTAACAGTGGCATCCAAATTAATTGATAAAGTTATTTGTAGTCGGTTTATCACACTCTATCACTTACATTTTTATTGTTTTAAGTAATAGTTTTTCGAGCCGTTGCTTCCATTTTCAAAAGTTGAGCTTTCAAGATTGAAAATGAAAGCAATGGTTCCCGAAACTAGTCTCTCAAAAAATAAAAATGTAAGTGATGGAGTGTGAAAAGCTGATAAATAATTGTATCAACTGTTATCTTTGTTTTGTTTGGTTCACTTTGAGGCCCCAAGCCTTATTATATCTCTGAATTTCGAGTATGGTTTAATCCAATTTCACATTCCAACCACCAAATCATCCATGTAGAATAAACTTGGGATTTCCCTATTTTCAATAATCAGTATATGTATATTAACTAAACAAATCAACCAAGATGTCATCTATAAGTAAACGGAACAAAATAGGATTGAATTTACACCCTTGTCTGAGACTTCTTTTTTGAGTGACTTGTATTGTTACCTCCTGCTCACTACATGTGATGCAAAAAGTATCTTTTGTTACAGTTCAATTAATATCTCCACCATTCCTTTACTTAGCCCTTTGAACCTTTGCTTATATTATAATGCTTCCCTTATTATTTTATCATATGCCTTCTCAAAATCAATAAATATAGTTTAGTCGTTTTACCAGTTAAGTATGTATCAACCAATGTTTTAACAATAATTATGTTTATATATACAAATATAACAATTTGTAACTTAAAACTTCACTTATCTTATAAGAAATGATGATGATTTTCTTATAAATTGTCCAGGAATGCGATTTCATGTAAAACTTTTACATATCCTCAGCCAGAAACAAAGCTGTTGTCATTATGTTGTCCACTGTCCGCCACCTCTTCCTAAATCGAGATCGAAATGGTGACAATCTTTGATTTTCTTCTACCTAGATTTGTATCCTCTCTGCCAAGATGATGATGATGACGACGAAGATGATCGTCATCGTCATCGTCATCGTCATCGTCATCGTCATCACCATCGCCATCGTCTTCATCTTGATCTTTTCACAGTTTAAGCCATCAAGGCTCTTTGCAGTCTCATAAATTTAAAATTGTGTTGTATCGATCTTTTTCTTGGTCTACCAATATTTCTTCTACCTAATGGTTTGTAATCTAAAACTAATTTTGGAATGCGGCTATCTTCATTCTGTTGACATGTTCCTTCCAGTTATTTCTATATTGTTTTATTCATCTGTTAGCTTAAAAATACTCAGTTATTTTCGAATGTCCTCACTTCTTTGCTTATTTAGAAAATTATACCCTGCTACATTTCTTAAAAACTCAATTTCCTCTGTTTCTATCATTTGTTCATCCTTTTTTGTTGAAGTCTAAAATTCACTACCATATAATAATATAGGAACTGCCATTACTTTATAGAACTTTAATTTAGTCTTTCTTCTTGTATTTTTAAGGTTCCCTTTATGTTGCCAGATATACCATTAAATTTGTTGATTTTATTTGAAATGTCATTATTTTTAAAATGAGATACTGCAACCAAGATAATTAAAGCAGCTGATTTGTTCAACAGGTTTTCCTTCTAATAATATTGTGGCTCTTATGGTATTGCATCCCATGAAGGCTAAAACTTTAGGTTTGTTTATAGATATTGTTAAACTACATTGACAGACTGTTATTTAATATATGTAACACTTTTTGTATACCATTTTCTGAGCTAGATGAGAGAACTTGATCGTCTACAAATAATAAAGTATCTAAATATAAATTTCTAATTATAAAATGCCAATCTAATTTTGTCTGCCAATCAGATATTACATTGTTAATATAAATATTAAAAAGTGACAGTGAAAGTGGACACCCTTGTCTTACTCCTTTGTTTATTGTTGCCATTAGATCTGTCTTCATTCCAGTGTCTGTCATGATCTTATTTTCTACATATAAAATTTTTATTGCTGTTATCAAATGTTGGGGTACACCTTTCTGTTTCATAATACTCCATATTTATTTCTATTTACCTTGTCAACGGCCTTCTTGAAATCTATAAATGCCATATAAGTCGGTACTTTGAACTCACTGTTTTTCATTAGCTGATTAACAGTAAATATACAGTCAGAACAGGATCTTTTCTGAATCCATTTTGCACTTCCATAATTATATTTTTCATTATTATATTTAAACAACATTTCAGAATAGATGCATCAATTTTATAGCATGTATTTGAAATGCTTATGCCTCTATAATTTTTACATTCATGGTGATCACCTTTCTTATAAATTGGATATACTTTTGCTATTCTCCATTCTTCTGGAATATGGCCAAACTTCCAACCTATATTTATTAAGTCTAATAGTCGGTATATCAGTGGAGTGGAGGAATACTTAATTAATTCATTATTAATGTTATCTACTCCAGGAGTTTCCTATTTTTGAGGTTATTGTAGACAAAAATTCTTCAAATGAAATTGGATCCATATTTTCAGCTATTAATGTTAAGATAATTTCCTCATTTTCTTTTTTGTCCGTTCATAATTTCTGGAAATAAGATATCCACTTATCTTCAGAAATTTAATTTAATTTCAATTTATCTTTGTTTTCTGTGTTAAGATGTTTTTTTAATATTTTATATGCCTTAACTAGTCAGCCATGTACATCAAATTCTGTCACTAATGTATTTTTGCCAAGAGTTTCGTTTAATTTTTCATACTTCTCTTCGGACAATAGCTCTTATTCTTTTGTATTCAGTTAAATTCTCTTCAGTTTTTGAATTCAAACACTTTAAGTATAAATCTTTCTTTTCTTTAACAAGTTCAGCTATATCATTCCAAATCTTTAGCCGTTTTCTTTTATAGTTTTTTTTTTTTTTTTCCTTGTTCCAAGTGATTCAGTAGCTGTCTGTATTATTGTCTTTTATCTCTTTCCATTCTTCATTGAAGTTTTAACTTGTAGGTTTGTGCGTAAAACATAGATTTAAGCATGCTTGACATAGATTTCTAATGAATTCATCTGCCTCTTTCCTTTATAGATAGACTAAATTATTGCCTCCTTCAATCTTTTCAGGATTGAACTGTTACTCTTCATACTATTTAACCCTTTCACTGATATGGACGTCATATGACGTCCAAGTTAAAATGCCCCAAACCGAATGGACGTGTATAGACGTCTTGCGCATACATGCATTTAATGCTCATTTAATGCCAATTATTTTAATCTTCCTATTTTACAATAAATTTAAATTAGTTCTATAAGGGATGTGAACGTACCCTTAAAGGTTTCTTTTAGAATTGTACACCTCCAAACCTCGATAAACACCCAAGGGCACATCTGCAGATTCACACCAAATAATATTGGTTTCCTTGCGAACTTTTTTTTCACAACACACTGGACATTTTCGAAATGGTTGCGACTTTTTTGGTTGTGGGTGGTATGCTTTTAGTAAAGTGTTTTCTCTCAAGTATGAGGGGTGATGTCGTGGTGAATTTCTTACCCCTTACCTCTGAGTATTATAATACTCAATTAGGTTACGAGCTATTTATACGCGCAAGTACAGGTAGATGAATGTCTTGCATGAATTTACAGCTATGAAAATTACTAAACAGTTGTGCATGGTTACATCCAGTGGTATAAAAATACTTTTTTAACCATTTAACTGTTTTTTGTAAAGAGGGATAGCTAGTAATAGCTGATCCACATCACCCATATTTGACCCCCACTTCCACCAAACAGTGGAGTAGCTAGCATGCCATCTGTAGACCAGTACAGGTCACTGCTACCTATATCCTAAACATCTCCTTCATAATCGCACAACAAATATTCCAGATTTTCTACAGTAATATCAGAAGCCTGTATACATCATACGCAAGGTAATTTATTTGCTACATTACGGGGATAAGCCATGGTTAACATTGAAATTTAACAATTTCAGATGTCATAAATATTAAAAGCAGAAGCATTATTAACAGTGAAGTATTCTTCATTTTTGAGTTTGATTTATGAGTCACTGTTTACACTCAAACTTCACTTACTTGTTGTATAATTGAAACGTTTTCAAGATCATTCGATCTCATCCTCAGCTGTTTGGTGACTAAATGAACATTCCTCTTCCACTACTACGGAGCTCTGATTACTCTTAGTGCCCGAACTTAGTGCCCCTAACACCAAATGGCAGAGTGATCGGAGCTCCATAGTAGTGGAAGAAGAGGAAACTTTCATTTAGTCACCAAACAGCTGAGGATGAGATCGAATGATCTTGAAAATGTTTCAATTATACAACAAGTAAGTGAAGTTTGAGTGTAAACGTAGTGACTCAAAATCAAACTAAAAAATTTCAAATGTGCCATTCATTTAGCTCTTGATAGCTATAAGAAATCACTCTGAACACAGAGAGAGTATAAATAACTAAAATTCTGAGCCAAAACAGCTGCATAAGGCTACCAGAAAACTTGGTTGAGAAACACTGTAATAACAAATGCTGACAGGGAGTTTTCTTTCCAGTGTAACGCAACATACTCGTATGATTATCGCTTGGTATAGCATAAATAAACTAAAAGCTAAAACCTTGAACCGGAGAAGTCGCTTGCATAGCTATACATACATACATTCTTTCGTATACACACAAAACAAAATGATTCAAATATTAGGCACGTTCAGCACAAAGAATGGATTTTGCTACAGTGAAACAGAGAAGTGAAATTTGAACGATTTATTACTGTAGTCTCCACTTTTTTGTTACTGTAGATGTATACTGCCTTTAACGGGTTTTAAACCAGTTTTTGTTTCGTTTAAATAACTTAATAAATACGGAAGATATGGAATTGTATTTATGATGCATTTTTACATTATTTAACAATTTAAATGTCTTGTTCTGTTTATTGGGTATCCGTTTCCGGCCCCTGAAGGGTTTAAATGGCCATCGGTGAGGTGGTTAAATGCCCAGTCAAACACTGCACCCTAGCCCTGTCTTCATACCATGCTTGAAAAAATTCTACTGGAAGACCATTGGTACCCACCACTTTATTCTTTTTAAAACTTTCTACCTGTTTCAGAATTTCATCATTCGAAAATGGTATATCCAACTCTGAATAATAAAGCCAGCTCAAGGTCTCCTTTACCTATGCTTCTGTCCTGCCTTTTAAATAACTGCCCAAAGTATCTCAGCCATCAACCAGTTTAATTTTTGAAATTTTAGTCTGTTTCCTTGTAAATTTCCTGATCATTTGCCAAATTAGAGAAACCCTACCTGAAATCATTTTGGCTTCAATTTCTGGGACCCTTTCTCCACCCCATTTTTCTCTTTTCAACTCTAACAGCTGTTTAAATGTATCCTTCAATTGCATCATTTCTTCTCATTGTTTCCTTCCATTACTCTCCATAATATTACTGTCCTCAATAAATTAAGCATAATCGTGTATTCCTCATTAAACAGTCATTATCATGTTAAAAATTCAGCTAATATTACTCATATTTCTCTCAGCCCATTTTAATGTATATACATTTATTTCCAAAGCTACATTTTCTTTATACTTAATAACCATAGAATCCATCCTATACATACATAACTGTATTATTTCAGACCCAATCATTTGTAAAACTCCTGCTTCTCATTATTCCACTTAAAGCACTCCAGTTTTATTACCATCCAGATATTTTCCTCCTAGCTGAGCACTTCATGTCCCATTGTTATGCTCACTGGGAAATGTTCATTGTTACCTGACAAAATATTTTAAATTATCCATCATTGGCAATAGCTCTTCACTACACAAAGTATAATCTACAATACTATGGCCCATTCACTTACAAAGTAAATTCACCAAATTTGTCCTCCTCTCAACACCCATTTAATATAACACAGTTTGTATTTTCACAACATTCTGACAGTTTTAGACCTTCGTCATTTATTGTTTTATCTCCTTTATTTCTGACAAAGAAAACATCACCTAGTCCTTTTGACCTAAACCTAGGTAATCTTTATTCCCTAAAGCTCTTATGGCTTTAAGCTCTCTTCATTTACCAGACAGACAAGAGTTTGATCTGTTGGATAGTCTCTGCTGCTGATGATGAGCCACTCTTTAGTATTTAATATGGGTATGTAAGTGAAGCTGGTGTGTTAATAAATACAACTCATCTATAATTTAATGAACTATTTGTAGTTGATTTTTGGATCTGAACTTTTATTACTGGAAATGTAAAAAATCCGACTACAAATAGTTTTTTCAATTAATTTTGATGTCACTGTTACTAAATTCCTCCAATCACTCCTAAGCCATTTTAATACTTGGTAATGGTACCCTTAGAGGATTTCCTTTTTCCAGTCTCTGGTCTTTTTGCATAACCGGTATACTGTTCCTTCTTTGATTTCTATTGAACACTGGTTGGGGTTGATCCATCAGAGCTGCTGCATTTAGTGCCACCCTTAGGAATGGTTCCCTCCAGTTTTTTCTGTTTGGCTTATGTTATTGGTTTCTATTTGCTAGGGTCCCATTCAATTTCCTGTGCAGCAATTCTTTCATTTAGAGCAGGCTTTCTTTGTGCTCCCTAAGAGCTTGGCAGGTTTTACTTTCAGTTTGTCCATCTGCTCCATAGTTTTATTTGTCTGCTGAACCTGGAGCAGAAGGACTCCTGAGTAGCCTTTCTTCATTTCCTTCTGAGGGTGTAATTCCACTTCTAGATAATGTAACAACTATCTTCATAATGGAAAAGGCTTGTTCTGAAAGAATTTTTTCTTGTATATGAGTGGTTGTGGGTGCTTAAGTCTCAAAATCTTCAGAAAATTATTTGTTTTCATTGATTGTGTCCATTTTGTTTGGTCGTACAGGTAGCTAGGGAAATAAATAATTCACCCAGGCAGAGGCCCGCTTATCTGGGTCTGAGTAAATACTCTGGCGGATACCTGGTATCCAGAGGTCCATTAAAGACACACTTAGCCCTGTGCCATTTAACCCCTCAGCATGAATCATATATAATACCTTGGGGTTGGGCTGAAAGAAATGTGTGTTATAGTATATTAAGGAATGAGGATAGGGAGAGGTAGAGAGTAATAAGGACACACTTTGTCTGGATCCTCACTCAAGACCTGTTCAGTATCTGGTCAGCTATTGACTTCTCTGAAGCACATAAATCTCCCTGCCTGCACAGTCAGTGCTTCTTTAAGATGGTGTCCCGTTGGGGAAGTTTGTGACAGAAAATGACTAGTATGGATGCTTATGAAATATTATGAAATATTGTATACATGGAGAAGGAGATTACTTGTTCACCTATTGATAAATTTGTATTGATAAAATTTGGAAAAGTTTTGATAAATAATACTCCATGCAAAATATTAATAAACTTCTTATATATAATATCCTTTCATGGAAACTTCTTAAAACTTATTCAGTTATCAGTATGATGGTTTTAGCATTTAGTATACTGTACAAAAGAATTCTAAAATTAAGCACATTTATTTTCAGGTCCACTCTTACAGTTTGTAGTGAAAGGCACTTGGAAAAGTAATCCTATTGCAGCAGTGGTCATATCTTGGCTACTTGTACAACTCATCATGTTGATTGGATCACTTAATGCTATAGCTCAGATAAACTCTGTGTTATTCCTTTTGTCCTACCTGGCAACAAATCTAGCATGCCTTGGCTTGGAACTTGCTTCTGCTCCAAACTTTAGGTGAGTGAGATCAGATTTTGTTTTAATTTTTCCTTAAAAGTTTTTAACTGCAGTAAATATTTGGATATCTATTAAGATAGGTGGACTAAGGGCTCATGATTGTCAGATAAACATAACATTTAAATTTATCCAAAAGTAATACATTTGCAATTCCTTTCTTGGAAGTGTTGAAAAAAGTGTTGTTATGATAAATTAACTTTAAAGAGAGTCGATTAATAACACTAAACAACACTTACTTTTAAATTTTTCCGGAACATGTTTCTGAGGCTTTGCCTCTATCATCAGCCGGCCCTCGACTGGTTCTCATTGGTGTAGTTGACGATATTTTGTCACAGGTCTCCTCTGGTGGCGGTTCAAGGAATTTTCTGAACAAATCTTTCTGGGGGATGTCGAAATTGAATACTTTGTTCCTATTTTTTTAAATAAAGATTTGTTCCCATGTGGATAGTTCTTGTTTTTCTGATGTATGTTTTAGTAGTTTTGGTTCTGGATTTGTGTTGTGGTTTTTTTCCCAAAAATGTGTGGCAACTGCTGATTTTTCTAATTGTTTATATTTTATGTTTCTAAAGTGTTCCTTTGTTCTTGTTTCTAAATTTCTTTTGGTTTTCCAATATAAATTTGACTACAGTCATTGCATTCAATTTGATATATACCAGATTTTTTGTTAGATGGAATAGCATCTTTGATGTTTAAGCAAATTAGGTTTTTTAAGGAGAAATGGTTGACAGGTGCTAGTTGAATGTTTTGTTTTTTGAAGACTTTTTTGAATTTATCATAGGCCCATGGATGGTAAGTGAATTTTTTGAAAATCACATTAGTTTCTGTAGCTGAGAGGGTTGTGGTTTCCTTTAGTAGCTTCTTCTTTTTTGCTAAGTTCACTTTTTTGTCTACTAATGATTTGGGAAAGTTATTTTTTTGTTTGCTATTTCAATTATTTTGTTGTATTCTGCTTTGTATTCTTCTGCTGTGAGAGGGATCTTTACCAGTCTGTGTGCTAAACTATTGAAGATTGCCTGTTTGTGGGATCTTGGGTTGTAGCCATTAGCTTTTATGTAGTTGTCTGTCTGTGTTGGTTTTCTGTAAATGCCAAAAATATAAAAACAGACTAAACTCTGGCATTTACAGAAAACCAACACAGACAGACAACTACATAAAAGCTAATGGCTACAACCCAAGATCCCACAAACAGGCAATCTTCAATAGTTTAGCACACAGACTGGTAAAGATCCCTCTCACAGCAGAAGAATACAAAGCAGAATACAACAAAATAATTGAAATAGCAAAAAAAAATAACTTTCCCAAATCATTAGTAGACAAAAAAGTGAACTTAGCAAAAAAGAAGAAGCTACTAAAGGAAACCACAACCCTCTCAGCTACAGAAACTAATGTGATTTTCAAAAAATTCACTTACCATCCATGGGCCTATGATAAATTCAAAAAAGTCTTCAAAAAACAAAACATTCAACTAGCACCTGTCAACCATTTCTCCTTAAAAAACCTAATTTGCTCAAACATCAAAGATGCTATTCCATCTAACAAAAAATCTGGTATATATCAAATTGAATGCAATGACTGTAGTCAAATTTATATTGGAAAAACCAAAAGAAATTTAGAAACAAGAGCAAAGGAACACTTTAGAAACATAAAATATAAACAATTAGAAAAATCAGCAGTTGCCACACATTTTTGGAAAAAAAAACCACAACATAAATCCAGAACCAAAACTACTAAAACATACATCAGAAAAACAAGAACTATCCACATGGGAACAAATCTTTATTTCAAAAAATAGGAACAAAGTATTCAATTTCGACATCCCCCAGAAAGATTTGTTCAGAAAATTCCTTGAACTGCCACCAGAGGAGACCTGTGACAAAATATCGTCAACTACACCAATGAGAACCAGTCGAGGGCCGGCTGATGATAGAGGCAAAGCCTCAGAAACATGTTCCGGAAAAAATTAAAAGTTGTTTAGTGTTATTAATCGACTCTCTTTAAAGTTAATAAGTAATACATTTATTTGAAAATTACATTTGTAAACACATGCTCTCTCTTAAATATGTTTACATATGGAAGAATATTCTCTAGACTGCTAATTGAAAGACCAAGTGGCATATATTAGGTAATCCAGTATCAAGAATAGCAAAATGGTTATGTGTTGAATTGGATGGACTTGATGTATTAAAAAGGCATTTTTATAAATGTACGTTATACTGTCTTTCAAAAAGTAAGTGCATATGTAGATAGCTCTGTATCATTCATATGTGATTTTCTGGAGGATATGAAAATTATATCAGTTATGGTAGTCATGTAACAGTTTCCTGACTTCATAGATTTCTATATTTTCAATGCTACATTAGAGTATGCATTAAATGTTGCAGTTATTTAATATAGACCATTGTCAGATCCTTATTCGGGTGAATACCAAATAAAACAGGACATGCTGTTACAACTTAAATAGAATGAAATTTTGTGTATAAGTGATGATTCTAACAAGCAAGAATTTTTAAAATCGCTAATTGTTTATATGAGCATTGCTCAACTATGTAAGTGTAATTTGACGAATAAAGTATTCTATTCTATGAAGACTGTGTGAAAAGCCTAGAAAAAGAAAAATGGAAAAATGCTATACAGGAGGAGAAAGACTATTTATATAGGAAAGTGAATGAGAGCTGTGCCCACCACAAGAAAATAGTTTTAAGTTACTCATTGTTTAAAATCAAAGATAATTACTGCTCCAGAGCAATACTGATGTCAAGAGGCTGTCAACTGAAAAAAGACTTCATTGCAAAAACATGTACAATTCTGTGATTCAGTTTTATTCCTTGAGAAAATCTGAAATTTTCACTGGTGATGGCAAATCTGCTTTTATATGTGGTGTTCTAAAAGACTAAATCTATATACTTTTAACAAAAGATTTCAATTGTTCTGGAAAACTGTGCAACCTGAAAAAACATCCTAAGGCCATAAGTAAGCCTCTGTTTGCGTGACTTACAGATTTTCTAATGAAGGACTGAAACAACTGTGGTGTTCCAATACAGTTGAATCTCGATAAACTGCAAACTGATTTGTTTAACTCATTGTAGTAAAGTACTCTTTGTTGGAATTCATGTAGTTGGTGGGATAAGATAAGCAACAAATGAAGCAGGTTTTGACAAAATGAAATTTAAACCGAAGTGAATTACAAATCAGACATTTATTTTGACCAGTGTATTAAGTGGACAGATGGCAGTATTTATAAACCAAGTGGTATATACTGAACATGTTATAAACAAATACAAAATGAATATGGCAAAACCTATAATCACTTCTATTGCTCATTATGACATTTCTCAAAATGATGTAAGGAATAAAAACAAATTTTCCTTATCAAGAAGCAATGGTAAGTCCTTTGCATCAATCTTGCAAAATTTGGCCAAATATTTTCCATGCTGTCAATTATGCAATATACCAAGAATCCTATCAAACAAGATATAAACTACATTAAAAGAATTCTGAGATATCTGAATGGATCATCAGAAATAGTCATTTCCTACACAAATAAAGAAATGCTCATATGCCTATATAATTGAACTATTTTGTTGAAAGTTTTAAATACAGTGATGTGCAAACAATTTCTAGATAGCAAAAGTGAAGTCTGTTCACTATGTAGAAAGAAGATGCTCATACTCTTAAAGTATACTGAGACTGATCAATGCTGGCACAGAAAAGAAAGAGGAACCCTGGATATGTAATATTTTGTGCAAGTGATCCAACTGTGTGGTATTCCTGTAAGCAACCAGTTGTTGCAGAGTTCACTGAGGTGAGTATATAGCTGTAGCTGAGTGTTGTCAGTGGATAAAATGTGTTAAGTCTATACTTAAACAATTACTATCAATGAAAATCCATGTAAATTTTCATGCAGATAGTACAACTGCATTAAAATAAAAGTAAATCAACTTACAAGAAAATGCATTCATATGGATATTATAAGTCAAATTATCAACTTAAAGGGGTCCCAAGTTTGAATCTCGGTCAGGGTTACCTGGATAAGGTTTTTTCTGGGGTTTTCCATTATCCTCAACTCGGGTAACTCTAAGCTCTATGGACCCTGGGCTCATTTGAGCATAATTTCACCCATTTCATTCACTGTTTGATATGACTTGATGTTGCAGGATGTAAATTAAAAAAAAAAAGAACAATGAATAAAAATAAAATTGTGCATTAATTCAACTAGGTACACTATACCATTGTGTTATTTAAATGTTTTTGTTAGTTTGTTTAAATGATAGATCTCAAATACCAAGTGCAATTTTTTTACTGATACACATGAATGTACATCTATAATCTGCTTGCTATAGGAATAAAGTAAATGTCAAAGAAGCACGTGGTGGAAATGAACCGCATTAGTTGGTGGGTTTTAATACTCCTGTGTTCTTCCACAATATAGTTCTGCGATTTATTAAGCTTCTTGCTTTACCTACTTTCAGCAAACCATTCAGGTTGTTATAATATAGAATTAACATTATAAAGTAATTACCATAAGAACAATGACTTTCAGAAGTTCAAAAATGCACTGGTTGAGTAACAACAAAGATGGCAGTTAAATTCCGGTGATGGCATTGGCGTTTAGGTACGCTTGCGCATATGTTACATATAACCAATGATGTACTAAGAGGCGGAGCTCATTGTGGAATGCAGAGTAATACTTTACTTTATTCTAAAGCTAGTCTCAACCTTAAAAGACAGTATGGAAGTAAATGGGATATGTCTCTCTCTGTCTAATACATGCAAATTCTCATTAGCTTTGTCCTTTTCTACCCTTTCATTGTTGCCAACTCGCTAATAACATGCTATAAATAATTATTTGTAATAACTTGCAGCTTTGAACACACTGTCTTATGCAGAATATTTTCTCTATCAGATTATTATTTTTACAGTCGGTTTGTATATCTATGGGCCCAAATTTTTCGAAGATGCTTTTTGTTTGGTAAAAGTCTAATATTTGCTATTTGCATGTTCATCATGCAGTAACTATACAGCTTAGTGCTATAATACAACAAAATTTTTGTCAGGTAGAGAAGACTACTGTGCTCCTACCTGCCAAGTTTGACTTCTCCATCTTAAATCAGACGAGTGTTATAATTTGTTATATTAAGCAATTTCGGAAAATGTTATATATATATATATATATATATATATATATATATATATTATATGCATTGGAAAATGTAGGCAATGAGAAACTTTTATGTTCAAAGTATAAAACTGAAAGAAGCGTAGAGACAGTGAAGCACAACTTAGCACAATAGTGAATCAAGAAGATATTGACACACTACTTCGCTCACTGTTTTTTCACAGGACATGTTTCAAGAGCTTTTGCTCTCATCATCAGCTGAAACTCGACTGGTGCAAATTGTAGTGCTTTCCTCTTTCTCCATATCGTCGATAGATGGCATGACGTACTTGTCAACGATGTCCGATGGTGGAGTTTCAAAATTCATGATTCTATGACGATTTTTGGTAATGAAGATTTTTTCCCATACAGAAAGATCAATGGGGTGATTAACGTATTTTAAGAAAGATGTTTCCAAATTGATGTCATGTCTAGTATTCAAAAAATGAAAAGCCACTGCTAATTTTTCTGTTTCACCATTTTTTATGTTTCTTATATGTTATTTAGTTCTGATGTCAATATTTCTTTTTGTTTTTCCTATATAAATTTTAGGGCAAGTTTCACATTTGATCTTATAGATTCCTGGTTTTTCTTTGGTAGTAATTGAATTTTTGGGGACCTTTTAACAAATTTCTGATATTAAATCTATTTTGAGGTGCAAGAATTATGTTGTGTGTTGAAGATTTTTTTGAATTTATTATGGGCTGATGGATGGAAGGTAAATTTTATAAAAAAAAATTTCTGTTTTGCTCCTGTAGGTTCTAGGGTGGTGGTTTCTTTTATTTTCTTAGCCTTGTTGAGTCTGTCAACTGTTTTGTCCACTAAATTTGGGTTGAAACCATTGGACATAGCTACTTTTTTATGTGTAGGTATTCTTCTTGATAATCTTCTCTGTTTAGTGGAAAGTTGATCATTCGAAAGATTAAACTGTTCAAAATGGCATGTTGATGCTGTTTTGGGTTGAAACTGTTGTTCTTAATTTAATTATCTGTGTGTGTTGGTTTCCTGTAAATACCAAAAATGAGTTTGTTGTTCATTTTTTTGATCTTGATGTCCAAAAAGGCGAGCACACCATCCTCTTCTGTTTCCAATGTAAATTTTATAGCTGAATATTCAAAATCCTCTGGGACCGGTTTTCAAGCTGTTCATCACATCCTCAGCCAGCAGACTGATCAACCTTTTGGTTACTTGCAGAAGTAACTATACGGATAGTTTGCTATCTTACTACAATCTACTGGGGCCAACACATTTGACTGAATCTATTGGCGGGATTTCAAAATTCATCACATGATCTTTATTTTTCAAAATAAATATCTTATCCCAAATCTTTAAATCTGTTGGTCCATTCAATTGTTTTAATAATTTAACTTCTGTATTTATTTCATGTTTAAGTGACCAAAAATGATCTGCCACTGCTGACTTATCAATCCGTTTATATTTAATATTTCTGAAATGTTCCTTCACTCTGGTTTCTAAATTGTATTTGGTCCTACCAATGTAAATCTGATTGCACCTAAATAATTAACTTGATAAATGCCAGATGTTTTATTATTTGAAATGAAGAAGAATGTAGTAGATTTTTCATGCTGTATTTATTTTGAGGTGCGAGTATTATACCAACTTCTTTAAAAAACAATGTTTATTTGTCCAAGGATAATAAGTAAATGTTTTAAAATTATAATCATGTTTTACTTTTTTAAAGGTAGAAATATCAGTTACATTTTTTTTATATTTAAACTTTAAACTTTTATATCCTTTTTTATATAAAATCTTTATTGAAACCATTATTTAAAGCAGTGTTAATAATGTGTTAATAATTTAAATATTACAAATAGAAGCATTATTAACAGTGAAGTTTTCTTCATGTTGAAGTTTTGTTGAGTCACACTTGTTTACACTCACCTTCACTTATTATATTTAAAAAAACGTTCCAGCATTTTTAAAAATAAGTGAAGGTGAGTGTAAACAAGTGTGACTCAACAAAACTTCAACGTGTTACTAAGTGTTGTAGTTTATTCATAATACACATTAACATATTAATGGAACCAAAAAAAAAAAAACTCTGCTTTTTGTGCTAATTAATCAGCATTTAAAGCTGCATATTCATAAATTTGAATACTTTTATCTGTCTCTGTAGCTGAATAATTAGATTTACAAGATTAGAGGTAAGTTTTGCTTTGTGACATGAACGAAGCTTTAAATCTTATATTTTGTTTTTTCTGCTTTGTTACAGACCATCATTCCGATATTTCACATGGCATACAGCATTTATTGGTTTAGTGGGAACATTAATTATGATGTTTCTGATTAATACTGTGTATGCCTCTATTTCCATAGTGCTGTGCCTAGTACTTGTCATAATATTGCATCTGTTCTCACCATCAAGGGAGGCTCATTGGGGATCTATTTCTCAGGCACTTATATTCCACCAGGTAGAGTAATTACATTATGTTAAACATCTCTTCTATAGTACATGTGTCATCCATTCATATTCTATCTTGAGAAAAATTAAATGGAGTAGACACCCAATTGGTAATGCCATATACTTCCTCTTTCCCCCTAAAAAAAAAATTGATTGCATTGATTTTTACTCACAGGTGCGGAAATATCTTTTGATGCTTGATTCAAGGAAGGATCATGTAAAGTTTTGGCGTCCTCAAATGCTGCTTATGGTAGGCAACCCAAGATCAGCATGCCCTCTGATCAGCTTTGTGAATGATTTGAAAAAGGGAGGCCTTTATGTTATTGGACATGTCAAAGTGGGTGACATGGCAAATATGTCAGTAGATCCCACCCTGGAAGAATATACTCATTGGCTTACACTTGTTGATCACCTCAAAGTAAGTAAACAGACAAATGATAACTTTTTTAAGATGGACTAGACCTCTTAACTTTGAATATTTTGCATACTCAGCCTCATAATGAGAGTTGTTTCCCCATGAGACATTATCACAGGCTATTTCATATTATAAGCAAACGCATAGATAGTTCATACATCTTAGTAGAAGAAAGGTAAGCCTGAATCTTTTGACAAACATTTTAGATACTCACTTGTGTTGGAAATTGATTCCTTTCAGCAATACAAAGCTTTATGAACCAATAAAGAATTTAATAAGCATATTTAAAAGCTGTATAGATTTACTTTAGGGATAATGTATGATGTGCCAGGATGGTTACACATCCTCTGCTATACAAGTTCTATTGTTTTTATATTAATAAGCTTAATGACAATAACATTATTATTATTATTATTATTGTTATTATTATTATTATTATTATTATTATTATTATTATTATTATTATTATTATTATTATTATTATTATTATTATTATTATTATTATTATTATTATTATTATTATTATTATTATTATTATTATTATTATTATTATTATTATTATTATTATTATTATGCATGATTGGATAAATTTAGTAACAGTGACGTCAAAATTAATTGAAAAAACTTAAATAATTGCTGTATATAACCTACCAAATACTTTGCTAAATGAAGTGCTTGCAAACAAAGAATCAGATCAGTACATGCACATGAAAGCATGCACAAAATTTCACTGATACCATAGTTATTTAACAGCAATGACACCATGCCTCTGATGGTATTACATTTTACTTACCATGATTTGACAAGCCCTTGTCAGGTGATAACACACCCTTCAAATATCAGTCACAACGTAATTCTCACCAATCATACATATCCACTGTCAGCCAGGAAGTTTACATCATGTAGAGATATTGGGTTCAATTTTGTGGACACGATAATCATAAACTATTTTAAAAATATTGCATGCAGAACAAATCAAGTTTAATATAAAGAACACAATTTTTGTTTATTTCTTTCAGAATTTTCTTGATTGATGTATTTAATGTCTTTCTGACAAAGTTTTTAGTATTTAACTTCTATTTGTAACTGTTTCTGTTAATGTAAAATGTTTTATGATCACTACAATTAAAATATGAAGCTATTAACAGTGAAGCAAATACACATATACAAATATAATAATTTGTAACTTAGAAACTTCACTTATCTTATAAGAAATGATGGATGTTTTCTTATAAATTGATTAGGATCGCGATTTCGTGAATAATTTACTCACATCATCAGTTACAGCCATCAACAATCTCATTAATATTACAGTCACTAGATGTCACTAGGTTTCTGTCACTACTACCAAAGTCTGAAAATGAAACAAATTTAAGAATAGAATCGACTGCTGGTATTTCAAAATTCACTATGCAATGTTTATTTTTTTTTTTTTAAATAAATATCTTTTCGCAAACCATTAAATCTATCGGACCATTTAATTGTTTTAATAATTTAACTTCTGGATTTATTTCATGGTTAAATGACCAAAACTGATTTGCTACAGCCGCTTTATCAGTTTGTTTATACTTAATTTTACGAAAATGCTCTTTCATTCTGGTTTCCAAATTACGTTTTGTCTTTCCAATATAAACTTTATTACAATTGAAATAATTAAATTGATAAATACCACATTTTTTAGTATGAGGAATTTTATCTTTTTTAGAGAACTGCAGTAAATTTTTAATATTATATTTATTTTGAGGAACTAAAGTTATACCAAACCCTTTAAACATTTTTTGAAAATGTTTATTAATCCAAGGATGGTAAGTAAATTTTTTAAAATCATAATCGCCGATATTTAAATTTTTCAATTTTTTATGTATAAAATCTTTATTAAAGCCATTAATTAAAGCAGTATTAATAATATGTTTATATTCTTTATTAAATTCCCCTTTATTCATTGGTATATTTATTAATCTATAAATCAAACTATTGAAAACAGCAAATGTATGTGAAAAAGGGTTTAAGCTCTTATTTTTTATGTAATTATCGATAGGAGTCGACTTCCTATAAATACTAAATTTTAATTTATTATTATTTCTTATTAGGGCGCCGGGGTAGCGCGGTGGTTTCAATCGCGGCTCCCGTTCTAAGGGTCCCGAGTTCGATTCCCGGCTCTGGGGTTGGCGATTTTAAGTCGGCCCTATCCACGCCTTCACCTCTGTCTAGCACACGTGAAGTATCCCCTATGCCCAACGTGGTTTGGAGTCCACGGTAAAAACTGTAGGTCCTCTCACCTCACCGCCATCTTCACTATCACCCTACCATCGGAGGTAATGGACACCGCCCTCTGGGTGCCTCCACCTGAGAAATGGGTCCGGTCATCACTTGGTGGGGTGAGGTTACCCCGAAGGCCAAGGTTGCCATGTGGGGAGTGTTAGTAACTATCTAACTTATTTCTTATTATCTTTAGATCTAGAAAAGGAAGAAATCCATTCATTTCAGTCTGTAATGTGAATTTTATAGCTTAACTTGCAAATTAAATAATTTTAAAGCATTTTTGTGTTTATCAGGAAAAATAGCAAAAAATATCAACATATCTATATCAAACTTTAAAAATTAAAGGGAATGCTTTAGTGACTTGCATTTGAAAAAAACTCATTAAAAGATCAGTAAGAAAAGGTGAAAGAGGATTACCCATTGCTAAGCCAGAAGTTTGTTGAAAAAATTCACCATTAAAAGTGAAAAAATTTGATCTAAACAAAAATTAGTAATCTTAAAAACTATTTGTAGTTGGTTTATTGATACTCGTCAGTTACTTGTTTATATTAATGAGAGACTAGTTTCAAACGCATTCACCTTCATTTTCAATCTCTTTCCAACTGGCATCTGTTGTCTGCTCTCTCTCTCTCTAGTGATGGAACTCATAGTTTTGTGTATATGAGTTGTTTGTTTGTCATATGAGTTCCACCACTAGAGAGAGAGAGCAGACAACAACAGATGCCAGTTGGAAAGAGATTGAAAATGGAGGCGAATGCCTTTGAAACTAGTCTCTCATTAATATAAACAAGTAAGTGACGAGTATCAATAAACCAACTACAAATAGTTTTTGAGATTAATTTTGACATCACTGTTACTAAATTCCTTCAATATAAAAATTAGTAAGTTTAACAAAATCAACTATTAAGTCCTCATGTAAATTTATTTAATTCAACCACTTTTTTTAAATAAATTAAGTTTTTCTCTAGGAATACTAGGAAGTAAGGCAGTTACATCAAAAGAAACTAGTTTATCAGTTTTAGATAATATAACATTTATAATCTTTTTAACTAATTCAAAAGAATTTTTAATACTTAAACTCTCAAATTTATCAAAATTACTAAATTTTTTATGTAGACATTTAGCTAAATTATAAGTTGAATTTATACAATTTACAATAGGTCTCCTTTTATTTCCAGGTTTATGAATTTTAGGAAGGGCATAAAGAGTTTGGTATAACTTTAGTTCCTCAAAATAAATATAGTATTAAAAATTTACTGCAGTTCTCTAAGAAAGATAAAATTCCTGATAGTAAAAAATCTGGTATTTATCAATGTAATTATTTCGATTGTGATAAAGTTTATATTGGCAAGATAAAACGTAAGTTGGAAACCAGAACAAAAGAGCATTTTCATAACATTAAGTATAAACAAACTGATAAATCGGCCATAGCAGATCATTTTTGGTCATTTAACCATGAAATAAATCCAGAAGTTAAATTATTAAAACAATTAAATAGTCCGATAGATTTAATGGTTTGGGAAAAGATATTTATTTAAAAAAATAAACATCGCATAGTGAATTTTGAACTACCGGCAGTCGATTCTGTTTTTAAATTTATTTCAGTTTCAGATTTTGGTAGTACTGACGAAAACATAGTGACACCTAGCGACTGTAACGTTAACGAGATTGTTGATGACTGTAGCTGATGATGTGAATAAAATATTCACAAAATCACGATCCTAATCAATTTATAAGAAAACATCCATTTCTTATAAGATAAGTGAAGTTTTTAAGTTACAAATTATTATATTTGTATATATCACTAAAATTAATTTTATAATGATGGTAGTATATCATGTCATTTTTAAAAGTTTGTTATACATTAATTTATGCAGATTTTATGTTAAATTCCATGCCCTTTTCCATTTTTAGTTCTCTTCTGCAGATCTGTAAATACTCAATTTTTTTGTCACAGGTGAAGGCCTTTATTGAGCTTACAGTTGCAAAATCTGTCCGTGAAGGGCTACAGCATATGATTCGTATGTCAGGTCTTGGTGCTATGAAACCAAACACCATTGTTTTGGGCTTCTTTGATGAAGAACAACCAAATGATTTTTTTGAGAGGTATTTATTGCTTTTTATTTAGATACATATCTATTTATTCCACTACATGGTTAAACAGGAGAAAATGACGCAAAAAGAAACTTGGATACATAAGTTAAAGATAAAAGAAGAGATAGGAATGGGGCAAACATGGGCAGGAAGAAGCAATAAAAGTAAGGGTTTCTGGAAATAAATTAGAACAAGAGTCAAGAATATTGAAAAGCAAGAAATTTTAAGCAGTTTTAGTGGGAAAAGGTCCTTTATAGACTATAGATATTTAAAAATAGAATGAGGGAGAGAAAAATACATCAAGGTATGTACACTGCCGCTCAAAAGTTTTTAAATACCCTTCGTTTCCTGAGTTAAGAGGTATTTTAACACCAATCAAAGCCCTTTTAGATATTTAATACAGGAACCCTTAGAAACAATCTATTTCATTGTACTACCTTCTTCCCTGAAAGAAGTACATTTTGAAGTCAAAGCTTGATATCCCTTATAGGGAAATAACCCCTAAAGCCGCCACCCCCCACTCAACCTTTAACATACCTATTGTTTTACCACATATTTTCATCTATTTTTATACTGTCGAAGTGAAATATTCCGTTGTGTACAACAATAATAGTAAGTGAAATTAATTTTTGAGCTTAACAATGAAGATTTTAATCTCTAAGTACTCTCCAGATTACTGGATCTAATTAATTTTTTTTTCCCTTGCTGAAATTACATTTACCAGCCAAATATTGAACATTGAAGCACTAATAAATGAAAATTAGAAATAAATCTTAGAACCATTGTTTATATGTTTGTGGCTGTGTGAAATATGGTGAAGCAAAAATCAGTACATAGAGCTATATCACAGTCTTTATTATATATCTTGATTGCTTCTGTGTTCTCTTGCTTCTGGCATCAGGCACACTGTTGCATAGCCTGCAAGTCTTTGTTGGATTCTGCAAGTTGCTCAACAACCACTAGAAGGACGAGCATTCTGCTTTCCTCCATGTTTTTTTTAATTGGACAAAAGCATTCCATGTTGCTAATTCAAGAGATGGAAAAATATCTTCTTATATCAAGATTTAACTGTATCGGAACACCACAGTGAAGCGAAAAATTATTAAATTTTAGATGAGTCGTATTTTTTACACATCTGCTTCACTTTCGTACCTATTTTGAGGACATGTTTCGCAAATCATCGTTTGCATCTACGGCTCTTATGCGACTGAAGCTAGATCTAAGTTACCCACACCGCTGGATCTAGCTTCAGTTGCATAAGAGCCGTAGATGCAAACGATGATTTGTGAAACATGTCCTCAAAATAGGTACGAAAGTGAAGCAGATGTGTAAAAAATACGACTCATCTAAAATTTAATAATTATCTTCTTATAGTTAAGTTAATTGATGGAAATTAATCATGGCACGTTGACCATGGTAGCTCAATGGTTAAGAGCGACTAGATGGAAACCGGGAGATCTGTGGTTCAAATCCCGGCCATGGCATTGAATTTTTCAGGTTGACTCTGTCTTCTTACAGACTTTTTGCCCCTCTTGTGTGGCAATGGATTTTTCGTAATGTGCTGGTTTACTGTGTCCACATCTCCCATTGTGTTATTATAAGCAAATACAGCCACTTGTTTTGCAATATCTTTGTTTCTTACTTTTATGTCTGCATTTTTGCATTGTGGATAGTGTATAACATGCAGATGTCTCTCTTGTCTTTCTGTTTCAGTACAGGTTACCTCGCTGGAATACCTCCTTTCCGAAAGGAAGGAGTTGTTTTCTTGTTGAGTGCACAGTGCCACACATATCTGTTCTTTTTGTTACTGAAATGTCAAGCTGTGGAGAAGTATAATAGTTTATCTATAGTCAAGTAGTATCCCATATTTAGCAAGTATTTCATTAGCGTCATAACAGTTTATGAATACATTGGCACATTGTGTTATTCATCAAATTTAGTGCCCTTGCCCAGTAAATAATTAGACCAAAAATATCCACTGACTGAGTCATACAGTATAAATGTTTTGATGCCAAATTCAGCTTTCTTGAGTGGTAGATATTAGATCCATACCAGCCATCCTTTATATAACATCAAGCTTTCATCTATCACGTCTCTTTTTGCAACGCAGATACTTCTAAATTTAGCTGACAGGTAACTTACAATAGCCCATATTTTATTCAATTTTGGTTGTGGATGGCTTTCTTGCTTTATAGGTTGCATTGTTGAAAAAATACAAATTCTTTTTCAAATTTACAAATTTCTTGAAAGGTAGAATCTTTCAAAAAATTGGTGTAGCTAATGTATTTCTTTTTGTCCAGTACTTCTGATATGTGGGTTTTTTGACAATGCTTTGCAACAATGTTATCAATAAATAGGTATATTCCATGTAAGGGCATTTGTTTGTGTGGCATAATGGTTTTGGTAACCAAAATTTGCATGAAACCATCAATGAATAGTCTAAAATAGTGCACGGCATCCTCAATATAAGGTTATATATTATTAATTTCACGTTTACCTGTAAAAGAAAAATGTGGTGGAGCAGCTGGCAGTTGGCTAGAAGGATCAGCTTGACACCACACTCTGGCACTCAATATTATTCTCAGATGAAAACTGATTGATTACTTTCTTTTCCTGAAGTCATCTCATAGCTAATTTCACCACTCTCTGATCTACTAAATTCAATATTTAACTCTTCTGCACTCTCCATTTTAATAAAGTGTGAGAAAACAGAACATAAAATGCAAGCACAGATTGTAACAGAGACCTATAGTATGAATAAAATTCATGGAAAGATAGAGATAACTTCTTGAGTGTGGACATTAGCTGAGGATATTAAGAAGGCCCTCACAAAGTTCATTCTAGGTAAATGCTAGCAATATATGGAGCATGGAGTGCTAGTGTCACTCAAAACTATATTATAGTGAGCTTGCTGAATCAGAGACATCTATTGGTACAAATATACATTCAAAATGTCAGACCACAGTGAAATTTAGAGAAAGAATCAAGCAACTACTAAAACACGAGGCAGAATGAGCAAATTCAGCCTTTTAAAGTATATGTTGGATGGAAATGTTAAGCCCAGATATACTCAGGATTTTATTATTTTGACAAAATTAAGAACATGAGTATACTCAGGCTTTTTCGTTAAAGGGCAAAGGCCTCCTGCTAGCAGGGAGTTGCTGCTATGAGCTCATTAGGGTAGCTACTCCATGCTTGCTTGTCGGTAGCTATCTGTTTCGATGACTAGTAATGTTCTATATTCTATACACGTGTACAGTATGCGCACGATAAGATGAGTGATTGGGTTCCAAGTCCTCATTCGGTAAGTTTCATTTAACTCTGTAGACATAGATGACAACTTTGAAATTTGAAATGCTCTATACACTGACATCTAGTGGCTAATACGCTAAGCTTTATCATGTCCGGCATATTTCGTTTTGATCAATTTTGAGGTTAATTAGCTAACCAGTTTACAACAATCGTATGTTAGAATTAGAATTAGGATTTTAGTTTGTCCTTGGCAACATATACATGCAATGAGACACATCAAAATGTATAAATACAGTCAAATTGATTACGTACAACATACACAGTATGCAGCTTTTCTATGGTTTCATGTGATATTTGCATAGGTAAACTAATTTGCTACAAGAAATGTCATAATATGAATATTTCAGGTTTGTGAATGTACTTTGTTCCCAGTGCTCATTTACATGTTTATAGTTCTAAAAATTCATTAACCGTATAAAAACAGTGTGCATGCAAAAATTTCTTAACCTTATTCTTAAAGTGTTCTAATGATGCAGCTTGTTTAAATGAATTTGGAAGTTTATCGTATAACATTAACCCTTTGTAGTTAAAACTTCCTTCATAAACGCTCATTTGATGCACTCAAATTGCCAGTTTATCCTTGTTACGAGTGTGGTAGTAATGTACATCAGCATTTACTTGAAAATGATTTATATTTGTATGAACGTTTGTGGATGTTATGGCTCTCGAAAGGGGACACATTATTATTTGTCTACCGCCGTATAGCTGTGATCTGAATGCAATCGAGCTGGCGTGGGTAAAACTAAGGAATGTTTTCAGAGGATGCAATGTTACTTGTGATATCTTCGCTTATCTTACAGCTGTCGCTTCTTCCCCTCTGCCCGCACCACACCGTAAATCCAGCGTCAAGAAAATATGCACGTACTGTACTTATATCTATATTAGATTGTTTTATATTCTATGTTCTCTCTAACCTATGAGCTTAAGATGGTGGATCTGTGATACTTATATAATTTGAGGTCTTAAATTTGGTGATCCATCATTTTAAGTTCCCTCTTGTGCAGTTTGATTTTTGTAATTTACATTGATCTTACTTCTCCTTGAACTGCACTTCAACTTAGTACTGACACTAACACAGACACAAACACTTCCATTGCAAACTAGGAGGTGGTGCAATTTGGGTGGCTGCTCTTTCCAATTTTCTCCATAGTTGTCTGTTCTAAGCTTGTCTAGTTCATAGTGTTCCTGTTGTCCTCCTAAAGTCGTCTGCCCACCGTGTCTTCAGTCTCATTGATCTTGAACCTATTCTCAGATCCCATATTGTTGTTCTTTGGGCCCATTGGCCAGGATCCATTCTGGCGAAGTGCCCTCCCCATCTCCATTTCAGCTCTTCTGCCCATGCAGCTGCGTCAGTCATACCGGTCTTCTTTCTTATAGTCTCGTTTGATATCCTGTCTCATATTATGTGCAGTATTTTCCTCTCCATCTTTTGCTGGCAAATCTGAAGCACTGTTTTTTGTTTTTTCTTTAGAGACCAGGTTTGGCAGCCATATAATGATACCGGTAGCACACAGGTTTCTATTACGTCCTTCTTTAAGCTTAATTTAAGGGACCTGCCTTCTAAGATAAATTTGAGACTCCAAAATTTCTTCCTTACCAGATTGATGTGTCTTTTTATCTCCAAAGTGGATTGTTTGAAAAAGATAGTTTTTTATAGACAACATGAAAAATTCAATTTCATAGCTGGGATGTGAACCACGGATCTCCTGGTTTCCATCCAGTCGCAGTTACTCATTGAGCTACCATGGCCAGCGTGCCGTCCTGACATTGAATTCTCCAATTGACTTGTAGATATATTTCCCGGTAAACCACTAGGGGCTCTCATATCTGAGATACACCATTTGTCGCAACTTATAAGTACTTGAATTCCAGGCTTCACCATTAAACTCTTATTATTTAACTTAATTGATGGAAATTAAATATTTCTTCACATTAGCCATATACAGGCTAAGGTTTTTGATAGATGTAGTCAACATGAAAAATTCAATGCCATGGCTGGTATTTGAACCACGGATCTCCTGGTTTCCGTCCATTTGCTCTTACCCATTGAGTTACCATGGCCAACGTGCCATCCTGACATTAAATTCTCCAATTGACTCATTGCTGCAAATCCCGGCCATGGAATTGAATTTTTCATGTTGACTCTATCTATCCAAAACCTTAGCCTATGTATGGCTAGTGTGAAGAAATGATTAATTTCCATCAGTTAACTTATATAATAAGAGTTTAATGATGAAGTCTGGGACTCAGATACTTATGATAGTAAGTCACCACAAACGGTGTATCTCGAATGTGAGAGCGCCTAGAGGTTTACCAGAGAAATATACCAGTCAAATGGAGAATATGTCATGACAGCAAGTTGGCCATGGTAGCTCAATGGGTAATAGCGACTGGACGGAAACCAGATGATCTGTGGTTTAAATCCCGGCTGTGGCATTGAATTTTTCATGTTGACTATCTATTCACTGTCCTTGTTGCAATATGTAAGGGTGTCACATTCCTGTTGAGGACTTTCTTTGCATTGGCAAACAGTATATACAACCCAGTTTTAAATTATTTGAAGCAAAAGGTTAGAAACAGTGATGTATATAACAATTGAAGTAATGAGTTGGTATTCAAACACAACATCACTTAAAATATCCTTACTTGAACAATTGTTTCGGAGACCGGCTCGTCCCCATCATCAGCAAATATCCAACTGGTTGGATCCGTGGTTTCTTGAAGTGAGCTGGTTGTTTGAGGTGACATCTGTTGATTGTGAGATGAACTTCCAAAGAGAGTTTTCAGGCGGCAATTCGAAATTTAACGTATACTGTTTGTTTTTTATAATTAGCAACTTCTCCCAAACATCGAGCTCAGCTGCATTATTGGCTGGCTTTAATAGTTTTATATTTGGTACAATTTCATGATTGGTAGACCAAAAATGGTGGGCTATTGCTGATTTTTCCATTTGTTTGTATTTCACACATCTCATATGTTCCTGTAATCTAATTTGTAAACTTCTTTTGGTTTTTCCTATGTAGAACTTATTACAGTCTGAGCAGTTTATTTTGTATATACCTGATTTCTTGTTTTCAGGTACTGGGTCTTTCAGATTGTTGCATAATAAGTTTTTTAAACTGAATTTATTTATTGGGGCTAGGGTGATGTTATATTTCTTGAATATCTTGTTGAATTTATGATGTACTTTGGGATGATATGTGAATTTCTTGAACTGTTTCTCGGATTTTGAATCTGTTAGTTTTGTGGTATCCAATATGTGTTTTTGTTTCTTAAATTTCCAAATTTTCTTTTCTAATAATTTTTTACTGTATCCATTAATTGCAGCTATGTTAATCATTTGGTTATATTCTTTGTTGTATTCATTCTGTTTCAATGGGATGTTGATTAGTCTATGTGCTAAACTGTTCAAAACTGCATGTTTGTGGGGTGTCGGGTTGTAGCTATCGTTCTTGATGTAATTGTCTGTTTGTGTTGGCTTCCGGTAGATGCCAAAAGATATGTTATTTAGTTCATGAATTATCTTCAGATCTAGGAAAGGTAGGTAGCCATCTGTTTCTATCTCTATTGTGAACTTTATTGTTTTATTCTGTATGTTCAGTAGTTTTAAGGAATCTTGTATGAATTTGTGTGGAACAATGGCAAAAATATCATCAACATATCTGTACCAGCATTTGAAGATGTATGGGAAGGATGATGTGATATGTGTTTCAAAGTAGCTCATAAAGAGATTGGCTAGGAAAGGTGAAAGTGGATTGCCCATTGTTAGGCCTGAGGTCTGTTGATAGAATTGACCGTTGAATGTAAAGAAATTTTGATGTATGCATAAATAAGTAAGTTTTGTGAGATCTTCTATTTCTTCGGTTGAAATCAAATCCGAGAAACAGTTCAAGAAATTCACATATCATCCCAAAGTACATCATAAATTCAACAAGATATTCAAGAAATATAACATCACCCTAGCCCCAATAAATAAATTCAGTTTAAAAAACTTATTATGCAACAATCTGAAAGACCCAGTACCTGAAAACAAGAAATCAGGTATATACAAAATAAACTGCTCAGACTGTAATAAGTTCTACATAGGAAAAACCAAAAGAAGTTTACAAATTAGATTACAGGAACATATGAGATGTGTGAAATACAAGCAAATGGAAAAATCAGCAATAGCCCACCATTTTTGGTCTACCAATCATGAAATTGTACCAAATATAAAACTATTAAAGCCAGCCAATAATGCAGCTGAGCTCGATGTTTGGGAGAAGTTGCTAATTATAAAAAACAAACAGTATACGTTAAATTTCGAATTGCCGCCTGAAAACTCTCTTTGGAAGTTCATCTCACAATCAACAGATGTCACCTCAAACAACCAGCTCACTTCAAGAAACCACGGATCCAACCAGTTGGATATTTGCTGATGATGGGGACGAGCCGGTCTCCGAAACAATTGTTCAAGTAAGGATATTTTAAGTGATGTTGTGTTTGAATACCAACTCATTACTTCAATTCCAGTTTTAAATGTTTGTCTCTTGCTGCTCCTGTTGTACCTATAATAAAATGTGTTAATTATCTCAGTTTAACTTTAAATAGAAGAATAAGCTTTCTCAAGAATAGTTTATAAAAGCTATATAAGAATAAGGGAAACTGTATAGAGAAGTGATCTGATTTAACATAATCTCAATTTTGTTGACAGATTTTGAGTTCATAAATAAACTAATAGTGACCTTTTTACACTTTCATATCATTTTTCTTTGTTAGAGTATATATACAAGGTGTTAGGGGTATGAGTGTGTAGACTTCAACGGCAACTTGATGTTTAGCCGAAACAAAGGTTCCTGGACCATTTTCCTTTAAACTGCATGGTTGCATAAATAAAAAATAAAATTGATCAAAGCTTTGATTGCAAATATGGTATCACTTCTTTATCGTTTACATTTGCAATTAGGATCATGAGATAGAGTTACAAAAGATAAGTTATTTTTGTCTTTATTGTATGTTACTAAAATGATTTGATTAGCCACATAGTGACATTAAAGGACTGGATTCCTTCATGTCAATTGCAATAAAGTCAAAAGCTTAAGCTTGGCAACCTTGCAACATTGACATATGGAAGGTCAATGTAAACAGTAAACCTACCTGCAGCAACACGTAGCACAATAGTAGGTCCTGTTAGCACATCAGATGCATTCAGAACTATGGCAGTCTTTACAAATCAAGAGTATTCTTCTTGCCTATGGCAAAGCTGAATGAATGCTCATGAAGCGTAATACTTTGGAATTCTCCTATTGGTAAACTTATCCAAACCCGAAAGTCATAGCAAAGAGCCCATGGAAGCACATTTTGAGCATCTAATGTAAATAGACATGTTAATGTTTCAGCTATTGAGCATTAATAAATATCTTGTTCAGCAAATCTGCGGCTTTAATTTAATTTTACATAGTACACCTGAATGAGGTATTTCCATAATAGTTGAATTTGCCATCTTTCGTCTCAGACTATATCTTATGTGTAGCTATTATGCAGCTCTTAGTTTAGGTCTTGTGAATGCGATTGAACAGCTTAAAGCAAGCCATCCCATGCCTCATTACTAGCAGTAGCTGATAAACACACAAGTACATGGTGAACTGGCTTTCAAGTGCTGGTCTAGTGTAGACTTTCACCCGTTGCAGGTGTGAACGCATGTCTGGCTACAAGCTAAAATAAAAACATTAAGTTCTGGAATTCTACTCTAGACTGTGCATGTAATGTGTTCAGTAATGTTCAGTTATCTCCTCTATATTTCAAGATAAATGAAATTGTTGTGGGACTTTATTATCAGTCATATTTAGATCTCGCAGCTTGCAAAGTCCACATACTCATACCCCTAACATCCTGTATGTATGCACTGCTAACTTGTAGGGAATGGAAGGCATTTGTTGACTTGACTTCCCTTGACTACATTAAAAGAGCAAATTTTGAGTTAATTATCAAAACCCAATATATGCAATAGTTTCATCAAGTAACATCTTTATTAGTGAAAGATGGTCACTGTACCTAAGAAAGAGAAAATAATTCTTTGAGAATGAATAGATCAGTCATTTATCTGACTGTAAATCAGATGTAAAGGGAGAATATATTTCTATGACAATTTATTGCCAATGCTTCATTATGACTTCAGGGAGGACGGGGCCTTTAGCATTGTTAGGACTACTATAAGTAAACTACGAACAAAATGCAGTTGGAGGCATGACTAAACAGAACTGAAGCCCTCCAGCTTCTCCCACTACCATCATCTTAGGTTGCCTCTCCTACATCGTGTGGCCTGCACTGGTCAACTTTGTCACATTATATACTATTTCACGAGGGCCTACCGGAAATGCAAGAAGACTTTGAAGGCTGACAATTCATTTTTATGGATATTTTTAATGCACACTGAAAATCAAAACAGCATTAAAATACACGTATTTTTTGTGGTTTGTGCTCTATCGCATGCAGGAAGGGAGGGGTGGAAGTCACATGATGCTTGGATGGTGAGGAGGGCAGAAGACTAGGCTCGCGCATGCGCACACCTATTGCAGTTTGTTTGCGGTCTATCTATAGCTTGAAACACTAGATCTAAATACCACTGCCTAGAATGTGTAAGAGTTTACAGAAGCATTACATAATAGTTCACAGAGTTTTTTGCTATAATTTACTTTCACAATGCCATAAATAAGGTTTATTATTTAAATGGAATATACTATGTTTTATTTTTCTTTGCAGTGGAGAATCACAATATAGTACATCAGCTTTTAGCAATGTACGCACAGGTGATGGAAGTGCACTTTTCGCTTTGCGTGCCTCAACAAATGAAAAACTGGTGGATGTGGTGGAGTATGTTGGCATGGTGGCAGATACATTGAAAATGAGAAAAAATATGTGCCTTTGTCGTCATTTCCACAACCTTAACAAATCTCTTATGGCCAAGTAAGTATTATCTAGACTCTTAGACTGGAAGTATATTGTTGTCAAGAACTTAACATTACCTGAAAAAGCAGTTTTTGAGAAACAGCAAAACAAAGTGTGTTTATATGTGCTTAAGGTTCAGTATTATTTTGGTGTGGTCATTTTCCTTCTAGCTTCCCAGTATTTGGTGGCAATAACTGTAAGCGTGTTCAAACTTTCTCATAATTTTAGGTATTCATACTATCACCGATCACATTGTTGCGATAAGTGCAGAGACAGATAGTGCAGTGCAGAGATAAAAGCTTGCCGAAACAGATAAAGATAGATAACTGGAAGGTTGTAGTGCCGTCTTGTTCATTTGATTAATTTCTAGAAATGTGAGTAGAGGTCTAAACAGGAAGCCGGGGTTAGTTGTTGAGAGTCGTAATTGGATCTGTGTGCGTACAGCTGTGTTTTGAAGGTGAACTCTTTGTTTGTGGTCAACGACCTTGAATGCTGTATTTGTGAATGTTACGTAATTCCAATACTCCAATATGGCGGAAGAAGCTGCAAGCGAAATTGTGACGGTCATTTCAGATCACTTGGTTAAGGTGAAACAGGCATTGTTATCAAGAAGTAACATGGACAAAGTTATTAAAGAAGAGGCCTTAATTTCGGTGAGTGAGATGAATAACCTATTACACAAAATCAGTGGCATGTTTCTAGGTTTGGAAAGCTCGCTAAAGGCAATAAAAACGGCTGAGGTGGGCACTCCACGTTCGTATAGCGAACAGGTGGCGCTATCTCTTAGCGGGCAAAGGAACCTCGAAACCTACACGCGGTTGCCCTCCCACCCTCATGCGGCATCTGGGGGTTGCCAGCAGGTACCAGCTTCTTTGATTATTAAGCCGACAGACCCCAGTATGGCAGCAGACTATGTGAAAAGAATAGTCAGAGAGTCCGTTGATCCCAAGGCCTTAAAAGTAGGAATAAGTAAAATGAAAAATTTAGCAAATAACACCCTACTAGTGGAATGCACTACCAAGTCAGAATGTGAGATTCTAGAAAAGGAACTGAAAAATGTTGCTAGTATCTCCGTACAACATCCAAAAAAGAAACTTCCCATAATGTTACTGAAATTTGTCCCCAATACCATAGAGGACTCTGAAATAAAAGATATTTTACTGCATCAGAACAATCTGAGTCACATAGAAGAACCGGTATTAAACATAAGATTTACCAAAAGAAAGTTTGAGGACTCAAGGCACATTGTTATTGAAGCAAGCCCTAACTTGAGACGGGAAATTATGCTACAACAAAGAGTTAAACTAAACTGGAATATGTGCAGAGTAGAAGACTTTGTAATGGTCACTAGGTGTTTCAAATGCTTAGGTTTCGGACATACGTCCAAGTTCTGTTCCAACGAACAGAAATGCGCAAATTGTGCTGGAAATCACTCCTGGAAAGATTGTGCAAACCCACAAAATACATGTTGCTCAAACTGCGTCAAAGCTAACCTCTTCATACAGGACAACAGAAAGAAATTGAACATAAACCACAGCGCCTTTAGCAATGAGTGTGATAGATTAAGAAGAATTACATCAATAATCATCAGCAAGACCGAATTTTAATATGGATACACTCAAATACGCTCAACTCAACACTCATCACTGTATAGCGGCTATGGTGCACCTCTCTCTGTACTTAACACAAACTAATATAGACATTCTACTAATCCAGGAACCCTACTGTCAAAATGGCATTCCTCGCCTCATCCCCTCAAATTATACGTCCTATCATATCGTTTCTAACAATAACCCCAGAGCCTGTATACTTATCAGAAATGAAATCGCTCATAATTTCACACTACTTCACAGCTTTTCCACTCCCGATGACATCATCGTTGTATCATCTACCACCCCCTCATTATACATAGCTAGCTCATACCTACCTCCTTACGATACACTAGAACAAGACCTCCAGCCCATAAATACATTTCTCAATTCTATAAACCCAGCGAACCTCATCTGGGGGATTGACTCCAACTGTAAGCATAGCATGTGGCATAGCTCGGTCACAGACGCAAGGGGCAGAATGCTAGTCGAATTCCTAACAGCACACAGTCTGATCACGGTTAATGAAAAGGATGGCCCCACTTTCTCTGGTGCTCAGGGAGACAGCTGGATTGACATCACAATCTCATCAATCAACACAGCCCATAGAATCCTGAACTGGCAAGTTAGTGGTGAAGATACTCCCTCAGACCACAACCTTATAATATATGAATTACAAATTCACACTTCTTCTACGAAGATGACCACAAATAATAACAATTCCAGCAGGCTGTTCGCTACTCAGGCAGGAGACTGGAATTTATACCATCACAGAATCGTTAATAATGGCAAATTATGGACAACCCAGCTAAACAACGCGACAAATAGACTACAGTTGGAAGAGGTCATTGCCAACATATGGCAAGAACTGAACCATATAACCAGTACGTGCTTCCCACCTTTCTTACCTACATCCAAATTCAAGCCCTGGTGGTCCCCACAATTAAATGCGCTCAGGAAGAAAGTAAATGCAGCCAAACGAAGAGTAAACAGATGCAAGAATCCAGTACTCAGAGATTTACGATACGAGCCGTAAAGCCGTAAGAAACCACTACAAAATGGAACTGAGGAAAGCAAAGCAAGACTCTTGGAAAACGTTCTGCACAGAAAGTATAAAAGAGTCGCCTTGGAAACTGTATAAAATCTGCAAATCAGGACTCACCAAACGAATGCCTCTATCTACACTAACCAAAATCGATGGAACTTCCACCACGTCGGAGGCCGACACAGCAAAAGCCCTTCTCGATAGATTCCTCCCTGATGACAACCAGGCTCTTGAAAACGAGGAACAACGTGCCATCAGAACAACAAGCTTAGACAGCCTTCCAGATACTCCTCTCGAACCAGACTTCGAGGATCATGAAGTAGAAGATATTGTAATGAAACTCAATGAGAAGAAATGTCCTGGCCCTGATGGTTTTGACGGCGCCATCGTTAAAAATATCCACAAGGTACTGCCCAACTTCTGGAAGACAATGTTTAATAAGTGTCTAAGTCTAGGTTGCTTTCCCACAGTATGGAAAGATGCAAGAGTTATTGCAATTCCCAAAACAGACAAGAGTAAGCTGAAATCAGTAACAGGATATCGAGGAATCAGCCTGCTATCAATCCCAGGAAAATGCCTGGAAAAATTGGCTGTGGAAAGATTAAATTATTTTCTTCAATCGACCAATCAATTACCCTTACAACAATATGGTTTCACAGCAGGAAAATCTACTACGGATGCCATAAAAGCAGTCTCAGATTTTGTCCACCAGAGCAAACGGCTAGGACTGAAAAGCTGTCTACTTACGCTAGATATCGTCGGAGCTTTTGACAACGCCTGGCATCCTAGTATCCTAGCTCGCCTACGGGAACTAAAGTGTCCCTCCAATATTTACGATTTAATTAGGGATTTTCTACTAAATCGAACTGCCCAGCTCAAATTAGCCAATACGGCCATCTCAAAGGCAGTAACCAAAGGTTGTCCACAGGGATCCGTCGCTGGTCCCACCTTATGGAATGTCCTAGTCAGCAGCCTAATAAAACTACTGGAAGATGTACCTGAAATGGAGACGGTTGTATACGCCGACGACATTATGCTCATGTTCAGAGGTTCTTCGCACACTCATATTCTCTCCACCCTCCAGCTAGCTCTCCAAATCACGCAGGATTGGTGCAGGAAAAACAAGCTGGAAATCGCCAACGACAAATCTGCATTAATGCCAATGTACGTGAGGAAGAAGGAAGAATACATCAGTCATCCTACAGTCACAGGACGACGGATAAATGTAGTGACGAAGTTGAAGTACTTGGGAGTAATGATTGACAACAAAATGGACTGGTACCCTCACATTCTTTACCTGGAAAACAAAGTAATACATATACGCAACAGTCTAGTGAGATGCTCCAAAAGTACATGGGGAATGTCCTATCCTCATCTAATGACTATTTATAACCACGCTATTCTTCCTGCAATAATGTACGCTGCGGAAGTCTGGAGTACGTCTACATCACAAAGGGCCACACTCAAATTACGCCAAATCCAAAGATCCTTCTTGATTTTCGCTACAAAAGCGTACAGAACTGTATCAAACAACGCCTTGCAGGCAATCGCAGGTGTTATGCCCATCGAATCAGCTATCCTCTTACATAACGACATTAAAGCTATATCGAAAGGACACTCCACTAATGCAGTAATTCCGATGCTGAAACGAACGGAGATTCCAACCAGATCCAAAGGTATTCATCCGAAAGATAACCACATCCATATAAATACTTCAGGAGAATTAGGGAAAGCTGAAATTCTTATTTTCACAGATGGTTCCAAGACAGTAAACCACGTTGGTGCAGGAATGGTGGTTATAGAAAACTCCAAAGAGATCTACATAGGAGTTAAAAGATTAGACCTAGAAAACTCAGTATTTCAGGCTGAACTTCTAGGTATTAAAGCAGCTGTGGAGTGGATAGAACAACAGAAAACCGGTAGCACAACTTTCGCCATACATGTTGACTCAATGGCCGCTCTCCTCGCCATTGCACATAGAAGAACAACCCACCCCTTGGCCGTTCAGCTCAGAGAAAAGATCATCACCCTAAACAAGGCATACAACGTCACTCTTCACTGGGTCAAAGGTCATGCAGGTCTATGGGGGAATGAAAGAGCTGATTACCTCGCTAGGATTGCTGCCAGTCACAAGACCACCTTAGACTACAAATCAATTCCCATAACTCGGGGCAAGCAGCTGCTAACCGAATACTACACTACAGTTTGGAACTCCATATACACCAGATCCAACAATGCCTTTCATACCAAACTTTTCATTCCCAACATACAACACCGTCTGTCCTTATCTCTATGGCCCAATCACATAACCACACAATTCCTCACAAATCACGGCCGTTTCCAGGCCTACCTTCATAGAATGAAAATAAGAGCCTCGCCATCCTGTAACTGCACTGAAAAACACCCACAGACGGCTCTGCATTTGATGACAGAGTGCAGTAATTTCTCAAGAGATCGACCAGACGTTTTATGTTCGGCCCCTCTACCCGTGGTTCTGAAGATTCACTTCAACACAGTTCGAGTATCAGGATTCATCAAGAGCATCTACCGCACACTTGAGTAAATCTGTATAGTACTGTGTAAATAACTACTGTAAATAATCCCGTGATATACCTTTAGGTAAAACACGGGCTGTAAAATATTGTTTAAATAAAAAAAAAAAAAAAAAAAAGTGTATTTCTACGGAAATAAAGAACATTTGGAATTTCAGCAAATTGGATTTGTAATTCTACGAACTCACAAAGTCACAATATTTAAGATCTCTTATCCTGTTCACAGTGAACAATTTAGTAATGTAATGTCTCACCAAGGCGGCCCGGGTTCGATCCCAGGCGACCGCAAAGTGAGATTTGTGGTGGACAACACGGTGCTGAGGCGGGTTTTCTCCGGGACCTCTGGTTTCCCCCGCCATCTCATTCCACTGGTGCTCCATCTTCATCTCATGTATCATCAGTGTCACCGCCTGTGGTGCCGTATGAAGTAAAAGCGGGCGTTAAACACTACACATTTCAATTGAGTAATGTTGAAAGATCATTCTATAAATATGGCTGCTTAGACAATTGTGATCAATGAGATGATTTTCATGTTAGTTTTATAGTTATTCTATTTTTGTACTGCTTTATAGACAATTCAGCTTACTTTTCTTTTTAAACCTTTGATTCAAATGGAACTTTTATAATAGTTGCTTTTTTAAGCAATAAATTAAGCAGTTTATTACCCTCCATCATACATTGAGATGGAATTCACTGTAATGTAAATTTTTCTGTGGTTTAATGTCATCTGGGTCAACTTATGGATACCTTTAATTTTTATTAATTTATATATGAGTCGTATTTATTACACATCTGCTTCACTTACGTACCTATTTTGAGGACATGTTTCGCAAATCATCGTTTGCATCTTCGGCTCTTATGCGACTAAAGCTTGATCCAGTGGTGTGGGTAATTCTGGAGTTGCTGCTGCCATCTGTTGATTTAGTGATGAATTTAAATGTGGGATTCTCTTCTGGCGGGATTTCAAAGTTCATTAGTTGGTTTTTATGTTTTTCTATGCATATTCTCTCCCATATGACGAGTTCACTATGTTTTTGTACGTATTTTAGTAATTCGGTGCTATCTTCAATTTCATGATTTTCAGACCAGAAATGAGCTGCTATTGCGGACTTATCAATATTTTTGTATCTTAAGTGCCTGAAGTGTTCTTTTTTTCTAGTGCCTATGTTTCTTTTTGTCCTCCCTATGTAAATTTTTTCACAGTCTTTACACTTAATCTTGTAGATGCCTAACTTTTCCTCTGGTTTTATCTTATGAGTATTATTACTGTGAAGTAGGTTTTTAATGTTGTAATTGTTTTTTGGTGCCAATGTTATATTGTATTTCTTGAATATTTTTTGGAACTTTGTTGTGGCCCAGGGGTGGTAAGTAAATTTAGCAAATCTAGTTTCCTGTTTTATTGGTGTGAGAGCTGTAATCTGTTTTAATCTCTTTTGAAGTTTGAATGATTCTAGTTTTTTATCTACAAGGTTTTTTCCATATCCATTTTTAATTGCTGTTTTTAAGATTTGATGGTATTCTTTTTGATATTCTTGCTGGCTGAGGGGTAGATTTACTAATCTGTGTATGAGACAGTTGATGGTGGCATGTTTGTGTGGAATTGGGTTGAAACTATTTGCTTCGATGTAATTATGTGTGTGTGTTGCTTTTCTATGGATACCAAATTCTAGTTTTTCATTGCTTTTTGTGATTTTAAGGTCCAAAAAAGGTAGAGTACAGTCCTCTTCAGTTTCTACTGTGAATTGTATGCTGGGTTCTTGCAGGTTGAGTAGTTTCAAAGCATCATCTATTTGTTTGTAGGGCACTATTGCAAAGATGTCGTCTACGTATCTGTACCATGTTTTAAAAATATGAGGGAAGGCTTTAGTTACATGTGTTTCGAAAAAGCTCATGTATAGATTGGCCAAAAATGGTGATAGCGGGCTTCCCATAGATAGTCCTGAAATTTGTTTATAATATTTTCCATCAAAAACAAAATTATTTTGATGTATACATGTTTCAGTCATTGCCAAATATTCTTCTATTGCATTGGCATCTAGGTTAATAGAATTTAGCCATTTCTTCAGTTGAATCAGTAATAATACTGATAAGATAAAGCCAGAGGAAAAGTCAGGCATTTACAAGATTAAGTGTAAAGACTGTGAAAAAATTTACATAGGGAGGACAAAAGGAAACATAGGCACTAGAAAGAAAGAACACTTCAGGCACTTAAGATACAAAAATATTGTTAAGTCCGCAATAGCAGCTCATTTCTGGTCTGAAAATCATGAAATTGAAGATAGCACCGAATTACTAAAATACGTACAAAAACATAGTGAACTCGTCATATGGGAGAGAATATACATAGAAAAACATAAAAACCTACTAATGAACTTTGAAATCCCGCCAGAAGAGAATCCCACATTTAAGTTCATCACTAAATCAACAGATGGCAGCAGCAACTCCAGAATTACCCACACCACTGGATCAAGCTTTAGTCGCATAAGAGCCGAAGATGCAAACGACGATTTGCGAAACATGTCCTCAAAATAGGTACGTAAGTGAAGCAGATGTGTAATAAATACGACTCATATATAAATTAATAATTATTTTGCTTCACTGTGGTGTTCCAATACAGTTAAATCTCGATACCTTTAATTTTGTTTGTCTTTAAATGTTACTATTCTTGTATAGCAGCCTGTGAACCGGAAAGAATAACTATGCTTTGCATTTTAATGTTCTAATGCTATGTAAACAAATTTCTGATTCTCCATAAACATCTGTGGCATTTTTTCCAACATGATTATAAAAAGAAAAACAACTGGCATATACCTCTAGTCCTATTATATCAGAGAGAGAGCTTCAGTGTATATGTGTGTCCATTCTTGTTTTGGTGTTTTATGTTTAAAGTTTCAAATGTAAGGGCCTTAGCTACATTAATGCTCTCATAACTTGTAATTTAGATGGTTAGAACAGATCACCATCTTCAATCCCAGTAGGGTTATTGCAGTGCTAGTATTCCTAACTTTTCTTTCAGTTCCTTGTAAGTTTAATATAATTTTGAATCAAACTAGTACTCCAAGCTCCATAATTTGCTAGTGTTTACCTAGAGTGCTTTTCGTTAGGACCTTCCTCACATCATCAGTTATTCAACTAAGGATATTAGGAAAGTCCTAACAATGTGTTATAGGTAAACACTAGCAACATATGGAGCATGGAGTCCTAGTTCAGTTGAAAATTATATTAATTTTGTGCTTCATTGCATTATAGTTCATACTCATTAAGAATTCTTGAAAAGTTCCTTAATGTGTTTTTAATGTGTTTATATGTGTCGTGTAAGAAATATACAAAAAGTGTACTGGATTCTATTGTTTTTAGTGATCTGTAAATACCATACATTCACACATCCAAGATTTCTATTTTCCAAAGTTAATTTTGGAATTGTCAGTTACAATAGTTGGATCATTTTATATCATATTTATTTATATCATATTCTACAATGATAATAGCAGGTGCAACAATGTTAAAGATGGATGTGATTTTCTATCTAGGCATTGTAAGCAGTTATGTTTTAGATTCACTAATTCACTAATGGGTAGAAAAGGCTGGCAGGGATGGGAGCATGAAAACACTAATTCTTACCTTTTAATTCGCAGTCACACATTACAGCAATACAATATTACAACCCAGATCAAGGAAAGAATCCCTCCAATTTCTATGTTAGTTTTAAAATAAAGCTTTTCTTGCCAAATGGAAAGCCTACAATCCTTCATATGCATGTTAGTAATTGCTAAATTTACAATGAAAAATATTAAAATATGACTGATATGCCATGACCTTTAGAGAATTCTTCTTTATTTACTGCATACTTCTCTGGTACCGACACCTATCCTTTAACCACAAAATTTGAAACTTACTTTTTTCTGCAAGTTATTTGAAATATCTGTATCATGAATGCAAGAAGACCTTGGGTTTTCAAAACTGTTGGATAAAAAGTAATGTTGTATTTGGATAAATGTGGTACTTTCTCTGTGTTAATAATGTCTGCTTTATGAATAAATTATTTATGCTCTGGTACTCTGAGAATTGTCTTAAATTATACTTTTGTTAAAAGTAGGGTGATATTTTTTTCTGCTTTTCTTTCCCTTTTTCTTTATAAGAGGAAACCATTTCATAATTTATTTGTAATATATTTGCATATTATAGATGTTAAAACCCAATGGAAGCGAATTTTAATGCAAAATAAACTAATATTTTAAAACAAAATAATATGAAATGTTTCTCTTATTTAAGTAGTTCTGTTCAGAGAACAAACTCTAATGTTTCTCTAATTATCTGTGCTGTACATTAAAAGCCTAGTTGGAAATTTATTGTAACAAGCTCTGATTGCATTTGGTTACTGCAACTAATAGTGATCAGTGCTAAACCATTGCATGTGCATTAAGCAATCATGGACCCAACATAACTTGTCACTGACATATTTGGAACAAACATTCAGTTCACATACAGTTTAATTCTTGCTCTATATTAATTCATAAGGTTTTGTCAAACACATACTGTGATAATGATCAATTTACAAATGGGTTCATGATTTCCTGGTGTGCAGATGTTGAATGGAATGGTTGGCAGTCAGTTTTATCCAGAAGCTATAGTCTATTTAATTGTGTTGATGTGTGATGTTATAGCTTATTTGTATTATTACTTTTATAAAAATAATTCCTTTCTGTCTTAATTAAGATATAATATATACTAACAAGGGTCAGCCACTAACAAGGGACATATTACAAATATCAGATAATGGTTTTAGTAGATAGTTTCTACATAAGCATTTAAATTCTTTCTATTATGTTTATTTCATAATCCAAACCAGGATTAAGAAGTAAATAATCTATGACTTATCAGACCAATATCATTTGACTTTAGCAATATCAGTTGACATTTGTTAGATTTTATTTAATTTAAATGCTCTATAGTTATTGGATAGAGGTAGGTATATTGCATTTGAACACTATTTCCTTATATTTTACATAAAGAAAGATTTTATCATGTAAATTTAATACTGTTTATTAGTAATGTCGTAAAGAAGTTGAGAATGTACAGCAACTTATATTCAGTGTCCTTGGGGGGGGGGGGGGGTGAGGAGTTGAGAGAAAGGAAGAACAAGTTCAGTTCAAAAAACATTGGAAACATTCAATGACGCTGTGTTTCCAATATATGCTTTGGAAAAGTAGAGTAGGACTGAAAAGTTCTATGATTTGAATCCTGGCTATGGCATTGAAGTTTTCAGTACGACTCTACCTTTCTATGCTTTGGCCTACACACAGCTAGTCTGAAAGAGCAATTTATTTTTCTAATATACACTTTAAAGCCACTGGCTTCACTTCAAAGTTATGTGATAGATAGGGAGATGCACTGTGACTTGGCCGTATGCATGGTAGCTGAGCGGTAAAATGCATGTGTCTTGTAAGTAGACCAAATTGAGTTTGAATCCTTGATGTGCAGGTTTTTTTTTTATTATTGTTACTTTAATAGCAATGCCTTATGGTTTTCTTGCAGAAGACAGATAATATTTTAGACACATTCATTTATAAAAATGCAAATAACATATTCTTGTCAGTTTCAAAATAAATGCAATGTTATTAGGAAAATGCCTTAATATTGGTTGTGTAAACACTCGAGTTCATTCATCTGTTATGAATGTTGCTGGTATATAATGGAAGTATACTCCTGTGAAAATTTTACTAGGTATTTGGTCTCTTCCATGCCCTGCAGAATGAGGGTAGTAAAAGAAACAGTTTTTACACACCTGCTACTAAGTTAATTTCCATGTTTATTTGATTTTACATATAGGAATAAAACATTTATCTCAGTTACTTTAAAAAATAGAGTAGAGTGTTTCAGATTTTGTGTGTGAGCATAAATTCCTTAAAATCAAATAAACCTTAGCAATTGGAAGTTATATTACAATGTGTGTAATACTCGTTTGGAATTTCTACTATAGAAAAAATAAAAAAGATGTCTGGAATTCAAACATTTATAGGTCTAGCTGCTCCATACTTGTCTACAGCCACTCGACCATCAGTGCATGTTTAGTAACTGAGACTCACTTATGAGTCAGTTATGAGACTCAATTTTTCACGTACATTACAGTGTACAAAAAAAGAAAGGATTTCCCATGTAAATGTGCACAAAACATGAAAAAACACACAATGTGTGAAAATTCTCATTATAATTGAGAGGATTCAGTAGGACAAAGCTAAAGAGATGCATTCCATTACACCATTGTGAATCAGCCGTGGAAATGATATGGACTTAGAAAAATATATGCTTCCAGATCTCTCATCCTTTTTTTTCAAAGGGTGTATATACACTTTACACACAAAATTTACTCAAAATTAAAATTATTTCTAAAATAACTTAAGAAAAACATAGCCTCCTCTTCCCTCCCTGTTATTTAATCTGCTATTAAATTATTGTCTATTTAATCTCCAGGTCAGCAACTCTGAAGTATGTGGATGTTTGGCCAGTTAACTTTTTCCATCCAGATGATGAAGATCCCTTTGACACGACAAGCCTGTTCATGCTGCAGTTAGCATGTATTATCAACATGGTGAGTGAAATTATTATGATTAAAAACATTGTTAAAGGTGAAGCTAATTTCATATTAAAAGATTATTGAGCCATATTTTATTAAAACTTAAAATTTCATTCACATCAACTATTAAACATTTTTAGCTGATTGGCGACTAACAATTATCTTCACAATTGGCTGCCATGTGGACCTCTTGTAATTGGCTTCTTCTTGAAATATTTCGTCCATAAGTGAATTAGACCACTCACCAACGGCACATCAAAATTGAAAATATGTGGAATGTTCTTTGCAATAAAAATCTTTTCCCATGCTGAGAGTTCGAGTTTTATTGAGTAATTTAATTGCCTTGTGGTTCTTGTTCCAGGAATGTAAAGCATCTGCCGATTTATGCTGAGTGTTTAAAGAAACAAAATCTGATATTTTGCACTTACAGCTTTCTGTACTCTTGTACAAACTATTCTTAAAGTGCTTGTTCCTCTATCCACATCATTGTGATCAAGAAAAACCTAATAGCAAGTTTCTATTTGAGAAAAGTATTGAAAAATTCAGGCAACTAAAAAGGAAGAAATGGTTTTCCTTCTACAAAAAAATATATTTGACTTAAATTATGTATTTTAACAAGATCTACTTTTGTTTGTGCAGTGAGATTTTGTCTCTTATGGTTTACCAGTTATGGTTTCATTCATCATGAAGATACCTTAAACATAAAGCAACATAAAGCAGTATAATTTTTTCTCTCTTTTTTTTTTTTTTTTTAAATTTATGTTCTCCAACATTAAGTCATATCGGATGTGAATGAATTTGGTGAAGTGCTGAAATGAGCCCACGGTTCATAGAATTTAGAATTACTGTACATTTGACTTTCAAGTTAAGGGAAAACCCTGGAAAAATCTTATCCAGGTCACTTGCTCTGACCTAGATTCGAACTCAGGACCTCTTGAACGTAAGGCAGACAGTATTATAATTAAAATCATTAGAATATTTTTGACAGAAACAAAATTTGTGAAAAGTGTATGTCAAAGGTAATATAGGGGCAGATTTTTTGAAAAACTTTGGCTGCATCCTTGGAAGATCTGAACTTAAATAGTGATTACGTAGAAAATGAAGCTAGCTACAGTGAAGCAATAAATATTACACAAATATAAATATTTGCCACTAAGGCTCCACTTATCTTAAGAAATAAAGATTATTTTGTATTTTCTTAAGATAAGTGGAGCCTTAGTGGCAAATATTTATATTAGTCAGACTGATAAACTCAATGTCATTATTGTCATGCTGGCACGTTGGCCATGGTAGCTCAGTGGTTTAGAGCAACCAGATGGAGACTGGGAGATCTGTGGTTCAAAATCCTGGCTATAACATTGAATTTTTCATTCTATCTGTCCAACCCTTAGCCCACACACACAAGTGTGGAAGAACAATTAATTTCCATCAATTAACCAAGTTTGGTATTTCAGGACTTTTCGTTTGTAATTTAGGCTGTTCACAAAAACACATGTGCATGCACACACATCATACACGCATAGACCTTATTACACAAATATAAATATTTGTAACAAAAAACTTCACTTATCTTAAGAAAATGGTGTTACAAATATTTATATTTGTGTAACATTTATTGCTTCACTGTAGCTAGCTTCATTTTCTATGTAACACATAGACCTTTTTCTAAACATGCTTTGTTTAAAAAAAAAAAAAAAAAAAAAAAAAAAAATCATCAGACCTCAAAAGGTGTAGTTCCACTAAAATCATGGTATTAAATTTTGGGTGGAATGTAATGCCTTCTTCAGCTGCTATGTATGATAAAGTAATATACATAGGAACATTAATCATAGTCTATAATAATTAAGGAAATAACTAAGAGAATGTTTTCCAGGTGCCTAGTTGGAAGAAACTTCAATTGAGAGTATTTCTTTGTGACAGTCATTCTGACATAGAAAACACATCATCATCTGAAGGAATGCATCGCTCAAACTTCCATCGCCTGCAGCAGCAGCTTCAAATGTTGAGAATAGCTGCAAGAATATACAAGGTAAATAATGCAAGATAAAATAACACCTCAGTCTAACGTATCAGTCACAAGGGTTTAATGGAAGGAACAAGCATAATCTGAAGAAGCAATTTGCAGATTGATGGTAGCAGACAAGGTTTGACATTAAAGGATAAAAAAAGAATTACAAGTGATTAGAAACGGTTACTGTGGCCCTTCTTTTACTGAGTTTATACCAGTTTGCCTTCTTAATATGTTAGATTTCTTCCAATATGTTAGATGTTAGATTTCTCATCCTTTGTATTTTTTAATAATGAAAAAATTGCAAACAATAGCCTTCATATTTTTATTTCCCAAGGTGAAAATGTTACACTACTACACACACGCACCCACCCACACATGCATGCGCACACACACGCACACACATACACACACTCTTCCCATATTTCTGCAAATAATGACAAAAGTAATAATAATAGTGATGGCAGTGGCAGCATCAATAGCAGTAGTTTGGGATAGTCCATTTCCAATGCTTCTCTAAAATTATTTCTGTAAATACAAGACAGTGTTCAATAAATTATAATAATTAGTGACTTAACTTCAGATGACAAGGTTAACGTTAAAATCCCCACGTAACAAAATCTTTGTATCATGATCATGAAGTTCCAAGAGTTCACTTAAACTGTCAATAAAGCTAGTGGCCATTTCACTTGGTGATCTATAAAAATTGGGATTCAAGATATTTTATACAGATCTAAGATATTATCTCTCACGAAAATAGCTACTCCACCTCCTTTGTGTTTTTCTCTGCAAAAGCTACCCTACAGAGTACAGTATTTAAAAATTCTAAACCCTAGATTATTCTTATGTAGAGCATGTACAGAAAGCACAGCTATGCTAACCCTATGTTGTATTAAAAAATTTCTATTGAATCCATCTTATTATTTAAATATAATACATTCAGATGTAGTACTGCTAGTTGTGTATTATCTGCAGCTATAAAAAGTTACCTTAAACATTGTGTGAGAATTCATTGGCTCTATCTTCCATATTTTGTGTTTCTTCAACCTGAGTTGATTTTTCAATTGCAACTTCATGTTAAATAACCTCTTCCTTCCGATTCAGGATCCTCTTCTCCATACTACAGGCTTTTGATAATAATGTTTATTGTCTATAGACTTCATGCAAGTTTAAGACATTGACAGATTCTACAATACAATGGGTATACATAAATTTTTACTGAAATTAGGCAAGTGAGTCAACCTTGTATATACTTTTCTCCACTTACAAGTTTTTTATAAAGACTAGTTTCTGGGGACTTCTCCCCTATCGTCAGCTCTGTGGTAGACTGATGATGCATCCGGTGTCTGCATCTGGCTTGGTGTTGTGCTGCCATCTAACGTCCTGGTAAGTTTGATGACGTCATCTACCGCGGGAATTTCAAAATTCATCAAGAGGTCCTGTTTTTTCGTAATAAATATGTTTTCCCAAATCTGTAGTTCCAGAGGTTTCTTTGCCTGTTTGATCAGTTCTATTTCTTGTTTTATGTTGTGATTCTCAGACCAAAAGTGATGTACTACGGCCGACTTGTCCATTTGTTTGAATTTAATATTTCTGAAGTGTTCTTTCATTCTTGTTCCTAGATTCCTTTTGGTCTTACCAATGTATATCTTGTCACAATCCTGGCAACTCATTTGGTAAATGCCTGATAATTGAGTTTTCGGTGTGATATTTATTACGAAAAAACAGGACCTCTTGATGAATTTTGAAATTCCCGCGGTAGATGACGTCATCAAACTTACCAGGACGTTAGATGGCAGCATAACACCAAGCCAGATGCAGACACCGGATGCATCATCATTCAACCACAGAGCTGACGATAGGGGAGAAGTCCCCAGAAACTAGTCTTCATAAAAAACTTGTAAGTGGAGAAAAGTATATACAAGGTTGACTCACTTGCCTAATTTCAGTAACAATGGCACTCCACTTTCTGAAATACTTCTTTTTATTCTATATACATAAATTTGTTCACAGGTTACATTAATATTACAAGATTAAACTAAATTGAATATATACATACATTTGTTATATAATTATTCATTATAATTCATCTAACCTATATATACATTTCTGAATTAAATATGTTTTCAGTTCCTTTTTAAATTTTTTTCGTTTGTGTTGTTTAACAGTAGTTGGCAGTTTGTTGTATAATATCTGTCCTTTTATTAATGGATCCTTGCAAGTTGATTTGAGATTTACATGCTTCCTGTGGTAGTTATCCCTTCCTCTGGTATAATAATCATAAAGTGTGCTGTTACTTGTGCCATTATTTTCTTTCTCATTTGCAATTACAATTACCTTATATACATATAGTCCAACTACAGTAAGAATCTTATTATCTCGAAATACATTTCTACACGAATCAGTACTTGCTAATCTATAGATACAACGTAGACATTTTTTTTTTGTAACACTAATACTCTATTCATGTGCGCATTACAGGTGTTTCCCCATAATTCTATGCCATAGGAAATATGAGGATAGATGAGTCCAAAATATAAAGTTTGTAACATGTTTTGGTCTAAATACAATGATAATTGTCTTAAAGCATATATATTTGAGCTAATTTTTACATACATAGTCAATATGAGCTTCCCAAGTTAACCTATTGTCTATGTGAATCCCTAGGAAGTTATGGTTATCAACTTTTTCAATACTAGTGTTAAAGTATACATCATCAGTTACTACATTTGCTTTATGGTATTCAAACATGATCATTTTGCTTTTCTTAGAATTAACTTCTAAATTTATGCTACTTAGGTAGGTTGCTAGCTGTTTTACAGAGTGCAAAATTTCTGTTACCAACTGAGTACGAGATTTTTCACTGCAAATCATTGTGGTGTCATCTGCATACGATACTATAGCATTGGTAGTTATATTTGGTAAATTATTTACATATATTAGATACAAAATTGGATCCAGAACAGACCCTTGAGGTACTCCAGTTGTTACTACTTTTTGTTCTGATACATACTTTACATTTTTTAAACGTATTTTATGGTTGATTTCTGTTGAACACTTTCTATTACTTAGATAAGACTTAATTATATTAGCATTTTGCCTCTTATGCCATAAATTTCTAGTTTATTAAGCAGTATTTGATGTGAGACACAGTCAAACGCCTTTGAAAGATCAATGAATACTCCCGCAGTGCTCAAACCTTTGTCTAGATTTTCTGAAACTTTGTGCATAAAATCAGCAACTGCTGTGGTTGTTGATATACCCTTTTGAAAACCATGCTGGTGGCAATTCAATACATCGTATCTACTAAGAAAGTCAACCAGTCTAACTAATAAAATCTTTTCAAAAGCTTTTCCAATCACAGAAGTTAAGGTTATTGGCCTATAATTATCAATACTATTTCTATTACCCTTTTTATAGATAGGTTTTATGATTCCCAGTTTTAAGCAATTTGTAAATATTTCATTTATTGAGCAGTTTATTAGATGGGCTAAAATAGCCGCGAGCCCATTTTGAGACTTTTTCAGTATTCTAGTAGACATACCATCCTACCCTGAAGATGACTGTTCTTTAAAACTGCATATTATTTTTATGATTTTGTCTATGTTTGTGTTATTCATGACGATGGTATTAACGATAATATTCTGTATTTCTGTGTTATTGTGTGATATATCCTTCTCCTTACTTCCCAAGATTGCAAAATAGTTTTTAAATAAGTTGCTTATTTTGTTTGGATCATCTACATGTTTACCTTCATGAAGCAATTTAATATTTTCACTGACATTGCTGTGTGGTGTTTCTATCCTTGACTAAATTCCACACTGCTTTGTTTATATTGCTGGAGTTATTTATCTTTTGTTTATAATGTTGCGATTTTAAATCAATTAATGTCCTATGATACTCCTTTTTTAATTGTGTATATCATTCCCTGTGCCGTACAATTTTTGTCATCTTGTGTAATTCATAAGCATCTTTCATTTTATTTCGCAGGATGTAAATTTCATCAGGTAATTTAATTTTCTGTACAGATCTTTTTTTGGTGGTCTTACTTTTAATAGGGCAGATACTGTTAAGTAAGCGATTAATGTTGTCATGAAGATTTCCCATTTTTTATTGCTACTTTGCTCTGCATACACTTCAGACCAAGTTTCCATTTCTAGTATGCTATTAAGTTTACCTACATTCTCATCTGAGACATTTCTAAATTCAAAACTTATGTCCTCATTGTGAGCCACAGTAGAATCATATACATCAATATATACAGCATGGTGGTCGGAAAGATGGAAATTATGTATCCCTACTGAACAGCAATCTAGCTTTATATTTGTGCATATGTGGTCAATAATAGTTGCTGATTGTGTGGTTACCCTTGTTGGTTCTTTTACTACATCATTTAGGTTATAGGATTTTATGATATCAATAAAACTACAATAATCTCTATTAGTGCTATCTACGTTAATGTTGATATCACCTAAGATAGTCAGCTTTTTTTCTTTTGTCAATAATTTGTTAAGGACACCATCTAGATGCTCTAGAAATTCAGAAACTGGAGTATTTGGTGACCTATATATACCTAAAATTATGTGGGCTTGCTTCTCATTATACACCTTAATTGCAGCCATTTCTATAATCTTTTCAACACTTAATTTCATAACCCATTCTAGAGCTTGGAATTTTACATTATTTTCAACATATATTGCTACACCTCCACCCTTATGTTTTTGCCTACAATAGTTACTAGCCAGTTTAAACTTAAGAATTTTGCACAGGTTTATATTACTATCCTGCAAACCATGTTCAGTGATTACAGCTACTTGTGGTCTCATCTCATCTAATACTATTTCTAGTGCCTGCATTTTGTTACTTAGATACTGGGAATTTTGATGGAATATTCTAAATATTGTGTCTAAATGGGATCTTGTTTTCTCCAGTGCTGGGGGTTTTCCGACATTGCAAATTGTTTTCCTTGAGAGCACATACATTACCCATAGAGTCAACAGGAAGAGCCTCCATTCTGTTATATATAGTGTCTATAGCTTGCTTAACCATTTCAACTAAATGTCTTTTGCCTCTGGTATTCAGGTGAAGGCCATGAGTAGTATGCATATCCCTGTCTAAGTTGCTTACATCTATGAGATCCACATTTTCATTACTACTACAAAAAGATTTTATGAGCTTGTTGGTTTTACGTATTTCCTGATTTACACAAGATGTATACAATAAGTCATACCTGTGGGGAATATTTACTACTACAGTCTTGTCTTTGGTCCTGAGCATAACCATTTTTGATGTTCCTCTACTGCATGCTGTGCTTCATTTTTATACACGTCGTTTGCTCCTGCAATGAGTATTGTAATTTCTGGTTCATCAGTATCTTCTCTGGCAGTTTTTATCACATGTTGAAGTTTCGCGTTTGGTAGCGTGTACCCAGTCACGTTCAGATTCGGTTCCATCTCCTTCAACATCGGCGCTAATCTTCGTGCATGGCTGTCTCCGTAGATTGCTATATGATTTCTCTTCCTTTTTTGTACGGTATTTACATTATTACTCACATTTTCCTCGTTGACGGCTTCCTCATTGTCTTGTACTGTCAGTAAGCTGTAGGAATTCGATACTGTTATAGTATTTCTACTCACTTGCGTGCTTTTAGCTGTCTTGTTCGGATATCGCCAATCATTATATTGTACTCCCTCTTGATCTTCTTTATGGTTTATTTTTAGATCTTGGTTTTATTTTCGTAATCTTATCGATTTCTCTGTAAGCTAATTTCAATTCATTATGTATTGTCTCGATAATCTTCTGTAACGAGACTATTTGGTCCTTTTCCCGCATCATACACTGTGCTCCACTGGGTGTGCAGTTGTTGTTCTTCAATATTTTGCTGTATGCCGGGGTTTTTAAACTTTTTAATTGATTCACACATTCACTTTCACTTGCATTACCTTTTTCACTCATTTCACGAGTATTTCTTAGGTTATAGTTACTTTTAACGTATTTTTTTACGGAGTGAGAGCATAGCTGAGTTTTAGCGGCAACCATCTTTGTGATATTTCTTTGTGCTTCTTTGACCAATGCCCACTGCTTGTTTGTATAGCCTTCTCTTATGTCTGCCTTCTTGCACATGCTAATTGCATCACAGAGTGATGCTAAAGTTAACAGCTTCCCGTGTTTCTTTGTGATTGTCATTCTTCTAGTCCATCTTTCCTTCTGATATTGCCACAGCTGGCTGGCTTTTTGCAATGTTTTGTGATTTCTGACACTTTGATAGTGACCACTGCCCCTTTTAGTAAATGAAGAGTAATTTTAAGTGAAAAAGGCAATAAAAGATTCAATAAGTTATATATTTGTACAGATCTAACTTTACAAAAATGGTTTATATTGCAGGTTTCTGGGTGGTCTCAGAAGATGGCGACCATGAGAGGAAGTTCAGTGATGCAGGGATATGACTTGGAAAGTAATAATGCAGATAGGGTGTATCTTCTTGGGTAAGAACATGTATCTCTTTGTATCCTTTCTCTGAGAGAGAGAGAGAGAGAGAGAGAGAGAGAGAGAGAGAGAGAGAGAGAGAGAGAGAGAGAGAGAGAGAGAGAGAGAGAGAGAGAGAGAGAGAGAGAGAGAGAGAGAGAGAGAGAGAGAGAGAGGAGGGGGGAAGGGAAGTCAGAGGGATGGATAAAGGAAATGGAAAAAGAGGACTTAGTGAGTGTGTGAAGAAGGGAGATCATGAATGAGAGAGTGCAAGAAGATAGTGAGCAAGAGAGTGAAAGATAATGAACAAGAAAGGGAAGGGAAGTAGTGGATGAGAGAGAGAGAGAGAGAGAGAGAGAGAGAGAGAGAGAGAGAGAGAGAGAGAGAGAGAGAGAGAGAGAGAGAGAGAAGGAAGACAGTGACAGAATGACAAGGGAAGTAGCGAAAGAGAAGAAGGAAGGTAATGAAAAAGAAAAGGGAGATAAGAGATCTTGCATATTATACAGTGATAAAAACTGTTTTTTTTTTCCAGATCAGTTACAGTTAATTTTATTTTGAGTATGTTAATATAACACTAGCTGTTATACATAGTAGAATATGCACTAGCAAAATGTTAGATTTCAGTTAAACAGCTGATTGAGAGATTGGAAATTTCTAGTTCTCGGTTTTTTTTTTTTTTTTTTTTTTTGTTTTTTTTTTTTTTTTAACGGGACAATCCTGCATGACTCCTAGGGTACTATTTAAACAATTTTTTTAATGTTATAGCAGAGTCAAACTTAAAAATTAAATGCCATTGCTGGAATTTGAACTGCAGATCTTTTGGTCTATGTCCGGTTGCTCTAACTACCATGGCAACTTGTCAGCATGACTTAAATTCTCCAACTGACTTGCATTGAATTTTTCAGTTTGATTCTACCAATTCAAACCTTGTCCTATACATGGCTAGTGTGAAAGAACAAATTTCCATTTTAATTTAATTTCATTTTAAACCCAGGAATGTTCATAAATGAAAATTAGGCTAGAAGAGAAAGCAATCATAATGAAGGTATCATTTTGCATAAAAACTGCAAGTGATCCTTTTGGCATAATTTATCATAAAGTTAGAAAGCAAAAACATTCTCATTGCTGTTTCTTACTATGTGAAATATCACTTTTAGGGTTAATCAGATGTTGAGAGAACATTCTGAAGAGACTGCAGCAACGTTTTTATACCTACCTGCACCACCAAAAGGAGACAATGAAGCTTTGCTCTATCCTCATTATCTTCAGCTCCTCACTGAACTGACAGCAGACCTTCCACCCACTATATTGGTACATGGAGTTAGTGCAGTTACATCAACAACTCTTTGATTATAATATTTATATGTAATTACATAAATTATTTATCTATGAAGATAGATTCAGTATTTATATAACAATTAACTAAGCATTTGGCACATGTATTTAAAACTGCAGATTGGGACACTGTACATTCTTTGCTCATCTTAGCATTTATGTTGCAGAACTAAAAAAAATTTGATCCAATGTATTGATCTCTGTTGATATCTGCAGTATTTAATGGCCAAACCTGTGATAAAAAAATGTTTGCACATTTTTTCAGAGAAAATGATATTCAGATAATAAGCAGTGTAGTGCAGTGAACAAATGTAAATTGTGTACTAAATCTTGTGTACTTGGCATTGTATAATTATATAAGCTTTGTAAGTGGGAAATTTTATCAATTTTGACAAGTAATAATTTTTAAATGTGGGTTAACTGAGTAGCTTTCACTATTTTTGTGCAATAAAATATTGACTTGTTATATATTTATGTTGCATATAATATTTGTAGTGAATGCAAGAAAATATCCTTCTCAGATTGTTTGTTTGTTTTCTTCTTATTTCCATTAGTTTTTATGCCTCTCCTTTTGTTGTCAGTGATGTAAAAGGGAAGGAGTTAGCTGAAAGTATAATCATGTTTTACCTGTAATTTTGAGTCCTTTACCATATTTTTTTCTTCTATTCATACTTTATACCTTTCACCCCTTTTATGTTTCATGTATCCCTGCGATTTAACAGTGTTATAACTAAGTTAAGATACAATTATTTATGAAACCTCCTAAGTTAAAGGAATGATAATTTTTGAAACTACACAATATTTGTATATGTAGAGTTAAATTACTGACATTTGTACTGCCATAAAAGATGTATTTTATTTAGCCATAAATTAACTTTTTCAAGTATAGCAGTGTTTCATTATGCCAATGCAGAGGTGATGATTTGTTTCATAAACCATCTTTGTGTGACTCAGAAGTATTACTACTGAAGTTTCACTTGAATCAGATTTTAAAAGGTCCTAGATTTTATTTTAAAATATATTTACAAGTTAACATATGCAATAAAAGCATGAAATGATAATTTGTATGGAAAAATCTAAAGTATAAATCGTACAACTTCAACTTTATAATTTATTTTCATAACTGCTCTACAAATTATTCATACAAATACTTGTGTTTCTATGTACCTCTTAATTACGATAAATATTCATGAGAATTTATTTCAGTATGTTGTTTAAAGTAAGCATGCAAATAGAAGAGGCTGGGACCAGTCTTGTCATGAGGCAACCTGTTAGAAGAGAACTAAAAGTGAATAAACTAGAGGATAACTTCAAAATAAATCTGAACAGCAAAGTGATATCAGTATTATTGCTACAAATAAATCACAAATAAACTGCTGTCAGTGTGCGCATGCATGAGCGCAGACTTCTCTCTTCCTCACCACCTAGCATCATGTGACTCATTCCCCTCCCTTCCTGCATACAACAGAGGGCAAATCACCATAGTGAAACTTATTTACTTTAATGCTGTTTTGCTTTTCAGGGTCCAGAAAAATAAATTGCCGCCAACCTTAAGTCTTCTTGCATTTCCTGTAGGCCAGTCAGGTTCATGAAATAATGTATAATGTTGCCCAGTATTTAAGAAACACAAAAGAAACATTTAACATTCAACATGAAAATGTGCTCGCAATCACGAGTGAAGCAACTGGTGTTGTTGCAAGTACTGTAAGTAACATTTCAAAGGATAAACTGAATTTCTCCACTGCAGATGGAAAATCAATGCCAAAGAAGCCTAGAATTGAAGTGGACTCATTTACATATTGTGCTATTTGTTAGAATGTCCATGCTTTTTATACTTTGTGCAAAGAGGTGCCAACGATCAAAAGACTTTTAGCTGGCTAAAAGAAGATGGAATAATTGATTGTGGAAGGGAGTTCTTATGAAAAGAGCTTAAAGAGCTAGGGTTCAAATGCAATTGTTGCCAGTCCAAATGCAATAGTTTGGTTGAATGGCCAAATATAGCTGTTTGGCAAACACAGTATTTAAATGATTACAGGATGTACCGGGCAGAAGGATGGAATATTGTGTACATTGATGAGATATACATCCAACAATCCCATTCAGAAAGTGTTGGCAGTCAGAAGAACTTGGGGTTACAGTCAACATTGGAATGGGGCAGAAATTATTATTCATGGTGGAGGTGAGGACGGATTGTCAAGGGCTCTCTTCTAATTTTTAGAGGCAGGCAAACTTCAAGGAGACCATCACAAATCCATGAATTTTGAAAACTTAAGAAAATTGTTAGAAATGCAGCTTCTTCCAGCACTTGTCACCATAGTGTTATTGTTATGGATAATGTTACGTACCAAAACAATGAGAGGGACAAGAAACCAAGCATGACAACTTTAAAATCTGAAGTGACATCCTGAATGGAGGGCCACAGTTTTAACTTTGATCTTGCAATGCCAAAAGCAAAATTGTTGGAAATTATCAACAGTAAGCCTCATGAGAAGAAATTTGCCATTGACAATGTTATTTACTAACATTGTCACATTCCATTGTAATCTTCCACCCTAACACCCTGACTTAAACCTTATTGAAATGGTATGAGGTGAAATTAAGGAAAAAGCTGTGCACCAACAAATTGGCAGGAGCTTGAAGGAGAAAGAGCTGTGCCGAAAAAAGTTTTTAGAGTATTCTTTTGAACAGTAGGTTAAGTCTGGTGACAATGCAAAGTTAACGAAAACAATTACCTCAGATATGACCTCTCAATCAATCAAAAAATAGAATCATAATTTCTTTAAATCCTGAGGAACAAAGCAGTGATTTGGAAGAGAATGAATCCCAAGAGTGAAAGTGAGAGCGAGTGACACAGTTGACCAGTCACACAACATAGGAGAGGCAAACTAAAATGACAGTAGAGGGGGAAAGCTAGAAGGTTTCAGTTTCGGTAAGTCATACCTCCAACTTTATTTTGTTCACAGTTAACTTATAATGTATTTAACATTAAATACACGGGATGAGATGAGGAACCTGTTCTATAACAGTCAACTAGACCAAAAAGCAAATCCACTGCATCAAAGTAATATGTTGCTGTCATTTGTTAATGCTGTGGATCTTAAGCTTCACTCACTCTATCTTGTATCCCTATAATAGTATGTGAGATGAGTTTAAATATCTTTTTGTATTTCTAGAGAACATGTTGTAATTCTAGTTAATTGATGGAAATTAATCATTTCTTCACACTAGCCGTATATAGGCTAAGGTTTTTGATGGATAGAACCAACGTGAAAAATTCAATGCCATGGCCGGGATTTCAACCACAGATCTCCTGGTTTCCGTCCAGTCGCTCTAACCCACTGAGCTACCATGGTCAACGTGCCGTCCTGAAATTAAATTCTCCATTTGACTCGTATATTTCCCCGGTAGACCACTAGGGGCTCTCGCATCCAAGATCAATTAACTAAAATCTATATATGGCTAGTGTGAAGAAATGATTAATTTCAATCAATTAACTAAAATAATAAGAGTTAAATGATGAAACCTGGGACTCAAGTACTTACGATAGTAAGTTACCACAAACTGTGTATCTCGGATGCGAGAGTCCCTAGTGGTCTACCGGGGAAATATACGAGTCAAATGGAGAATTTAATGTCAGGATGGCATGTTGACCATGGCAGCTCAATGGGTTAGAGCGACTGGACGGAAACCAGGAGATCCATGGTTCAAATCCCGGCCATGGCATTGAATTTTTCACGTTGGCTCTATCCATGTTGTAATTCACTAGTTAATGTTTTCACACTTTTCTGTAATGATTTTACTGTCTCAGATTCAGTCATCGAATAGTTTGACGCCATGTCTTACCAGCTGGTTGTGTCACATTGTGCATGTTGGTTTTTGCTTCATTTGGTTCACAGTTCTCTTTTCCTATGAATTGTAAGTTGCCTTTGGTAAATGTGATCTCGAATTTGTTTTCTTCATGGTCTATGGGGAAATAGTGAATAGTGAATAGTGGGAAAATTTAATTTTGGATCAAGTAGGAAAGGGTTTGGTATATAAAAATTATTTGTGGTTGGTTTATTGACACTCGTCACTCCATTTTCATATGATTAACCGGGAAATTAAACCTTTGTGCCATATGCTATCAAAGACTCAAGTGGTGTCTAGTTGGCACGTGCCGTCTTTCTCCAGGTTGCATATTGTTATAATTATACTATCCCTGAGAAGCAGTGCTGGGGTAAAATTGAGTTGAATATATGTCAGAACTTGCACCCAAATAGCCAGTAGCATCGCAAAAACTATTTGTAGTAGGTTTATTGATACTCATCACTTTTTTATATTAATGGCAATTGCCTCCTGGCGTCTGTTGTCTGCTCTCACTCTGGTGATGGAACTATGAGAGAGAGCAGACAACAGATGCCAGTTGGAAAGAGATTGAAAATGGAGGCGATTGCCTTTGAAACTAGTCTCTCATTAATATAAAAAAGTAAGTGAAAAGTATCAATAAACCAACTACAAATAGTTTTTGCGATTAATTTTGACTAAATTTCTCCAAACACATATAGCCAGTAGCATCTTTAGGGCACCACTGTCTATATCAAACCTGGTATATTTCTAAGGGGGAAAGAGTTAATGAGACTTTAATTAAAACTAGTATTTTGGGTCTGTTGAGTTTGATGTGTGGAACTTGGTCACAGGTAGAGGCACTGATATTCAGATGGTCACGCTTTTGCACCCACCGAGTGCTATTTAGCAGTCACTTATTGAGTTCTGAAGCACCGTGATGTTGATCACTCCTGCTGATGACCTTGTAATTAAGCACCTTTAAACATCTAGTTTGATTGGCGCCATTTTAATTATGGGTGTTAGTTACTTCGCAATTTATCGACTGAAAATGATGCTGTTTGTTTCCGATTCGAGAGGCTGACTTATCCCAGGCGGTCAAAGATGCCTCTCATCCTTAGTTGAGCAGAACTAAGACACTTGCATTACATTAAATGCCACTGTTCCTTTTGGTCACATATGATCATAGTGTTCGTCAGCTGTTTGGGATGGAATTGAACTTTACCTTGATCAATAAAGGTTGATCTCATATGGATAATGTGAGAATACTACTGTGATTTTCAAATTGGATGATTTTTGGGTAAAAGGGCAGACAAGGTTCGTAGGGATATCGTGGCTCTGACGCCATAGCTCGGGGGTGGCCAACTTCCAGAGCAGCCATCGCGGAAAATACCAACATTATGCAATCAAACCAGCGATAGTGTAATATGTGACGTAAAGCTCAGTGGATCATTGCCAGAGTTATTATCATTTATATTCCATTATATTCTTACTATTATCATAATTATTTGAAAAGTTAAACGAATCTAGCACAAAGTTTTGGAATAGTCAACATTACATAAGTAAACCAGCAGTACTATAACACCCAAATAAACTGATGTAAACATCAGTGGATCATTGCCAGAGTTATTATTATCATTATTATATATTCTGATATTCTCACTATTATTATCAAAATTATTTAAAAAGTTAAACGAATTTAGCACAAAGTTTTGTAATAGTCAGCATTACGTAAGTAAAACAGAGATACTCTTAATACCCAAATGAATTAACGTTAAGATCAGTGGATCATATGCAGATTTGTTTATTATTATTATTATTAATTATTATTATCATTATTATTATTGAGTTAATAATAATAAACAAAGCTTACTACACACTATTCCCATTACAGTATTGCGAGTTTATAATAAGAAACAGAAGATGTGTTTGGCAACGTGCTCTGTATTTGCGTATATACAGTATCGCTAGTTTATAATAAAAACAAAATGTGTTGGCAGCGCTCCGCTGTTTTCGCATATATTGGAGTGCCCAGTTGGCAACAACTTGTTTTCGTGACATCTTTCCGTACTAAAATAACTCTGCGCACCTTATCTGCACTATTACCAATTTTTGTCCTTGAATGCTACCAGGCCAGCAACCAATCGGAGTCTTATGGTGTTGTCATATGGTATTCCTCGGAAGTTGGGTATGACGAGCGCCATCTCTAATAAATAATATTTGCACTAATGCAAAATAATTTAAATTTTGCAAAAACTGACCTACAAGGTAGGTAGGGAGAAGTGTTTTTAACAAACCCTAAAAACTCCATATTTTTAGCTCAAATAGTTTCCATAATACAAATAAATAAAATACCAATGTGTAACACGTATCACAACGTAAGCACTGTAATATCCATTGTTATTGGTGTGTATGTACTTTTGTCTTTGTTTCTATTCGGAACGGAAATGTGAACCATTGGCATGATGTGCTAAAAGAATTACTTTATACAAGCCAAGGAATTTGTTAAATGAGAGAGAGAGCGAATCCTAGTTCACTTCCTGCCACTAGAATGCTTTATCTGCAGAACGTGAGCTGTGACATGATATGCTTAAGACTGCTTCGTAAATCTGGGCAGTGTTTATTTACCATAGAATGTTCAAATCAGTGTTATTAAGTTGTTCTGTTTAAAAAACGAATAAGCGTCAGCTGGATCAAATCACAATTGAAATTTAACACGGTAACTTGCCTGACACATTACCACTGCCAATACAATTAAGTTAATGTGAGCTCAAATAGCAAACAGAAATAATACTTTTAAAATAAGTCGAAAACTTATTCACAAAGAAAATGACAAGGTAAAAGAACAAGACGAGGAAAACTGCATGAGCTATACAGAGAAACTAGACGATTACTTTTGGAAAGAAATAACACTTGGCGACAACTTGGAGCCTATCATTCTAAATTTGCAACTCAGACAGTGCCATTGACGAATTGTCTGTTGACGTAAGTGACATTGACAGGAATATGGATGAGCCGTTGGCAGATCTACTGAATTAGAGAGACAGGTAATTCATAAATTATAAATATTATTTTAGCATTTAAAACATATACAAAATATGCTTTTTCAATTTTGATTTTAATAACTGCATTATTATTAAAGTTCAACAAATTTAGTTTCTGTTCCCTTGTCTCCAACGCTAAGGAGACTTGCTTGCAATAGGATGATGTGCAAGAGAGAGGGAAACATAAAAGGAGTGGGAGTAACAAGGCTGAAACACTGAGCACGTAAAAGCATCACATTCGCTTCAGAGCAGAACTCTTCCCATTTGAAAAGTAAGAGTGCTTATGAAGGATATGAGCCGGAAATCTCCAGGTAGTACTGCAGATTAACCCTAGTTTGTCTGAAGCCGGATGCGGGTGTAATAACACACTGTTCCCGAGATCTTACAGCCACATATAAAAATAAGGGCGGAACAATTGCACGGTATAACTGGAGTTTCAGGCGAAGTAGTGTGTCCTTAGAGCCGAGGATGTATACGTATGGTAGTATTGCAGCTTCCGGTCCAAGGCTAACACGAGATTCTTTGATGTCCACCTGTTTGATAGATTTGTGATACCAGGGTCCAGTCTGACCGAGGGGGCCAATGGTGTCTCTCGGCTTTAGGTGGGTGTGCTATGACTTCCCTCGGGATTTATATATGATGGCAAGCGCCGCTGTTGCCTCTGGTCTGCTCTGGTCGTAACTGACTAGAGAATGCACTAGCTGGTTAGGTGAATGAATTTTATTGCACATTAGCAGAGCCCGATCTGACGACATTGGATATGTATGAAATGCTAGAATATTCATGAAGAAGCTAGTAAAAGAAAACTAGCAAAAGTAGGAAAATTGACAAACACACATACATACCAGTGCGTAAACAATTAGAAGCGAGCCAACAAGAAACCGATACAGAAATTTAGTAAAAGTTGATTTGAAGAGCAAGAAATAAAACAAACAATTAGCTAGGAATGTAACCGAGTAAATGAGCAATCAAGCGAGGAAGTGACCAGTCAAGCAATGGAGCAAGTAAGAGACACAGTAAAGACACATGCCAATTTTCTACATGCTTACATCATATGGAGCGACACTGGCGACTGATGAGCAGTAATAAGGCATGTTATTGCCCCTCAGTTTGGCCTCTGCGAGAAGCTGGTTAGTATTTTGAATTCAGTTCATACAACTTGCAATAATTCAATATTTTTTGGGGGACAAGAACGCGTTTTAATGAAGGGGTATGCTATCTTAGCAAGTACGCATAAGTACATCTTGTGAACATCACCATGTCACATCGTAAAGGTTATTTACAATTCACCATTCAAAGTATGGATTTTATGGTGTTCATTATTGTGAACCCGTTTACAATTTTGTCACATATCCGGTATATTTTACATAAAACTAAGAATTAAAATAAGGTCCACACTAACTACAGTTAGATTGTCGAAAACTTTCATAAAACTAATTTTGACCCCAAAAATAATTTTCAAAGCCACATTCTTGGCTGTTAGTTTGAATTTAGGCAATAGTTATATACCTTTCACACATAATGTAAGCCATATTGTGAGTTTAAAACCAGCGTGCCCGCCTCGGTAGCGTAGATGGTAATGTGTTTGCCTCATGTCCTGAGTTCGAACGGTCAGGGTGTGTCACCTGGATAAGGTTTTTCTGAGGTTTTCCCTTATCCTGAAAGACGAATGTCACGTAGCTTTAAGCTCTGGTCCCTGGACACATTTGAGCAATATTTCACCCATTTCATGTATATAAAAGGAACACCCATATCTTTCAACACATATTATTTTGAATGCCATATAATATTTATTATTGTAATACTGGGACATTCTACGCAACTAAATGTAGTACACTTGCAACATTAAGGATAAGTTTAAAACGCTTTAGTTTTTATTGCGTTAACGGCTATTACCATACTAGCAAGGTGTGAAACTTTTGTATCAGGCATTTTTGTTTGCACTTTTTCACTATACGCAAATATTGTTTGTGGACTTTGTTTATGTTAACCAGTTTTTGTGTTCTTCCATCGATGCAATTTTCCACTCTAGAATATAATTGACAGTTGAAGTGAAGTTAAAACTCAGATTTCAAGTAGCACTATAATGAAATATGGGGTTCCTCAAGGTTCGGTGCCTGGGCCTCTTTTATTTATAGTGTACATTAATGATTTGGCAGATAATATAGAAAACAGAACAGATATAAATGTTACACTTTTTGCAGATGATACAAATATTTCTTATCAAAGGGGTGAATAAGGAAGGGGCAGATGTACATATTGAAAATAGTCTAAAATATATTCAAAAATGGTTTAGCGCCAATATGTTAATATTGAGTAAGGAGAAAACAGCAGCCCTAAGCTTCTATAATAAAATGAGTGAAAGTTAATTGTATCCAAAATTAATGCTGGGATAAGACCAAATACATTATGTAAAAACTGTCAAATTTCTGGGACTAATACTAGATGAAAATTTAAGTTGGGTAACTCACATAGAGACATTGACGAAAAAACTTAGTAAAATGTATCGAGATTTAACTATATTGGAACACCACAGTGAAGCGAAAAATTATCAAATTTTAGATGAGTCGTATTTCTTACACATCTGCTTCACTTTCGTACCTATTTTGAGGACATGTTTCGCAAATCTTCGTTTGCATCTATGGCTCTTGTGCGACTGACGCTAGATCCAGTGGTGTGGGTAATTCTGGGGTTGTTGCTGCCATCTGTTGATTTTGTGATGAACTGAAATGTGGGATTCTCTTCTAGCGGGATTTCAAAGTTCATTAGTTGGTTTTTATGTTTTTCTATGTATATCCTCTCCCATATGACGAGTTCACTATGTTTTTGTACGTATTTTAGTAATTCTGTGCTATCTTCAATTTCATGATTTTCAGACCAGAAATGAGCTGCTATTGCGGACTTATCAATATTTTTGTATCTTAAGTGCCTGAAGTGTTCTTTCTTTCTAGTGCCTATGTTTCTTTTTCTCCTCCCTATGTAAATTTTTTCACAGTCTTTACACTTAATCTTGTAAATGCCTGACTTTTCCTCTGGTTTTATCTTATCAGTATTATTACTGTGAAGTAGGTTTTTAATGTTGTAATTGTTTTTTGGTGCCAATGTTATATTGTATTTCTTGAATATTTTTTGGAACTGGGCCACAAAAAAGTTCCAAAAAATATTCAAGAAATACAATATAACATTGGCACCAAAAAACAATTACAACATTAAAAACCTACTTCACAGTAATAATACTGATAAGATAAAACCAGAGGAAAAGTCAGGCATTTACAAGATTAAGTGTAAAGACTGTGAAAAAATTTACATAGGGAGGACAAAAAGAAACATAGGCACTAGAAAGAAAGAACACTTCAGGCACTTAAGATACAAAAATATTGATAAGTCTGCAATAGCAGCTCATTTCTGGTCTGAAAATCATGAAATTGAAGATAGCACAGAATTACTAAAATACGTACAAAAACATAGTGAACTCGTCATATGGGAGAGGATATACATAGAAAAACATAAAAACCAACTAATGAACTTTGAAATCCTGCTAGAAGAGAATCCCACATTTAAGTTCATCACAAAATCAACAGATGGCAGCAACAACCCCAGAATTACCCACACCGCTGGATCTAGCGTCAGTCGCACAAGAGCCGTAGATGAAAACGAAGATTTGCGAAACATGTCCTCAAAATAGGTACGAAAGTGAAGCAGATGTGTAAGAAATACGACTCATCTAAAATTTAATTAGTAAAATGTGTTTCTTAATCAGGGCAGTTACAGGCATGTCTAGCTTGAAAGTTCGGAGAGTAGTGAACTTTTCATATATTCACAGTTTGTTGGCGTATGGTATAATTTTTGGGGGAAATTCTAAAGACAGTATAAAGGTATTCAGATACCAAAAAAATAATTAGAATCATAGCAGATCTCTCAAGCACTAGTTGTAAGCCATACTTCAGTGAATTAGGTATCTTACCACTGCAAGTATATACATATATGAAACTCTTGTACATATGAAAGCAAGCCTAAGTTTATTCAAAACAAATTCTGAAATTCATATACACAACACTAGAACAAAGAATAATTTATTTGTGAAGTCACACAAAACAAAGATGTATGAAAATAGTTTCACATATGCTGGCTTACATCTTTACAATAAGCTACCTGAATCTATAGAAAAGATTGAATCACATCAATTTAAAAAATTGTTATTAAACTTCCTTAGAACAAATTTGGAGGAATTTTTAAATATGTAAATATTTAGTTAGCTACCTTAATTGTAAATATTGTACTTAGTTTTTAATTTGACGTGTCCTATAACATGTACATGTTTTAATGGATGAATCAATAAATCAAATCAAATCCTCATGGAAAAGACGATTTTCTTATTTATGTTGTGACCGTGAACTACTTTCCAACTCTCACACACCCTTATGTGAACTCAGATGGAACACAGGTGACTTTTAAAAATCTCTTCAAATTGCTTAATACAATATCTTCTAGACGCTTTGTACGCTGTATGGGGATATACACCTGCTCGTTTCGTGTATACTGCGACTAATAATTTCTTAATGTAACTACTATCAATCTTTAGAATTAATGGAAGTATTTTCACTTAAAAAAGGAAACCGTTTCCTCTGATAAAAAGTAAATAAATAAACTAATACTAAATAATAAAATGATAAAGAGGTCATCTTGGCTCACTCCTTCGTATTTTTCTAGAACTTTTAGGAGCTGCATATTGTTTCCCAGCTGTAATAATGGTGAATCTTAACTTTAAAGAGAGTCGATTAAAGACACTAGACAACACTTACTTTTAAATTTTTCCGGAACATGTTTCAGAGGCTTTGCCTCTATCATCGGCCGGCTCTCGACTGGTTCTCGTTGGTGTAGCTGACGATATTTTGTCACAGGTCTCCTCTGGTGGCGGTTCAAGGAACTTGCTGAACAAATCTTTCTGGGGGATGTCGAAATTGAATACTTTGTTCCTATTTTTTGAAATGAAGATTTGTTCCCATGTGGATAGTTCTTGTTTTCCTGATGTATGTTTCAGTAGTTTTGGTTCTGGATTTATGTTGTGGTTTTTTTCCCAAAAATGTGTGGCAACTGCTGATTTTTCTAATTGTTTATATTTTATGTTTCTAAAGTGTTCCTTTGCTCTTGTTTCAAAATTTCTTTTTGTTTTTCCAATATAAATTTGACTACAGTCATTGCATTCAATTTGATATATACCAGATTTTTTGTTAGATGGAATGGCATCTTTGATGTTTGAGCAAATTAGGTTTTTTAAGGAGAAATGGTTGACTGGTGCTAGTTGAATATTTTGTTTTTTGAAGACTTTTTTGAATTTATCATAGGCCCATGGATGGTAAGTGAATTTTTTGAAAATCATATTAGTTTCTGTAGCTGAGAGAGTTGTGGTTTCCTTTAGTAGCTTCTTCTTTTTTGCTAAGCTCACTTTTTTTGTCCACTAATGATTTGGGAAAGTTATTTTTTTGTGCTATTTCAATTATTTTGTTGTATTCTGTTTTGTATTCTTCTGCTGTGAGAGGGATGTTTACCAGTCTGTGTGCTAAACTATTGAAGATTGCCTGTTTGTGGGATCTTGGGTTGTAGCCATTAGCTTTTATGTAGTTGTCTGTCTGTGTTGGTTTTCTGTAAATGCCAAAGTTTAGTCTGTTTTTATTCCTCATTATTTTTAGATCCAAAAATGGTAAATGCTCATCTTTTTCTATTTCTACAGTGAATTTGATGCTTTTTTCTTGGATATTTAAAAGTTTTAGTGCATCACTGATGTGTTTTTTTGGTACTATTGCAAAGATGTAATCTACATATCGTTGCCAGAGTTTGAACATCCAAGGGAAACCTTTGTTTATCCTTATTTCTAATGCACTCATGTACAGATCGGCCAGGAAGGATGATAGGGGGTTGCCCATTGCTAACCCTGAAGTTTGGTGATAATATTTTGTTTGAAACTGGAAGAAATTTTGTTCTATGCATAATTTGGTTAGTTCAATGTAGTCTGAAATTTCAGATGATGCCATTCCAAGTGATTTGAGCCATTTTTCTATCAACGGTGGGAGTTGATTAACTGGTATGCTGGGAAACAGTGATTTAACATCAAATGAGACTAGTGTGTCCTCTTCTTTTAGTTCAGTATCCTTAATGTGTTCTATAAGTTCATAGGTGTTTTTGATGCTTAGGCTGTCGAATTTTGGAAATGAATTGAATTTGTTTGTTAGCCACTTTGCAAGTTTGTATGTTGGTGAATTTATACTGCTAACTATAGGTCTCATTGTTATGGATGGTTTGTGTATTTTGGGTAAGCCATAAAGTCTAGGTAAGGTTGGGTTATCCGATTTAACTGCATATTTGTTTGGTATTATGCTTGATTTCGCTATTGTTTTTTCAAATGACTGTATGCAAGTTTTTAGAGGATTTTTGTTAATGGTTTCATATTCATTGTCAGTTAGCATTTTTAAAGAGGTTTAAAACCTCTTTAAAATTCCAAGAAAGGAATGGTGAATCTACTTGAAGCTAACATGCAAATCCCTTTTTGTCAGCTTAAATTACTTTCTGAAGTGTAAATTTAATAAATACATTGATATTGCCTTCATTGAGCATGATAAGCTCCGAAATATATGCATTAATAGTATCTCTATAATAATACTGTTCAGTAAATCCATGTTCCTGTAGTCTTCTCAGGATTGAAAGGAAAGAATGTGTTTCTGGACATAACTGATAATGTATGACCTGTCTGACGAATGAATGCACTGTTTAAGGAGATCGCTGGTGTAACATGACTCGTTTAGAGAGATCAGAGAGGGCGAGAGCACAGTGCAGTAGAGTTAGCCATCAAAACATCAACACAGGTTAGTGACATGTAGCATATACTTTTTGTTCTTCCGAAAACGATATCCATGCTTTTTAGAATTCTGCAGAATACATCCTTCTACCTTCAAAAGGGATCTTTCCGTTAGTAGCATTCATAGGTTTACCTATTGTAGGAATTTATCTTCTTTGTTCATAAAACTGGAGAGAAGTTTGCATGCACACATTTTTCACTCATAGAAAACCAACTTTTGGTTGGTTGTGGGCGATGTTTACTGGGCGTTAAAGGTTTTTCTCCCGTACGTTTTGAATTTTGAACCATTTTCACTATATTACAGTTCGTTCACTTTTCCACACTGTTGTTGCTGTCCACTTTATAGCATTATTTAACGAAATAATTAGACATTGCATTTCGCTTCTTTAGAAAGTTGTAACACATTAAATATTAATTTTCTACTGTGTGAAGCTATTACTTCGGGCGGTGGTGTATGCATTTTGACTCGATTCGAACCCATCCACTGCAAGGGATTCAACTGCTGCATTTCAGTATTGGCGAAAAATGCAGAAATGCTGATTTAATATCGCTTATCTGTTTATTTTTATGCAAGCTTCCATTTCAGCCATGTGCATTCATTCTTTAGATAGATTGTAAATGGTAATATGATTGCAACCAGAAGAGGAGCATCAGAATTTGCAATTTTATAAGACATGTGCATAATTGTATAGGTATACCAAATATATTTAAATCGTTCAACAATAATAATAATAGCTCTGGTTGAATAAGCTGCTGTTAGCATGATCTTCATGATGTGGTAATGATAGCATTACATATTACCATAACATATTCTCCCATTTTTTGTTCAAGCAGAAGGAATACTTCCCTTTAGGACCCATTAGTAACTGCAGTGGTGTCGAGGGCCATACATTTGACTTGATCGTAAATTTATCATAATAAAAATGCTTCATAAGCCGACGAAACACTATATTCTACAGCTTCAGAATTAGACTTTTCATTTGTTAGATATTCTTACTAGATACCAATGTTTTTACATCATGCACAGGTGCATATCCATGGTTTAGTCATTCCAGTAAATATTTAGTGGAACTTCAGATGCAAATCTACCACTCAAGGACTACAATACTTTGTTGGCACTATATATTTGACAAAGATTGGAAGAACATTTTAGAGGAATTCAGCCAATATTCTTAAGTGTAGCAATAAACATTACTCGGTCATTTATTTTGCAGATTAAGAAGTCATGCCAAATCCTTATTAAGAAAGGTATTCTTTACCCATTCTAATGGTGGTGATATAAATGTCAGAAGTCTACGAACAGTACAGTGTTCTTATAAGATAAATAGCTTACATCCTAACTTGTATAATAAGTAAAAATAAAACAAAAAGAAACAAAGTTCCTTTAATAGATGCTCTAATAGATACTTTAACGCTACCCTTGTTTTATTATGCATTCTCTACAAATTCTATTTTAACCTTTGATGGTGGGCTTTCATTATATGGATAGTACTTTTTAATTCCAATATTTTCAGGACGTCTTAGTTTTTTGCTGAGCGAAATCCGAATTACGTTTGCTATGCTTAAAGCTGGACATTTGTTTGACATTTTTACAAAAGGTGTTTGTCTTTCATGGGGTTTAATGAAATCCCTTTAATTAGATGCTTGTGTATATTGTATGTTGATGTATTTTATACTTGTGTATTGTTTTACGCTTAATTCTAATAACACTTTGTATTTGCTTGAAAAGAGTAATTTTCGTTATTTAGCATTACACGAAACTCTTTTCAGCCAATTCTTCTTCTACTGTTAAATCTACTTTTAATCAAATAAAATTACTTAATCTGAGTCACGTTATTTTTACGACACTTAACCAACCACTTCCAAATCTCCAAGCATAAAACTTAAACCAGCCAAACATTATTCCGGATTTGCTTGCTGAGCTGTGCTTGTTATGCTGAGTACCTTAATGCCTCCCAATGTTTTAGCTTGATTTTGATTGGTTTATTGGAAAGAATTTAGTTGCCCAACACCTCTTGGAATACTCTAGGGCGGAGTTCAGCTTTAACTGCTTATAGAATTGCTCCAGTATTATCTGGTAGGCCTACAAGCCATGCTAGGTACCTAATGTCTTCCGAAGCAGAATCTTCTGGGATAGCAGCTCGTGGCGGCTCATGACCAAAATGTTGAGGGGGGGGGGGGCGGATTCGGTTTTGCTTTCTAAGCATTGATAACAATAAACTAGTATACTTGTATATCTTAAGAACCTTTTTTAAATTATGTCCTTATAAACCACGTAAATAGTTGTTTTCGAGTTGTAATACACCTACGCCTCAAAAATAAGTAGGTACAAGAAGCCTAACACAACCTTTGCCCAAAGCTGCTTTAATATGCATGTAACATACTTATAGGATGACATTAGAACATTATTTCAACTCATTGAAGTAATGTTCCCAATACGATACTCCCTCACCAGTGTATTTTTTTCACAGATTCTCGCACATATCACTGTAAGTACACACATTAATACTCGTATTTTGCATTTGTTCAGTTTATCATGAATTACACGTTTGGCCTAATTATATACAAAATTATTGTATATTGTATACAAATATATTTATTTAATGAATTTTCCCATCACTCTTTCATAAAAATCCTGCATGTTACTGATAAGGTACTTATTTGTTGACAGCATTGCCAAGGCACTGATTCTGCCGCTTGCAATTGAATTTCTTAAATGCGTTTTTATACTTCTCAGAGAGAAAAAGCAAAATTCCGGTTCCGCAGTCGTCGTCGGTGTTATAATTTTCAAAAAGTTTTATGGCTTCACTGAACACTGACGAAAGGTTTTTTTCGTATATAAACTGAACAAATTCCAATGCTATTTGAATATTAAAACCATTTTGTCTGTAAATTAGCTACAAATCTATGCGTAGAAAATGGTAGGACTGCATTACTCGTTTGAAAATTTCATCCGGGATACGTACACAGAAATCCTTAAATATTTCATCACATAGTAAAGATGTAACTCCTAGATGTCCATCATAAGTAAATCTATCTGTACAGTTCGGCCGTTCTATCTCCGGCTCTGACATTTCTCGTGAGGGGGAAGCAGGCTGTTGCCAGTTCTTTAGCGGGAATTTCAAGCAGAGGAACAATGCGTATTTTAAATATTTCACGAACCAGTAGCCATATTATTATAATAGCGATAATAGTAGGACTTACGAACACTAAACGTCGGAATTCACGCACGAAAAATATACCAAAGAAAGTTCACCAGGGCAAGCCGCTATTAGGCCACGTGGCTCAAACAAATTTAAGCTGGCAACACGGTGTTGGGTTCGGGAACCACGCCTACCAGCGACAATGCTGATTGGCGCTAGCAGTCAGTTTTAACTTCCTGACCACGACACCGGATGTAGAGACTCCCAGTACTACCAACAGATGTAGTTAGTGTGTGTGTGAAAGGTGTGAATGAAATATTCGAATAGAGTGGTGTTGTAATAAATATCTTGCATTATGATGAAATTGTAAATCGTATTTCAGTGTTTTAAAGTTAATATGATCCCATATTTTCATTCTAAAGATAATTTTGAGGATATGTTTTCAATTGCTAATTACTGTATTTTGGTACTATTAGGTTTCCCCTTCCACCTTTTACAGTCGCAAAACGTCAGAGCGGGAGATACAACGGCCGGACATGTAAAAGATGAAAATGCTTCTTACTTAGGCCATCAATGAATTCTTCTGTGACCACCGTGCCAGGAGAGTGTTTGTTATATTAAAAAAACCACCCACTTGGAAGGAGAGAAAGAAATCTTCGTTTCCTTGGGGACTTTTCCCATGCTTGATGCTCAAAGGAATGTAATAAACAGGCCACCAATGCTTGAAATCCAATATTTGAACACTATCCATATTTTCAATGTTAAATTTCTCTGATGCTTTCTTTGTTATAACAACATATTCTTTAGGGAGGTACATATTATCATGGCGTTTTACAAATGTCTTTACAAGACCAAAGCCTCTGTCACATGGCAGAAAGCTGTGCCCTCTTACTGGAAAGTAATGCTTTATTTTCTTGAAGCTCTTAGTCAATGCCAGAGTTAGGTTAAAATGGGTTAAAACGAATCATTGCATGACTTTTATTCTGACATGTACAGCCATTAGAAAAGAGATGCAATTAGCTCACATTATCTGCCACATAGTTTTGAATGTAATGATTTATGAAGGAACATACTTCATTTGCCCCCCCCCCCCCCATTTTGACCTCTCCGTCATGGTAAACATAAAAATGCGAGGTATCAGTTTTAAGATTGTGTATGCTGAACACATTAATCCAAAGTTGATTAAGGCAGAAAATATCCTGTCCAGGGATGTTTGATAGGAGCAAATTTTGCATATAGTCAAAGCTTAAATCCAGTGCATTTTCTTCTTGCCTGCTCCGATATAATATTTCTTTTATTTTGGCATAAAATTTCTTTGACCTCCTACAATGAACTATTAGTTCTGTAACAGCAGTTCGTTTGGCAGATTCAGACATGTGTGCACTACGTATTCTGGTCGATAATTCTTCACATTTCGAACAAGTTTCAAACTGTGGTCTTCCAAACCACAGGTTAAAGTTCTCATTGAAATATTTTAAATAGAATTTGTACTCAACATTCTCCTCTGGATATTTTTGCAAGAGCATTTGGTGCAATTACTTAATATCTATAGTAGAGTTTAACCCCCGCAGGCGATGACACTGATGATACATGAGATGAAGATGGAGCACCGGTGGAATGAGATGGCGGGGGGAACCGGAGATCCCGGAGAAAACCCGCCCCAGCGCCGTGTTGTCCACCACAAATCTCACTTTGCGGTCGCTTTCGATCGAACCTGGGGCGCCTTGGTGAGAGCCAAGCTGTCTAACCACTGAGCCACGGCGCGGCCACTTAATATCTAGTCTACCATCCAAATAATGCATTTCGCTACCTGAGTAGAGTTATCTTCTTTGGAAATGATTTAATATGATCGTAGACCTTTTCACATGTTTCCCCAGATATTACATTCCCTTTAGGATTTGTGCCCCTTAAGTCTCGAGGACTTTCCCCAAGGGGCAATAGTACACACAACCTACGGACTCTTTTTTCCGTTATACCGTGCAGACTGATAAATGCTCGTTTATGGACATTTATTCTGTTATTTCCTATCGGAATAAAATAGGAGACGTTAACGTTCCTTGCCTTGGGGTTGTCCTTCCTTGGCTTTCTGCTTTTCACATATTGTGTTTCAATGAGCCCTTGCCTTGAAGGTAGATATCTTGCTAATCTTAATCACGGAGATGGTTGAGATGGGCGATAGTATTCATTTGTATCGCGTCATCCACCAGAGAAAGTATTGCTTTTTGCAACTGCAAATAATAAAATCACAGATGTTTGAAATAACTAATTTTAAACCATATTACTAATATTACGGAATGTCATATTGCATCTTTAATAATACTTGCTTGCAATGTTAGTCAATTTTCTGCAAAGGAACAGTTTCTCCTCGCCAGGTTTTATGTTCCGTTCCTTTGACTTTGGAGTTTCTTATGATGTCTCTTTAGTTCTCTTTTTCCCTTTTCTTCGCCTTCACAACTGGATAAATAATTACTTTCTGACATGACCTTTCAACGATCCAAATTATATGGGGAAACACAGCAATCGATAATATATCAACAATCCACCCAGGTATCTGTGTTTCTCTCTTTCATGCGCAAAACAAGATGAATGGGAGTTTTCAGCATTCTGCTATAGTTTTAGTGCGGCAAAAGCAGTGTTGCAAACACTGCTTAAAATCGATCCATGCAGAAAGGACATCAGTCAGTGACTCATGACGTTTCTGCAGAAACTACAGTTTTTAGGACACCGCTAACACCGTATTTAATGACATACTCGTGCCCTTTCTGTGTAGGCTTGTGCATCTACCTCTAAACAACCAAATCCTGTATAAAACTCATTTTCGAAAAAAAAAAATACTGACTCATAACTTTTCTCCAATGACCGATTCAATTGATTGTGCGGAGATGTCCCTGATGTGTTCATGAAGCATTACATTCTTGCAGGACCTCAATCCCAGGTAGGTGACGGAATTTCCTCAACCAGTATTTGAATTTAGGACAGTCTAGACACAAATGACTTGCGCATGTTAGTATGCCCTTGTGCGTTCATAAAAATGGTTCCTATTACTCCGACAGAGACATATAATAGTTTTCCTTTAAATTACATTTAGATTTATTTATGTATGCCCTTTAACTGCTGTTGTTCTCAACGTCCTATTCTACATTGGGCGTTAAAGAAAGCTTAATTTTGCTCATAGGCCTCTTCATCAAGCTTAAGTTTTTTGATGCCGTAAATCTATGACATGGAACCACCAGTTTACTTCCCTTCCGAAGGAATCATGCTAAGGATTTTTGTGCTTATTGCCATGGGGAACTAAAGACATTGGTCTCTAATTGTAGATTTATGGCACATAAAAGAATCTCAAACCTAATAAAGAGGCATCTGAGCAAAATTAAGCGGTTTCACATGCCTAACAGAATAGAACGTTGAGAAGCACAGCAATTAAAGTTTGTTCTTAAATGAAGTCCCAAATTCATCCTGCGCCAGATTTCAACCCGCTCCTTGAGGAACCAGAAGCTGGCTTGTTACTCAATTTGAGATTATATGATAAGCCAAGAGACTATTTAAGAATAAAAAGGTGTTTAAAATTTCTTGCTCATGCATACCACTTACAACAAAGGAAGACTACAGTACTATAGCTTCTTTACTAGCCCGCCTCGATAGCGTGGTGGTAGCATGTCTGCTACACGCTCAAGGGGTCCCGAGTTCGAATCTCGGTCAGGGTGAGTTACCTGGATAAGGTTTTCTCCAGGGCTTTACCTTATCCTAAAAGGCAAATGTCGGGTAACTCTAAGCTCCATGGACCCTGGGCACATTTGAGCATCATTTCACCCATTCCATCCATCGTCCGATATTACTTAACGTTGGGGGACGTAAATTACAAAAATGAATAAATAGAAAATAAAGGAAGACTACAGTATTATAGCTTCTTTATGCCTAGTGTTAACTTTCTCTCTTTTATAATAATATAGCTTAGGTGCGGGTAAATCTACACACAAATGGGAGAGATTACAATATTACATGATTACATTATGGATTCTATATCCTTAAATCTATCTTATTTTAGGGAAAAATAATAGACAAGATGTACACAATACCCACCATAGTACATACAAATCAATGACCTTATCATAATTCCATCGTGCTGTCTTTTCACGTTGGAAGTCAATTCCTAAAGCTCAAAAGAACACAGTTACCAGCCCCTGCTTCTTTGTTTGTCTGTTCGTTCGCTGGGTTCGTTCTAGTGGTCCTAGCCATATTACCTGTTTCCTGCATTTGTATGGATAGGTGATGGCAATTTAAGGTCTGCTGTCAGCGTCCAGTTCTCAAATGTTTGACTATAACTGTTCCCTTTTTATCTATAACGGAACATGAATGTCGCAATATTTTATATCGATTAAAACGAAGTAGGAAGAAAAATAAAAGTTTTTAAGTGCACTTTGTACACATATTTATTAGTGATACAAGGTAGTGGTAATCGTGTGAATGTAGCAGATATTTTTAACTATAATTAGTTTCTAAATATTTCTTCCAATAGTTGGCTGAAAGACGCATTTTCCATGAAACCGATGTTTTAAAATAATCAGCAAATATAATATACACTGATAATATTGTGTATTTAATCTTGGGGAATTTTTTATTATAAAAAAAAGCTTGACTTTATGGAGAAATTTCTATTTCTAATGTTGGAGAAGCTGGTAATATTGTTGTTTCGTATTTGTAGCGTTTCAATGAGTGTGCAGATTCGGTAAATAGTAGGTTATATTTGTCATTAAAGTGTAAATGTGAATTTGTTGTTTGATAATTAAATAGTCGCTTTCTATAGAAAGAAAATAGGGCGAGTCCAAGCTTCCTAGACCCCGGCTCTTTTTAAACTGCATGGTATATTCAACGTTTGCCTGTTAAATATTTGGGATACGTACGGAGGTAAGTATGCGTTGAACTAGACAGCTGGAAACGACACTAGGGAGTCTCATTTGTGAAGATTAAAGTTCGTAATCGCTGTTTTTATCACAAAAAGGTTTCAGTTTTGTACGTGTCCCGGTTTAAGCTTGAGAAAGACTTATATTAGCGACTTCAGGGTATGTGCATATTAGTGCTGTGTTAATGAGTAATTAGGAATCATTAAGGTTTTTTTAAATTACTAATTAAAATTAATTAATTTAATTACTAATTAAAATTACTAATGAGTAATTAGGAATCTACGCTAAGGTTTCGGCAGTCCTTTTCCGTCGCTTCATAGTCTGCACTCTAATTATATAAAAATATCCATCGTATATACATTTTTGTTAGTATATTTCGCTGTTTTTGTTCGTTCGGTGTATACCATGTATTTGTGCAATGTGCGTACAAAGATCGTGAAAGTTTCGATATATACGTAATACACACAGAACATTAACCTTAGAAAAATAATTATACTTATGTCATAGCCTCATTTTCGATTTTTCCTGTCTCAGTTACCATTTTTCAGTGAATATCTAGCAATATTACAGTACATCCCGGATGTTTAAGAACGTTGTAATTTTTCAGACTGCTGTAGAAAAGTGTCAAGGGGCATTTAGCTTTGTAATTTATTTATTGTTCTTCAAGTGAATCATTTTTGGAAACTAAACAACTTAGTGTATTTTTTATCAAACTTAAAGGTGGTATTTAATTTGTACAATAGCTTCATGTTATCATATCTCATAAAATTATGACATTTCTTTGCGGTCGGATTTGGTTCTTCTAGTGTTCAAATGTTTTAATACACCAAATAAATATTGGGAGGACCAACTACCACAGGTAGTCCTTTTGGATAAACTTTATATTCAGCTCATCTGGGTAGTTTGCGCTTCTGCTAGTGGATGGAATTTTGTCCCTCTCATTCCAGTTGTGCTTCAGAATTGTTGAGCCGCCAACATTTGAGTGGAAAACACCATGTCATTTTGAAATTATCCTGTATTAGTTACAATGCCTTGGTTAGTATGTATGTATGAATTGGATGACAGGATCCTATAATATTGAAATTTTGCCTGGGTTTGGGTTACAATGCCTAGGTTAGTGTGTATATGAACAGGACTCAAGTAACCTTCTCTCACAGATTGCACTTGTACTTCTTAAGTTGACAGCTTCTACTGTGTGTGTGTCTGTGTGCGTGTGTGCGTGCGTGCGTTTTGTAGCAAGATGGAGTCCTTTGTTAACATTCTGCCAAGATTTTCTATAAAGGTGTCATAGAAATGTTAAGATGGTGGGTTCCGTAATATCAAAGGGTTCACATCTAAATGTCTGATTGAGGTATTCTTCATTGCATTTGTCTGTATATGTTACAAGTCATCATTTTAGTTGTTAGCTTGTTTTTGACATCTGAAGTCTGAAGTTCATTCTGCAGTTGATTTCTTTTAGTCTTAAGCTTTCCTGAGTATGTGTAAGTACAGCAGTACATTTTGTTTTTGTTTCTGAACATATCATTTTAAAGCCACTAATGAAACTGGGAACTCTTTATTAGGTACATTAAAATCTTGACTACTTGGATCAATGGGGACTAGGACTGAGAAAATCTGGTTACCCGGAGAATGAGGGAAAAATGATAAAAAGCATGTACAATATCACCAAAATGTTTTTAATGGAGTTTAGAAATTGCTATTTACACACTTTCACCTAAGGTATGGAACAGGAGCATTGTTCTGTTGTATTATAAATTCTGCGCCTATTGCTGTTCTTTTAGAGTGACAGGTTTGCACAAAATGTTATGGTAGCTTTCTTTCTTTGTGTTACTGTGATTGGCACTATGGTTGCTCTACAATTATTTTCTAAATAGCCCCAAACCATTGTGCTTGGCACTCACATTCTGGTAACGTCACTCTCATTTGTAAAACCTTACAAATTGACAGTGAGTGTGTCTAAAGTTCAGACTGAGATTCATCAGTATAAAAAATTGTTCTTGTTCTTGTACTTTTCTTATTTTGAGGAGACAAAAGTGAATTTTCTTGGCATTGACATGACCACAAAACTACTTCTATAAGGTGAGATGAATTGAAACTTAGAAGTACATTGCATTCAACTAAGCTTAAATTTCAGCATCTATTGATTATTGGCATGCAAATAAATTCTTGGAGGATGAAATTCCATCACTCTGGCAACACTGATATGATCCTGATTATTGATAATGTCATTAACAAAGTGTGTGTGTGTGTATATATAGGATTAAGATTTTATTAGAGAGGGGATTTGGTACGTAGGCCACCATGCTGGGTCCATTGTTCATATGTCCTCAAGTGGGGCATCTCCGGGAGGAAGGATAAGGCGAAGGAGACAGAGGGTGGCCGACCCAAGGAGTGACGACAGTACAAAAGGCAGGGTTGTTTACGTGGATAGAGACTTCCCTCGACATGCCAGGACAACGGACATACTCCTGTACAGCGGGATGGCAATGAGCCCAGCAGCCAAGCCCCAAAGGTCCTAGGCAGGCAATCCGAGCCCCAAAGGTTGCTGGCTGGCGGACCCGAAATGGTCCCAGCAGAGGAACGGAGACCAGCAACTGACCTACCAGAGGAGAAAGTAGTTTTCCTCAGAGCATATCATCCCGCCATGCACTGCCGAGACACTCGCCGACACTTCTACCCTGAAAGAGACCACCAGATGAGAGATGATGTGAAATGATAATGAAATGGAGGGACAGGAAATTCTACATCTCCCAAGAGTGTGACGTAATTTTCAAGGAAATTCTATCCCCCATTCCTGTTTACCTTTTACTTGCATATTTTGATTTTCTCAAAAATGGCTCTAACAATTTAGATTGAACTGTCATATATTGAAAATATTTTCATATCAAATGAAATTAATATTTTAAATTTTTGAGAATAGCCTCCAAAGTCTTCTTCATTCTGGATGACTATTGCAACTATTAAACTATTAAAGGTGGACAAAAGCTTACTACACAAAACATGTAATGTTCTTAAAGCACACAGTTTATGTTGAGTACAGATTTTTGTGCAGTTAACTAAATTCAGCCCGCTTCGGTAGCGTGGTGGTAGCATGTCTGCCTCACGTTCAAGAGGTCCCGAGTTCGAATCTCGGTCAGGGTGAGTTACCTAGATAAGGTTTTTCCCAGGGTTTTCCCTTATTCTGATGTCAGGTAACTCTAAGCTCCATGGACCCTGGACTCATATGAGCATCATTTCACAAATTTCATATGACCGATATGACTTAACATTGGAGGACATAAATTACAACAAAAAAAAGCAGCTATATTCAGGATATTCTTTCATATTAGTTCAAATTTTCCAATACTTAAACTTATAAAATAAGAAGTCCGAGTAATTTTTATTTATTTTGGTCATACAAACAGAATTTCAAAGCTGTCACATAGGGACCCTGCCTTTAAAACTTTTGATATCACTTAAGCCTAGTCTTCACTTGTTTCCATTGTACCTACAAGGAAATATAAAAGATTGCCCAAGAGTCACTATCCATTACTACTATATTATAGTTTTAATCTCCCCTGAATTACAATTTACTGGAATGTGACTATATCTGTCAGTTTTAGTGACTAATGTACACATAAGAGTACTCTTAAATAATCAGTCAGCTTTTGTTTTGTTTGTCCGCCACCATATATTTATTTTGAGATTTGTTTTGTTTGGATATGTTCATTGTCCATGTCGATATGTTGTCAAAAGAAGAAAGAATTTTCTGTCTTAAAAAGTGGTACAAAGGTGGTTATGAGTTCTTAATTCAAGAATGGAATGAACACTGCAATACTATTTCACCAACTTATGGAAACACTTTGAGGCAAAGATATCAGCGGTGGACTGTCCTAGGTCAGATAGGCCATCAGTAAGTGAGGAGATAAAACTGAACATGTTACAAACTATTGTACAAAATCCAGGAAAGTCTACTTGCAAGCTCTCTGTGGAACAAAATGTTTCCCAAACATCTGTCCAGAAAATTTTACATAAAATTAAAATTTAAGTGCTACATTCACATCTCATACACACCTACTAGAAGATGACTCTGAATGTAAGCTTCAATTTTGTGAGTCAGTTCTGAATGAGCTTTACAAGGTGACATTGAAGCTACGTTGCGGAGATGTTTGATGGAACAGTTATTGGATGACGAGGGACTATAGAAATGCTGTTCAGATCACCAGATCCAACTCCAATGGATTTTTCATTTTGAGTTTGATTAAAGATATGGTCTATGCTAGAAAGCCAACCATGATAGGGGAATTGAAAACATGCATTAATAATGCTTTTCACAATATTGATTCCAATCCACAGTGAACAGTGGAACACGTGAACAAACAGTGTGAACACGTATGCTTAAGTGTCCCCGATCTTCTTAAGAGATGTATCATTGCAGAGGGAAGACAATTGGAAATAACACCTACTATGTGTTCGCTGTAAGAATTAAGTGTAAAAGTCAGAGAAGCACGTGGCAGAAATGAACCGCATTGGCTGGTGGGTTTAATATTCCCGTGTCCTTCCACAATATAGTTCTGCAGTTTATTAAGTTTCTTGCTTTATCTGCTTTCAATAAACCATTCAGGTTATTGTTATAATATAGAATTAACTTTATAAAGGAATAACAGTAAGAACAATGACTCTCAAAACTTCAAAAATGCACTGGTTGAGTAACAACAAAGCTGGCAGTTAAATCCTGGTAACAGCATTGCTGTTTAAATGTGCATGCGCAGATGTTATGTATAACCAATGGCGTACTAACAGGGGGAGCTCACTATGGACTGCGGAGTAATACTTTACTTTATTCTAACAGCGAACAGATTATATAAGTTTAATGGCTAGTTACTTTTGGACCACGCCGTGTATAATAAAACCATTTCTACAAATTTTCATCTCTATTAACGTGAGGTAGGTAAAGTAAACTTTTGTAAGAATAGTTTGTTGAAGAATGGATAGAGAAAGTTATGGGAACGTGATACATCAGTTCTTTTTTTTTTTAATTTTTTTTTTTTAATTTAAATATATACTTCTTGTTAGGCAGGACAGTCTCGCCAGGCTTGAACCTGTGAATGAACTTGAATGACGTTGGCTACCATGTTGGTTGTTTAAAATATAGAAAGTAAAAGTAACTTATATGTGGATTCTTCTTTTGATATTTAATAGCAAAGAGTGTATGTGCCGTTCATTATTGGGATGCAGCTTTTGGTGGGGGGGGGGGGGGGTATGGGGAATTAATGATAGAATAGAATCTTTATTGTCACATAACGATTACATTGTCAGCCTATGCTGGTAAACTGGTGACTCGTCAGGTTATATATAAAACAAGAATTAACATCAAATAGAAAACCAGTTCTAATGTGTAGATTTATACAAGGTGTTATTTATGCAATATAAATTGTTAGTAATTATAATATTGTGTCCTCCATGAATTCTTATATGGAGTAATATGTCTTATCTAGTAACATTTCTTTTACACTTTTATAGAACAATTTTGAGGTCTTTATTCTTTGAGGCAATTTATTATATATTTTTATACCCATATAATAGGGTGCTTTTTGTATAGGGTTAGTCTATGCATGGGGTATTTTATGCAGGACTCTTTACAAATGCTGTGATGATGATTGTGTTTTTGCATAAATGTAAATAAATGATATGAGGGGCACTATTTATATTTTGAGCCTATAATTAAAACAAAGTAATTTCTGATTGAAAACTGTTTTATTGTTTTTCAAAATGTTCTCCTTTATGATCAATACACTTTTGCATCCATTTGAACCATTTGTCAAAGCATTTATTCCAGTCTTCTTGAGACACCTCCAAAACACGGTTTTTCGAAGGCATCAACGACTTCTGCCGACGAAAATTGTTGTTGTTGCAATTTATTCTTGATGTTCAGGAATAAAAGGTCATTGGGTGCCAAATTAGGACTGTAATGCGGATGACCAATCAGTTCAATTTTTTGAGCCTTCAAATATTCTGTTAGACAAAATGCATGTGTGCGTGCATTGTCGTGATGAAGAACAATTCTATGGCTCTTGTTGGTTTACCTTACTTCACCGAAGACCTCTGGCAAACAAATGGTTGCGTACCATTCAGCATTGACTGTTTTATGTTCCTCTAAAGGCACTGTTGCCACATGGCCAGTTTTGCTGAAAAAGCACACGCAACCATTTGCTTCGAAGTGCTTCAAGTGCAAACAACTTCTTTTGGTCATAAAAACTATTTGTAGTCGGTTTATTGGCACTTGTCACTTACTTTTCTCTGTTATTGAGGGACTAGTTTCTAAGGCTGTTGCCTCCATTTTCAACCGCTGTCCAACTAGCATCTGTTGTCTGATTAATTTTGATGTCACTGTTACTAAATTCCTCCAAACACACAACTTCTTTTGTATTTGCTCCATCTTGAAACACCCATACAGTCGATTGCTGTTTATGTTCCAGCTCATATGCACAGATCCATGATTCGTCACCTGTTACAATCTTATGTCTTTTGAGGCACCGCCATTGTATTTCTTGAGCATTTTTGTACACCAGCCAACACAAGCATCTTTTTGAGATTGCATCAAGTTATGTGGGATCCAAGAACAGCTAACCTTTTTAATGGCTAAATAATCATGCAATATTTTATATATACAAGTGGTACTAATGCGTGGGATTGTCTCAATCTCACAACATGTCGCATAACGATCTTGCATTATAAGTTTTTGCACAGCATCAGGTTTTCCGGCACAACTGATTTTGGACAACCTTGATGAACTTCACCATTAAGCAAACGATTAAATTTGTTCTACCAGCATTTAACAGTGGCAAAGGATGGAGGTTCATTGCCAAATATGGAAGTTAGTTGATCGATTCACTCTTGTCTTTATCATCTGCGTCGAGAATCATAATAAATAATTGCACAAACATTTTCATCAGTTAATTTTATGCTTTTGTTGACAAAATGTCTGTAGTAGATTATGGTCAACAATGTCAAACTTTCCATTGGAAATGTCATATGGCATCTGCAACATTAGGCTGTCAAGGCTCAAAATATAAATAGTGCCCCTCATTTTTATGTTTCTAAACAATTAAAATCTCACAGTTAAATTTTCTTACCCTCACCAACACTTTAACACTGACCATAATGTGAAATTTACAGATATCAGAAGAAATGGATCGTCTATTAAGATTAGGTGGTGGTGTGCCAGGCTTGAGTCAAGCACCTCCTCCTTCTGATGCACCAGTAGTAGATACTGCAGAGCAAGTGTACATATCATCATTAGCGTTATTGAAAATGCTGAAGCATGGTCGTGCAGGAGTACCAATGGAAGTCATGGGACTGATGTTGGGTGAATTTGTTGATGATTACACTGTCAGAGTCATTGATGTTTTTGCAATGCCACAGACAGGAACAGTGAGTATTTGCTTCAGGCTTAAAAATAATGAGGAAATTATTTTCGGTGAAAGGGAAGAATATTCTCATTTCTCTATTTGAAGAAAGTAAGTTTTAGGAAATAGTAGTGTTGGAGTGATAAATGCTTTCACTACACAGGGTGATTTTTTTATACATTTCTTTACATTTCTCTTAAGGCTAAGAATAATTAGCTTTCAGTAATGCTATAAATATGTTGAGTTGCATTGGGCAAAACTCCATTTACCATCTTTATAGGAATTAAGTAAAATTTGCTTTAAATGTCAGTTTACTATAATTTTTCATTTTTTTTTTTTTAAAGAAGATTATCAACAAATTTCTGAATATGACAGAAAATCTGAGAGCAATTATTTCAGATAAAAGTCATTACAGTACTTTTGAAGTATGTCTGGGTAACATTTAAGTGCTTGATAAAGTGCACCTATAACTTTTTAACCACCATTTGTTTCATATGAAAATCCTGCATTATCAATAAATCCCATCAAATTTGTTGCAAACAGTTGTATTTTTGTATTAAACCCATCATTTTCCTGTCATGGTGAATGCACATATATGATCTCCAGTATAAGGAAATGAAATGTGTTTAAAATGGTGGCTTGTATTTCTTCTTGCCATTGATTTGGGGGCTGAAGCCATAAAGCTTAGCCACCAAGGGATCTTTAATATAAGAAAAATGAAGCATGGCTGTTTTCATAACTGTGAAACTATGACAGGGCAGATCCTTAGGACTGTGAAGCTAATCTGCAATAATCTCTGACTCACAAAATATCACACTATTAGGAGTCACAGATTTTCTAGTGTTCTATTCTTCTACCAAACCATACCTTTTTTGTTGCATTCTTCTTATTTCACTCAATCACGCTCCTCATTTTGCAATTCACAGACTAATAACATATTGTATTTTTCATGCATGGGTTGGTAACATCCTCACTGCACATCAACTGGTACCAAGTGCCATCTACAATGACAGTATGGAACTATTCACATCTGTTGAACTCTCTCCTATTTTAAATATAACTTTATCTGTGTCACCTTGCTTATTATGTCTTTTGGGGTGAAATAAGACATGAACATTGTCATTAATATAGTTGAATTTTAATTAAATAAAACTCATTTTTTCTGTCCTTTCTTTCTTATTCTCCTTTAAACCCAAGGATGGAAGTAATCAGGGTTTATTAATTTATAGACGAGTCGTATTTATTATACATCTGCTTCACTTACGTACCTATTTTGAGGACATGTTTCGCAAATCATCGTTTGCATCTTCGGCTCTTATGTAACTGAGTCGCATAAGAGCCGAAGATGCAAACGATGATTTGCGAAACGTCCTCAAAATAGGTACGTAAGTGAAGCAGATGTATAATAAATACGACTCATCTATAAATTAATAATTATTTCCTTTCACTGTGGTGTTCCAATACAGTTAAATCTCGATATAATCAGGGTTTGCTTTGCTTTACTGCTTTCAGCAGTGACTATTGGAATACAGCTATAAGCTGCACTTAATTACAGTATCATTTTCCATTGTGTAAGGACTATGGTACAATGAAGCACAAAATTAATATAATTTTGAGTCGAACTAATACTCAGTGCCCCACTTATTGCTAGTATTTACCTAGAATGCATTTTGTTAGGATCTTCCTAACATCATCAGCTGTTGTCGACTAATGGACGTCGGTTTGGCAAACTCCTCGGAGGTGATAGGTGCGCCTCTGTCGGTATCTTGATGAACTTAAAATTTCGGGTTTCTTCAAAGGTAGTGTCGAAAATAAACAATTTTCTTTCATGTTTCTTTATGAAGATTTTTTCCCACGTGGTTAATGCAGCTGGACCTTGCACAGGCTTGTTAATGTACCTTTAAACAAGATAGAATATATCAAAGAGTACAATAATATCATTCACATTGTAGAATACAATGGATTCAGTGCTGAATTGGTCAACAAGAAAATTTATAAATTCAAAAGACAACAAAGATGCAAACAAGTAACTACTCTTTCCCCAATCAGCAATGAAACTTCATACAGAAAATTTACATATGATCCCAGAGCTACACACCTTTTCCAAAAAGTCTTCAAAGAACACAATATTATTTTGGCCCCACAGAACAAATTTAGTGTACAACATCTTTTGAAATCACATAATACAAAGGAGATACCCACAGACAAAAAATCAGGTGTGTACCGGATAAATTGCAAGGGCTGTGACAACTTTAACATTGGAAAAACAAAAGGGAACTTGAACATTAGGCTTAAAGAGCATTTTAGGAACATCAGGAACAAAGAAATAGATAAATCGGCGGTAGCATACCATTTCTGGAAGGAGAATCATGATATAGAGCAAGAAATTCACTTATTAAAAAGTGTCCAAGGTCCAACTGCATTAACCACATGGGAAAAGCTCTTCATAAAGAAACATGAAAGAAAATTGTTTAATATCGACACTACCTTTGAAGAAATCCCAAATTTTAAGTTCATCAAGATACCAACAGAGACGCACCTATCGCCTCCGAGGAGTTCAGCGAATCAACGTCCATTAGTCGACAACAGCTGATGATGTTAGGAAGATCCTAACGAAATGCATTCTAAGTAAATACTAGCAATAAGTGGAGCATTGAGTATTAGTTTGACTCAAAATTACATTAACAATATCCTTTATTTATTTATTATTTATTTCAACCTTGTTTATAGTCGCTAACTACATAGTCATATTGCGACTGTACACAGTAATTACATAATATCTGTGTTAACACAATAATACATCCTGATCCAATGTTCATAAAGTTATATGAATATTTATAATATTATTTGGTGGATTTACAATAAAGTGAAATATTAATGATAGTACAATCTTGAGAACAATAGTGATGCACTAATATTACAACAACTGAAATAATGAAGCTTCTTTTGTAAATTGTAGAATGTTACTGATCGTTTTAGGATCATTAAGTACAGTAGAATCATTAGATGGAAGCTTGTTCTTCATCCGCCACTGTGTGTATCTGGCACATTTAGTGATGTAGTGATACAGTTGTTAAAGCTGTCTGACACATCTTATATATGGGGGCTGGCTCCTTGGATAATTCTGTAATAAGCAATTCTTAGTCTAGTTAAAGCCACTTGTTCTTTACGTTTCAGCTGTTTGAGAGAAAGTCTTAATATTCTGTTAGTCATTATATCATGCACTTTGCTGTTTGAGTTGTTATACCACTGTTTTTCCCGGTTTCTTCTGATGTAATTTTTAATATAGACAGTATAATCTTGGTAAGTTGTGCTTGTAATTATTGTTTCATCTGGAGGTAAACTATGGGCTGATGCATCTGCTCATCCATTACCATTAATTTATTTATGTGATGGTATCCACAGTAAGTTAATTTATTTGCCTGAGTTAATAGCTTAAATTGGATAAGAATTATATTTCTTAAACCAATGCATTTTTTTTTCTTTTACCCCCCCCCCCCCCTTAAAAAAATCTTGAAGTAGAATGAAATTTGAAATAAAAGTTTTATTTTACTTTTAGGGAGTCAGTGTAGAAGCAGTAGATCCTGTTTTCCAAGCGAAAATGCTGGAAATGTTGAAACAAACTGGAAGGCCAGAAATGGTGGTTGGCTGGTATCACTCCCATCCAGGATTTGGCTGCTGGCTGTCAGGGGTAGACATTAACACCCAGCAGAGTTTTGAGGCTCTTTCAGAAAGATCTGTAGCTGTGGTAGTAGACCCAATTCAAAGTGTAAAAGGTGAGGCAGAAATTAGAGTATTATAGAACTGATCTTTCAGAATTAATCAAGGTGCAATAGTTGTCTGGGAATGGGAACCAAAACAGGAATGGAATGAGAAAATGCTTACATGTTGTGCAATCAGAATGGGAACAGAAAGCTGTAATTCTAACTTCAGTTTGGTAATTCAAATTTAGAGGTTTCTAAATTATTCCATAATAAACTGAAAATGAGAATCACAATTAAAAAAAAAAGTAAAAGACTTAAATGCGTAGGGCTTTTAATTAAGAATGAATGTAAATGGGAAAGCATGTTAATTATTTTATCCATAACAAATGGAAAATCAATTGTGAATTTAGAAATCATTTATTTATAACTGACCAATGATACTTTTTATCAGAGATCATGTTTGCCAAATTTGATATTCATTATGGTTGAGTACTCTTTCAAAGGTTGAAAATGTGATAATCCTTAAACAGAATTATTGATAGTAAAACTGTGAATGGAAGTGCCTGTGGCTGTTGAGAGTCATTCCTGTTTGATTTCAGCTGTTATGGGCCATGGCCGTCTTGACTATCTTCCAGGTAAAGTGGATTATGCACAATAGACATACAGTATTTATTGAGAACAAGAATGGAAACATTCTCTCCTGTTTCGTGTTGGTGTTCTGGAAAACTTTCTATTTGATTTTGCAGCTCAATTTGAAAATGGATGTTTTAATTTTTAATCTGTTCTGGTTTTTGTTTACTTTCTCAGACAGTTTTGCACCAGGCTGTAGTTATCTCTATAGTTCGGCCGTTCTATCTCCGGCTCTGACATTTCTCGAGAGGGGGAAGCAGGCTGTTGCCAGTTCTTTAGCGGGAATTTCAAGCAGAGCAACAATGCGTATTTTAAATATTTCATGTATTTGCATATTTCACGAACCAGTAGCCATATTATTATAATAGCGATAATAATAGGACTTACGAACACTAAACATTGGAATTCACGCACGAAAAATATACCAAAGAAAGTTCACCAGCGTAAGCCGCTATTAGGCCACGTGGCTCAAACAAATTTAAGCTGGCAACACGGTGTTGGGTTCGGGAGCCACGCCTACCAGCGACAATGCTGATTGGCGCTAGCAAACAGTTTTAACTTCCTGACCACGACACCGGATGTAGAGACTCCCAGTACTACCAACAGATGCAGTTAGTGTGTGTGTGAAAGGTGTGAATGAAATATTCGAATAGAGTGGTTTTATAATAAATATCTTGCATTATGATGAAATTGTAAATTGTATTTCAGTGTTTTAAAGTTAATATAGTCCTATATTTTCATTCTAAAGATAATTTTGAGGATATGTTTTCAATTGCTCATTACTGTATGTTGGTACTATTAGGTTTCCCCTTCCACCTTTTACAGTCGCAAAACGTCAGAGCCGGACATACAACGGCAGGACAGTAATTAATTTTTCATGTATTTCAGTGCAACATTTTAGTGCAAAATTAATAGTTAAGAGTGAAGCTAACAATAAAGCAATTTAGCTTCTCTTCTGTCTTCTCCTTCTGCTCTCTTTTGTATGCCATAGTATAACTATAAGTAAGGTGATAAAGTTATTGTATAGAAAGTTGAATCAGATTTGAAGAACTCACTATCACTGTAGCAGTTACTTTCTTTTTATTTCTGCATTTCTAGTTAAGATTGTACTATTAAAGTTAATTATGTGTAACAATGGTTCTTATTCTACCTTGGCACATGATTCCTATATGCAATTTCACCTCATTTCTGCTGGTCATTTTTTTTAATTGTTCCATTTATAAAATGCAATGATCATATCAGGGCCATTCTCCTTTGGAACATATTGAAGGTGTTAACTCGTATTCGTTGAGTTTTTAATCATTAGATCCTGCACACATTCACACTCTCAGTGATACTTCGAGACGAGGAATTATCATGTTCGGAGAAAGTTCCCCACACCCCACTGCTGGGAATCGAACCCGGGACCCCTAGCACGGCAGGCAGGTGCTCTACTGACTGGGCTACGGGGCTAGCCTGCTGGTCTTTTATAGTATGCTTTATAGGTGGTTCAGCTATCATTCTTCCATACCAGAGTAGGGCCTAAAGTTTGTCAAGACTTCAGGGCCCTTGGATAAAAATCTGATGTGGCTCATTTGCATGACTTTTTTACTAATTGCAAATATATGAAAACAGTGTAACCCCTATTGTACACTTCCATTTGGGACACTTAAAAATGGTGTAAAATCAAAGAAAAGTAATGTGATTGCATACACAGATCCATTCTGAGTTGATTAAAAAGAAAGAAAAAATCCTTAATCTTTATAAGCTACAAGCTATGCTTTATGAATATATGTAGTTTAATATACAATAAACATTCATAGTGTAGACATTGGGGAAAAATGTAATAGCCATTAACATTACTTTTAAATAACCAGGTTTTATCCAGAAAATCCTGTGTCACATAATTTATTTTAAAAATTATAAATTGTATAATGAATTCTGACCTTGTGCTATAGTTATATTGTGTGCATTAAACATGTAATAGTGTATTCTAATGTTAATGGCTTGTTCTAATCTTAATGCATTCTAATGGCTTATTATACTTCCCAGGAACCAGGGGGTGTAATTTATTAGGGCCATCTGCATTGAATTGAGCATTACAGTCATCTGTTGCTTGAATTTTTTTAGCACCATGACACAGTTCATCTTTGTTAAGTCAGAGTTTTGTATGGTAGTGGGAAGAAAAACAATCCAGTTTCATCTAGATTGTAGATGTCTTTCAAGTGTTAGCCTTCTAAGTTCCTGGAGTGCACCTTTCCATATGACATGTTGAAGTCTAAACTAGCACCTTCTCCAGGAGACTTCTAAGCCAAATTATGCTGTTATATCAATCCAATTGTTCAATGTCTTTAAATTACACACAACTACTAATTTGAACTTTTTATCACTCGCAAAATCAAAATAAGTGATTATGGTTAATTGACATGCACTGATTTTATATTTGAGGTCTGTTTATTTTTTATCACCTTATAGATTTTTGCGAGAATGTGTTGAACTTTTTAAATTATATTTTGTATTGAAAAACTACTTGTCGGTTTTTTGACACTTTGTCACTTACATTTTTATATCATTGATGTATTTATTATATTATATACCTCAATAATATAAAAATGTAAGTGATGAAGTGTCTTTAAAAAAAAGCAGACTACAAATAGTTATTTCAATTAATTTTAGTCACTGTTAGTAAATTCCTCCAATCATGCATTTATTTCATATATTGTTGCTTATCTGTAGTTGGTTTCAATTTCCCCCACCCCCAATAATATTGCTAGAAGCAATAAATCTCTTTAAAACAATGTAAGTGATGAAGTGTCTTTATAAAAAAAAGCAGACTACAAATAGTTTTTTCAATTAATTTTGACGTCACTGTTAGTAAATTCCTCCAATCATGCATTTATTTCATATATTGTTGCTTATCTGTACTTGGTTTCAATTTCCCCCACCCCCCAATAATATTGATAGAAGCATTAAATCTCTATAACTAAATCGCTTAAGATTCAAAAAGTTAAAAAACTTTCTTTTTTTTCTAGAAATGATAAATACATATTTACATTCCAACACATGCTTAAGTTGTAGCTAAAATCTCACCTTTCAAAACCTCTTCCTAGATAGCTTACGCCCAGGGATGTAGCATCAGTGGATGCGGGTGATGTATTACATACTTCGGCAATTTCCCTAGTGAACACTTCCGTACTACATTAATCTTATTAGCATAATCCTTGCCGAAGAGTATGTTCTGAACAATCGTGTTCCATGAATTGCTGTTAGTGTATTATGAGAGTCATGAAAAGTAGAGCGTGTGAATAAGGTTAGTTCATGCTGCACGCCAGACTTAGCAGGTGATGTGGGCGTAGTAGAAGTAACACAGAAGAGTACAATGGTTAAAGTTCTTTAAATTGAAGTTTTTGGTATTTTGCATGGCAGTGAAGGTTAGTTTTGTACTTTTAGCATCTTGTGAACATGTTAGATTACAAAAAGCAACATTTCGGGTGATAATTATGACTGTAGTGAAGTGGAAAATACTTCAAGCAACTGAGAGCAGAGTATGTACATTGTTGATGTACCTCTGCACGAGTCACTATGAGGAAACACGTGTTGTAGAGAGAGTGCTTGCTGCATTGCTTATAAACTAAGTGCACCAAAAATAGAATCTGAGTGTTGTGCAATCAACAATCTGAAAGTGAGACACTTCCATCATTAAAGTTTTACTGAAAAAGAAAACATAAAGCAGGACCCTTGAAGCATTATTTGTTTGAGGCATTTTAGTGATAAAGTGTATGAAAGTAAAGCATGGCTCTATGGATGCAGGGCCCTAAATTGTTTTGTTGGTTATGTCTTTTATTTTCTAAAAAAAATTCAGTTTGTACTGCAGAAGGATATGGCAATTTGAACAACATATATAAAGCAGTAAAAAAATGCACAAATATTCCTGCAATCACATTATTTGCGAGAAAGAACTAAAATGTTTGGTAAAATAAGGAGAATAGAATTTTGTTTAAGTGACCAATATCATTTATCAATTGAGCAATATAATATGGAAGTTAGAACAACTAATTAAATAAGAGTTAAATAATGAAGCCTGGAACTCAAGTACTTACGATAGTAAGTTGCCACAAACGGTGTATCTCGGATGCGAGAGCTCCTAGTGGTTTACTGGGGAAATATATGAGCCAAATGGATAATTTAATGTCAGGACGGCACGTTGGCCATGTTAGTTCAATGGGTTAGAGCGACTGGATGGAAACCAGGAGATCCGTGGTTCAAATCCCGGCCATGTTGACTATCTATCAAAAACCTTAGCCTATATACGGCTAGTATGAAGAAATTAATTTCCATCAATTAACTAAAATAATAAGAATTAAATGATGAAGCCTGGGTCTCAAGTTCTTACGATAGTAAGTTGCCACAGACGGTGTATCTCGGATGCGAGAGCTCCTAGTGGTTTACCAGGGAAATATATGAGTCAAATGGATAATTTAATGTCAGGACGGCATGTTGGCCATGCTAGCTCAATGGGTTAGAGCGACTGGATGGAAACCAGGAGATCCGTGGTTCAAATCCCAGCCATGGCATTGAATTTTTCCTGTTGACTCTTATCTATCAAAAACCTTAGCCTATATACGGCTAGTGTGAAGAAATGATTAATTTCCATTAATTAACTAAAATAATAAGAGTTAAATGATGAAGCCTGGGACTCAAGTACTTAAGATAGTAAGTTGCCACAAACGGTGTAGTTCGGATGCGAGAGCCCCTAGTGGTTTACTGGGGAAATAATATGAGTCATATGGATAATTTAATGTCAGGACGGCACGTTGGCCATGTTAGCTCAATGGGTTAGCTGGATGGAAACCAGGAGATCCGTGGTTCAAATCCTGGCCATGGCATTGAATTTTTCATGTTGACTCTATATTATGTATTATCGATACAGGATAAATGACGGGACCTTAAAAAAATGACGTAAATGGCAGGGGATGTAAATAAGGGTTGTTACTGTAGCTTCCAGGAATTGATTTGAGCTGTTACCATAGTTACAGTCTGTATGCTTCCAAAGCTTGTCTGAATACATATGAGGAGTGAATTGAATTAACAGATTTTCCATAAATTGAGAAACACACAACATATTAAAGCTGTCAAATGCAACACACTTGTGACTAAAATTCGGCCCATATGCAAAATGCTAACATTTAACAAGTTTTGTTAAATATTAATTCTTATGACATGGCTTAATATATAAATAATAGGCATATTCTTAATGATAATATAAATTAATAGACAACAAATCTAATTCCATTAAAGGAGATGTTTAATGTAATACTTTGTTGTAAATAAGATTTCCAGTTACTCTGCTTGTAAAAACTATTCAATAATATAAGTATTAAAGTTATTGTCATGTAGGAAACTTGCATAACGAAGCATATGAGGCAGGGATTTGCTATTAACAATATACATTTGATCCACAAATTTTGGCAACCACAGAGCAGTCATCATTGTTTAAAAATGATACTTTTATTAATGCATCCATACAGAGTAAATTATCCATTTGTGCCCTTTAAAGTCTTTATCCATATTATGCATGATAGGAAAAATGTAGTAACAGTGACGTCAAAATTAATTGAAAAAACTATTTGTAGTTGGTTTTTTGATACTTTGTCACTTACATTATATATTTTTAATCGGAAGCCATCACCTCCATTATCAACCTCTTTCCAACTGTCTATTGATATCTGCTTTCCTCTCTCTCGCATTGGAACTATGAACTTCATTGTCAACTGGCAGGATTTCAAAGTTCATTATTCGGTCCTTATTTTTCCAAATGAATATGTTCTCCCATGTTGTCAGTTTATTTTGGTTTATCATCACTCCTTTAAGTAATTTTGGATTTGGATCAATGTCATGGTTTTTGTTCCAAAAATGAAATGCTACCACTGACTTATCTTCTTGTTTCATTTTTGTTTCTAAAGTGCTCTTTGACTCTGATTTTTAGGTTTATTTTCAGTTTGACTTGTGTAGCATTTTTCATAATTCTTACAACTTTTGAAAGTAATGAGTTGGCATTTCAAACACAAACATCACTCAAAATATCCTTACTCGGACATGTTTCGGAGAACAATTTGTCCCCTTCTTCAGCAGTTATCCAAGTAAGGATATTTTGAGTGATGTTTGTGTTTGAAATGCTGACTCATTACTTTCAAATGATAAATACATCAATGTTCCTAACCTTCTGCTTCATAATAATATTCTTCAACTTATTTGTTATTGATAACTTTGAGAAAAATATGCAAAAATAAAGCTCTACCCAACAATATACATTCATCATCAATGCAAGTATATGGCACCACTTCATGTGATACTAAATGCTTTATAACTCATATACTTATGAAAGGGTAGAGCCAGACTGAAAAATTCAATGCCATAGTTGGGATTTGAACCACGGATCTTCTGGTCTCCGTCCAGCCACTCTAAACCATTGAGCTACTATGGCCAATGTGCCAACATGACATTAAATTTTCCAACTGATCCATGTTTTTCCCGGTAAACCACTAGGAGTTCTCATAAACACATGAGACAACTACTTTAATGGCGACTTACTATTCTGTAAGTACTTTAAGGCCCGGGCTTTACAGTTCGGACCACTATTAGGTACAGTTAATGGAAATAATTGTTCTTTCACACTAGCCATGTGTAGGACGCACTATGAAAGTGTAGAGACAGACTGAACAATGCATTGCCATAGCGAGGATTTGAACCACAGATCTTCTGGTCTCCATCCAGCCGCTCTAAACCATTGAGCTACTATGGCCAATGTGCCAACAATACATTAAATTCTCAGGAGAATTTAATGACGAAGACTAGAAGATCTGTGGTTCAAATCCCGGTTATGGTATTGAATTTTTCAGTCTGGTTCTACCGTTTCATAGTGCGTCCTACACATGGCTAGTGTGAAAGAACAATTAATTTCCATTAATTGCACCTAATAGTGGTCCGAACTATAAAGTCCGGGCCTTAAAGTACTTACAGCATAGTAAGTCGCCATTAAGATGTCTCATGTGTTTATGAGAACTCCTAGTGGTTTACCGGGTAAAACATGGGGTCAGTTGGAGAATTTAATGTCATTTTAGTTAATTGATGGACATTATGTATTCTTATGATTTGCAAGAATCTGTCAGTGATAAAAACCATTATTGTACCTGGTGATGAACGGTACTGACCACATCATCTCTGTGCCTCTCTCACACCCTCTGCAATGTGTATGTGGTTATGAGGCTGGCATTTGAGATTGTTAATCTTGGCCTGCCATGGGCTCTGTGCCACAGTTATATTGTTACACATTAGTACTGCTCTTATAATGAAGGCTCACATATGTACTGAACGTGTTAAAGCAAATATTTTAACACATGCATGTTTTTAAATACAGCACATATACTGCATGTGTTTTGGAATATCTTCTGTTAATGAATAATGTGTTTCTAAATGTCCTTATAATGCGTTTCCACCATTTTTGTGTTTTTTTTTTTTTTTTTTTTTTTTGAGGTAGAGGGTTTTATATGCTCATATTTTATAATATTATTAGAAGAAAAGTTGTTTGACAAAATTACATTTTTAATATTTCAGGAAAGGTAGTCATAGATGCATTCAGATTAATAAACCCAAACATGATGGTACTAGGTCAGGAGCCAAGACAAACCACTTCCAATCTTGGTCACCTGCAAAAACCTTCAGTTCAGGTACAAATATTCACATTTATTGTAGTGCAGATTTTGAATTAACTAGTTTTAAGCTGTGTATTGATGACAAATCAGCCTTATTTTAAAAAATTAAATTTTATTTTTGTTATTAAAATATGTATTATGCCCGATTTCCCCAACAGATGTTAAAATCGACGTTAACAAATGTAACGTAACAAATGTCACAGCACTAAAACTAATGTTAAATTTCTTGCATTTCACCAACATCTTTTCTTAAAATGTTAACAAACCTGTGTTAACGCCAAGAAACTTGTAAATATCACAGCTATAGAAGGCTATGGATGATTTTCTGAACGTACTCCGATGCCCTTTTGTTTTCATTTTCGTCTGCACAAATGGCAGATGTACAAAATCATAAATAAAGCCGTGAGACAATTTTCTCATCGACGGAGAAAGAATTGTTAATTGAAATGGTGACGAAGTGTAAGGATATCGTGGAAAATAAGAGGACGGATGCAGTGAATGTAAAAGAGAAAGATGTTGCGGGGAAAATATTGGAAACAAATTTAATTCAAATGCATGTGTCATTACTACAAGCACTTGTCAGTATTACGTAAATTTAAAACGAAGTGCGAAGAACAAGTGCCTTAAACGTTTCAAGACGGAGGGTGAACAATGTATTATCCACATAATTCAGTGAATTATAAAATAGCAAAGTTATTAATACTTGAAGCAAAGGCGAAATCGGCATATTCCTTTTGATGTATATTCTAACTCATTACGTAAATTTAAAACGAGGCGCGAATAAGGACAAGTGACTTGAATGTTTCAAGACGGCAGGTGGACAGTGTATTATCCACATAATTCAGTGAATTATAAAATCGCAAGGTTACTAATAATTGAAGCTAAGGCGAGATAGTCATATTCCTTTCGATGCATGTTCTAACTCAGTATTACGTAAATTTAAAACGAGCGAAGAAGGGCAAGTGACTTGAACGTTTCAAGACGGCAGGTGGACAATGTATTATCCACATAATTCAGTGAATTATAAAATCGCAAGGTTATTGATACTTGAAGCAAAGGCGAGATCATCATATTCCTTTTGATGCATGTTCTAACCTCTCTTGTACTTCCGCAGTAACCTTCATAGCAACATGTTTTGACAGTCTATACCTCCGTAAAACAGTTTTCTTCGGATAGCTCCTCAAAATCATTTCTCCTCATAGTCCGTACTCTATTATGAATGCCATTTAGACGGTCTTAAATATAGCAAATCGACATCAACAGCTGAGTTCATACTCGCCATCTTGACTATTTACAATTGTTAAGGACTTAACATTAGAAATTCGGCTTGTTAATTTAACATGAGATTTAACACGAGTGTTACGCTAACACTTGTTGGTGAAATGCAATTTTTGTTTTAACTATTGCTAAACTCGTGTTAAGTCTTAACATTTGTTGGTGAAATCGGGCATTAGTATTTTAGCTTCAGTTTTAATAACATCTATCATGTGTGTTTGGAGGAATTTAGAAACAGTGACGTCAAAATTAATCATTAAAAAAATAGTTTTATAAATAGACTACAAATAGTTTTTACAATTAACATCTATCATTTTCAACTGCTCATTAGAGATTAATATGTTGACTTTTTGCAGGCATTAATCCATGGACTGAACAGACATTATTATTCTATCAGTATTAATTATCGAAAAAATGAACTAGAGCAAAAGATGTTGCTGAACCTTCACAAGAAATCATGGATGGAAGGTCTGATGCTGGCAGACTATTCAGATCATTGCAAGCTCAATGAGACAACTGTTACAGATATGCTAGACCTTGCAAGAAATTATAATAAGGTACAGTTCTATCTTAAAAAATAATCTTTTTTTTTTTTTTAAATTACATAGTGATAATTGTGGGTCATTAAGCATGTTTCTCAACTGCATCAGGAAAGCACTGACTAAAGAAAATGGCCATAAATGTGATTGCGTCTTGTGTAAATAAATTTCCAAACATGCAATTGAAATGCTTGGATAGAGTATATGGTTTCACAGTAGAGGGCAGAATGATGTATGGCATAGAAATTTGAGGGCTTGATGATGGTTGGACGACATTAAATGTGATGGACAATTTTGTAGACTTGTGCTAGGATTATATATATCTTCGCCAAATAACATTGCTTTAATGGAATTGGGAAGATTAGGCTACAGAAGTAAGGTGTTTTGAAGAGTACTGAAATATTGTTACAGAATGTCGAAGTCAGAAGAAGAGAACATTATATAACAGTACGTTTTACAAAAGTAAGGTGATCGAAAGAGTACTGAAGTATTGTTACAGAATGTCGAAATTAGAAGAAGAGAATATTATGTAACAGTGCATATTAATGCAAACAAGATTTAAGGGGAAAGAATCATGGACATATAAAATTAAAAATATTCTGGAGGAAATTGGTTTGGGAGCAATGGAACTTGATAGAGAAAAAAAGAAAAATGAATGGTAGAAAGAAGCAATTGATTTGGCATGGTTGAGAACAGGGATGATCTGTTTAAGAAGGATAAGGAAGTAGATATAATCAGGGAAAATGTCCAATGTGTGATGATGAAGAAAGCACATGGCATTGTATTTTAGAATGCAAGCAAACTAAAATGTGAAGGAATTTGCACCTTTTGCGAAAGTGAGTTTACCAAATTAAATAAGAGGTGCAAGAATTTTAAACTCAAGATCAGAGGGAAATGTTAAAAAACTGGGAAAATATATAGGTAAAGTAAGGCGGAAATGGCTGTGGAAGGTAAGTAATACTGAGTGAAAGAATGAATAATGGAAAAAATTTTGATTGAGATATAAAGGAAATTTTTAACATTTTTATGTAAAGATATCCCATTATATAGACAACCTGGTGTTGTAGATAACGGCAAAACATAGGTAATGCAACATGTAAAATTAAAGAAATTTGAAATCATAAAGATTACACTAGTTGACAAAAATTAACTTTTTTCTTTCATAAGAATTAAAATAATATTTTCTAGAAGTATTCTTTGTGCTGAATTCAAATAAAATTTTAGTTTTTCCCCATCGGGCAAGGGTTTTGTGTGATGTTTTTTGAATTTTTGTAATCTAAAAAAATCTTAACTAGTTATCTAACTCAAAATTATAACTACTCATTCTGATTTATCTAGAAAATGGTAGATAGTGATTTTTGGGCATATTTTGCATCTGAAACCTCTCTTTTTTGGTCCAACAGTAGTCAGACAGCATATTGGAACTCCACTTGCCTTGGTACCTCTTTTCCATAGTAGAAATTTGCTGATGAAAATGCTCACCGTGCTCATCGCTGATAGCTCCGAGATTTTTGGGGAAGAAGTCTAAGTGAGAGTCCAAGAAGTGAATTTTTAAAGACATGTTGCATCCCATAACTTTATAAGAATGCAGAAGATCAGTCAGTGTCACGATAGTTTTCTACTTTATGGTGTCCAAGAAAATTGAAACAAACTTTTGAAAGACTGCCAGGCTGCTTTCTCCAGTGGATTTAACAGTCCTTTGAAATGCTCATCACCAGCTAATGACTGAATTTGTGATCCTATAAAAATTCCTTCTTTAAGTTTAGCATCACTGACTTTGGGGAATTTCAACTTCAGGTACAGTCTGATGGATTCATCAGACTGTTTACCCATAGCTTTGACGAAATTTTTCATTACTCCTAACTTAATATGCAATGGAAGTAATAATATTTTTTCAGGATTCACTAAAGGAACATATGACGCATGTCAGGGATAAGATATTCATGTTTAGGCCATGATTTTTTAACATAGTGAGACTTCCTATCTCGCTGTCCCAGAGGCACAAAACAGCAAAATTTGGTGAACCCAAGTTGCACACAAAGCAGTGACCTTTAAATCACCACAGATATTCCATTGATATTTTCCATATTGTATTTTATCTAAAATTAGTTTCATATTTTGATATGTCTTGCATATCAGCGGCATGCGCTAGAGGTATTGATGGAAGTTCATTCCCAATATGTAGCCGTACAGCCTTCAAACTAACTTTAGATAAATCTATGAATAGTAGCCACTCATCTAGCGTGTGTTGAAGCCCAAGGGTTTCTATAATTGAACAAATATCAGTACAAAACACAATGCCATTTTCTTCAGAGAAGCAGTCCTTGAAATCATTCTGGCGGCCACAATAACTACATATTCTTACTTCCTTTTGGAGTAGATTCCACTCTTTGAGTCTGGAAGTTAAACCTTCAGCTTGGTGTTTAGACAGATTTAAATCCCGAATCAGGTCATTAAGGTCTTTCTGATTGGGAAAGTATGGTTCTGATGAACAGGTATTGACTTCATATGTAGGATAATTTTTATTTTCATCTGAAGCATTTTCAGTTTCAGTTAGGTCAGAATCAGAGTTATCACCTAAGGTTGTATCTGCATATACTGGTTCATTGTGTAAGACAGGTCTTATTGCAGATTGCAAATTCGGCTTCTTAACTGTATGTTTTGTTTTAGATGTGATTCCTTTTATAGTTGTCAAACAGAAATAACAATCACTTAAATGATCCTTCCGTTCCCTCCAAATCCCTCCAAATTGCAAATGGCATACGATGTGTACCATTTGAACAGGTCTGTACGTGTTCAAACTTGAATGAACCTGCACAGCCTTGTTCTTCAGCATAATATTACAAATCATTTCCTTGTATACAGCTTGGATAAAATCACAACATTTAAAGTAAAGGTTCCTATAACAGGTCAATGAAAACGCTAAAATCCAATTTTAAAAAGTAGCTGTCACAAAAAACTGTGCCTGATGGAAAAATTCTGACTACATATCTGAGTTCAGTATGAAAAAAATACACTAGATTCACTAATGAGATTTCTTGTGCAGAAAACCTTGTCAACTAGTGTTATTGTAACTGAGTAATATTTAAACGTTATAATTATAAAAAAAAAAAAAATATTCTACATGTGTAATACATTAATGTAACTTTTGTGTTAAGAAATAAGCTTTCATACTTTTTTGCATAATCTCATTTACTTTTTTAAAATCAGAACATGTTTCAGGAATCGAGATTCAACTGTATTGGAACACCACAGTGAAGCGAAAAATTATTAAATTTTAGATGAGTCACGTTTTTTTACACATCTGCTTCACTTTCGTACCTATTTTGAGGACATGTTTCGCAAATCTTCGCTTGCAAGCGAAGATTTGCGAAACATGTCCTCAAAATAGGTACGAAAGTGAAGCAGATGTGTAAAAAACGCGACTCATCTAAAATTTAATAATGTTTCAGGAATGTTACTCCCATTATCAGCTGGCAACTGACTAGTTGTCTTGTAGGTTCTGGTGGGGGTGGTGGCGGTGATATGAACTTGCTGAGCTAATCGTGGCAGTTCGAAGTTCATAATTTGATCTGGGATTTTTGTAACAAGGATGTTTTCCCATACTGAGAGTTCACTAAAAACAGTAAAGACAAAATGACAATTTTGTTGCCTTTTATTTCCTAAACTAAATGGTTTAAGATACATAAGCCTAAAAACAACATAAGATCATAATATTGCAGTCAGCAATGTAACTTTAAAATAAATACATATACACAAAAGTTGATAAAGACAACAAAATTATCGTTTTAGAAAATGATGATTTTGTGAATAGTAATTAATACCTTTACTGAAATTAACCACAACCCAATCTAAAGTTTGCCTCAGTGAATACAGTAGTATAGTAAAACAAGTTGGAGTTATGCAAGAAGAACCTAAACAGAAGCTCAGCCTCAGTAACAGTATTACCTAGACCATATGCTTGTCCAAGATACATAAACCTGAAAACAACTTAAGACCCATAGTGAAAAACATTGACACTCCCAAGATATCAAAATCTAACCATCAAGAACACATCTGAACTATTAAGAAGGTTAAAAAACATGAACATTTTCACTAAAAGATATCTTGGTCTCTTTTGATGTTACAATCCTATTTCCCAGCATTCCAAAAGATAAACTACTCTAAACTGAATAATTGATTCAATTCTATGAATTCTTCCGATTGTGACAGCTTTGTCAGATTAATGAAACTGTATAGATCAAAACTTCTTTAGCTTCAACAATAGATTCTTCAAACAAACCATTGGACTAGCTATGGGTAACCCACTATTACTCTTTTTGGCTGATTATAAATGAGTTGTTTAGAAAGACTTCCTTCCCATTACTGTTCAAAAACTGTTTTAGGTAATCCGACATATGTACTATAGCACCAAGAAAATCACTGGACAGTGCAATGAAACTTTTCAGTGTTCAAGGTAGATATATACAGTTCACAATGGAATCGAAAAAAAAAATTGCTTTGTATCTTTTCTGGACATCAAAATCATAAGGTACAGCCAGAAACTTACTTTTGGAATTTACAAGAAACCCTCATACACAGACAAATACCTATACATAAAGCTTCAACCCGAAATCCCACCAGTTTGCAGTCTTCAACTATTTAATAGGCAGACTACTTAACATTCCTCCCAGCAAAGTAGAACATAACAAGGAACACCTGCATATACTCCACATAGCATCAGTTAATGGTTTCAGCCCACAAAAAAGTTAAAATCATAGGGGAAACTGCCACATTAAAATCTTGAAAGGAAATTTTCCAATACAAGAAATTCACATATCCTTCGGCAGACCAAAGATTTAAGAACATTTTCAGAAAACAACATAGTTTTAGTATCTCAAAATAGATGCACCATGCAAAACTTACCCTGCACATCCCTAAAAGACAGTTTCCCACAATGAGAGATCAGGCATTTATCAGATAAATTATGCATATTGTGATCAACTATATATACATAGGCAAGGCAAACAGAAACTTGAAAACCTAACCTGATGAGTAAAATACAGACAGATGCAAAAGTCAGCTGTAGTAGCAACTTTTTGCAACAACCAGTAAGGCATTATCCCAGAAGTCAACCTGCTTAGGACAGCAAAATACCCATCTGAAGTCTCAATATGGGAAAATATACACATTACAGAAAACAAATATCGAATTCTGAACTTCAAACTCCCACTGTCAGATTAGCTCAACAAGTTTATATCACCATCTCCAGAGATCTTCAGCATCAATTCAATTAATTGGTTGTCAGCTGATGATATAAGTGAATGTTCCCGAAACATGTTCAGAGTTTACAAAGTATGTGAAGTAATGTAAATATAACCAATGTTAAGTTAATAATAATGTATTTTGTTATTTTTGTGGTTTGTGTAGTTCTGTTTTATATCATTTGATGGAATAACCCATTTTTTTGTAGGCTTTGGAAGATGAAGAAAAGATGACACCTGAACAACTAGCTATCAAGAATGTGGGTAAGCAGGATCCAAAGCGACATCTTGAGGAGAAAGTGGATACATTGATGACAACAAATATTGTGCAGTGCTTAGCAGCCATGCTAGATACAATTGTGTTCAAGTGAAACATCATATACTTCGACTTTAAATTAAAGACATATCTAACTAAAATTTCAAGTAATTACTGAAGAAGAATAATTTTAATCTATTAATAATCCAGAGCTAAATAAAACACTAATTGTAATGAAAAATACTGTGCATTTTGTTAATACATGTTTTTGAAAGATCTGGTGACAATTTATTAAAGATTTTCTTCGTAATAACATAGTATTTAATTTATTATATCATAGTTTTAACTGAAATTTATTTTCACTGTGCATAATTAGACATATTTTACATATAATTATAGGCCGGCTGTTGTATCTCCGGCTCTGACGTTTTGCGATTGCAAGAGGTTGAGGGGGGAGGTTAATAGTACCAACATATAGTAATGAGCAATTGAAAACATATCCTCAAAATTATCTTTAGAATGAAAATATAGGACTATATTAGCTTTAAAACACTGAAATACAACTTACAATTTCATTATCATGCAAGATATTTATTACAACACCACTATTCGAATATTTCGTTCACACCTTTCACACACACTAACAGCATCTGTTGGTAGTACTGGGAATCTCTACATCCGGTGTTGTGGTCAGGAAATTAAAACTGTCTGCTAGCGCCAATCAGCAGTGTCGCTGGTAGGCGTGACTCCCGAACCCAACACTGTGTTGCCAGGTTAAATTTGTTTGAGCCACGTGGTTTTAGCTGCTTGCACTGGTAAACTTTCTTTGCTTATATTTTGCGTGCATGAATTCCGATTTTTAATGTTCGTAAGTCCTATTATTATCGCTATTATAATAATATGGCTCCTGGTTCGTGTAATATGCAAGTACTGAAATATTTAAAATACGCATTATTCCTCTGCTTGAAATTCCCGCTAAAGAACTGGCAACAGCTTGCTTCCTCCTCTCGAGAAATGTCAGAGCCGGAGATAGAACGACCGAACAGTACACTCACATTTTAAAAAGTAATTATTGGGATTTTTATTTCAGAAAATGGGGAAAATTAAATCATGTTTTTCATTGAAATGCAAATCTTGATAAATAGAAACATCATTCTTTTGTATCTTAAAAAATACATAATCAGGTTATGTTAAAATCTAAGAAAGTTTTAAATTTAGAGTCTGAAATACTGCAAACAATTATGCGTGATTGGAGGAATTTGGTAACAGTGACATCAAAATTAATTGAAAAAATTATTTGTAGTCTGTTTATTGACACTTATGCTCAATTTCACCAACAAATATTAAAATTGATGTTAACAAATGTAACGTAACAGTTGTCACAGTGCTAACACTACTGTTAAATTTCTTGCATTTCACCAACCTGTTTTCTGAAAATGTTAACAAATACGTGTTAATGCCAAGAAACTTGTAAATATTACACCTATAGAAGGCTATGGATGAGTCGTATTATTTTCTGAAGGTACTACAATGTGCTTTTGTTTTCATTTTCATCTGCACACAGCTGAAAAAATGGCAGGTGAACAAAATCTTAAACAAAAGCCGTGAGACAAATTTCTCATTGTTGGAGAAAGAATTGTTAATTGAACTGGTGACGAAGTGTAAGGATATTGTGGAAAATAAGAGGATGGATTCAGTGAATGCAAAAGAGAAAGATGTCGCGTGGAAAAAAACTGGAAACAAATTTAATTCAAATGCATGTGTCACTACTACAAGTACCAAACAACTCCATCAGTATTATGTAAATTTAAAATGAGGTGCAAAGAAGGACAAGTAACTTGAACAGTGAATCCACATAATTCGTTGAATTATAAAATTGAAAAGTTATTAATACTTGAAGCAAAGGCGAAATTGGCATATTCCTTTCGATGCATATCTCAGTGTTATGTAAATGTAAAACGAGGAGCGAAGAAGATCAAGTGACTTGAACGTTTCAAGACAGGAGGTGGACAATGTATTATTCATATAATTCAATGAATTAAAAAATTGCAAAGTTATTAATACTTGAAGCAATGGCAAGATTGGCATATTCCTTTCTATGCATGTTCTAACTTCTCTTGTATTTCCGTAGTAACTTTCATAGCAACTTGTTGCGACAGTAGAACATTTTCTTCTGATAGCTCCTCAAAATTATTTCTCCTCATAGGCCATACTCTATTACGAATGCCATTTAGACGGTCTTAAATATGGCAGATTGACATCAACAGCTGAGTTCATGCCCACCATCTTGACTATTTACAATTGTGAAGGACTTAACAACAGAAATTTGGCTTCTTAGTTTAACAAGAGATTTAACACGAGTGTTACCCAAACACTTGCTGGTGAAATGCAATTTTTGTTTTAACTATTGCTAAACTCGTGTTAAGTCTTAACATCTGTTGGTGAAATCAGGCTTTAGTCACTACATTTTTATATTATTGAGGGTCTAGTTTTGGAAGCCATCGCTTCCATCCTCAAGTTCTCTCCAACTAGCATCTGTTGTCGTCTGCTCTCTTCTTTCTGGTGGTGGAACTATGAAAACTTCTTTATCAAATTGTATACTGATGGGATTTCAAAATTTATTACTCAGTCCTTATTTTTCCAAATGAACATGTTCTCCCATGTTGTCAGTTTATTTTGATTTATCACTCCTTTTAGTAATTTGGGATTTGGATCAGTGTCATGATTTTCGTTCCAATAATGAAGTGCTGCTGCTGCTGACCGCCAGAGAAAAGAGAGCAGAGACAACAGACGGTAGTTGGAGAGAGGTTGAGGATGAAAGTGAGGCTTCCGAAACTAGTCCCTCGATAATATAAAAATGTAAGTGATAAAGCGTCAATAAACCAACTAGCATATAGATATTTCGACTACAGTCAATATTTGCAGTATCACCCTATTCTTTGTGCACTTTTAACTGGCGATTAATATTTGCTGACCACATCCTATTCTGTTCTGAAAACTGTAGCAGGATGCTGTTACATCTCTGTGGCCTCATAGTAAGCCATTCCTTTGACAATGAAAGGTGCAAATTCGCATTGCAGAGAGTAATATTAAATACTTATATTTAGCACTTAATTGAATTCCTTTACTGGAAAATCTGTTTGATTGTAAGGTGCTTACAAAATAAGAAGGCAGATGAGGCAGAGGTGATCAAAGCTGGGCAAGTGAAAGTAGCTTATCCTAGAAAGATGCCATTTCCCAGTCCAATGACATGGAAATTAACACAATAGTAGTTTTTCAATTTGCTCTTTGAGCTCAAAGATTTGTAATATATTGCTCTGAAAAGAGCTTACAATTATTAGAGCTTACTAAAAATCAATATTTTAGGTGCCCTATAGCCCAAAATATAAATAATTGAATAAACACTATTGACAGGTTTGCTCAAAATGATTTCATTTCCAGGAATAGAGATATCTCCAGAAGACATTAGTTGAATCTTAGAATGACTTGTTTCACCAACTGAAGTTAAATTTTAATGCAATTTTGAAGTGATTCAGCATATAAGTTAATGCAAATTCTGTTTTATTGAACATGTTAGCTTTAATATATTGTTTAAGCTCAGTGTTAACTAAACATTCTCTTTCCCCTTTGTTGAAGCATTTAATAACAGCAATTTTTTCAAATGACTACTGCAAGCCTAGCTGTTGCAAGTTTGCTGCATTTGACAATTTTTGTTCCTGTTTCTAATGCCTCATAAATCCAAAATATTTTGCTGTGTGTTTGGAATTTTTTACCACATTTTGTATGCCTATTTTGTTTATTTTGTTAAATCTATAAATAGCCAGGATTATATAAGTGCCACCAGTGTGCCAGAATTTCATCCGTTAGGAGTTCTTTTACATGCTAGTAAATCTACTGACATGGGGCTTTCACATTTTAGCACGCTTAAAAACCATCAGTCTAAGCTGGGTTTGAATCCAGCTGAGCCACCCAGACCAACATAAAGAAGTGTGGATGTAAATTTTGTTGCACATAATATTTAAGCTATGCTTAGTTTGTGTTTTAAACCACAACTTTAAATTGTTTTATTTAAAAAGCACTCCTTTTATAGCAATGTTTGTAACACTTCAAATTTATGCTCCTTTTTGATGTATAAATTAAATGTTCCAAGAAATACACTTTTAACATAATTGGTTTAAAATATAATTTGTGTTTATTTATGTGTTTCAACTTTTGTAAAAGTATATACCTATGAAATTTGGATGAGCTTCTTGGTCTAATAATTTGCTGTATAATAATTGTATTGAAAGTTTTGTGAAAGCCATTATGTTAAAACAAAGCACCAAGTATCGATTAAATCCCTGCAGAATTGTGGAAACATGGAGGAACTACACTACAAGAAGCTATACATGATTTAATTGTGAGTGTGTGGAAAACAGAAGAAATGCCTGAAGATTGGTACAAAGGCATCATATGCCGAATATACAAGAAAGGAGATAAGTTGATATGTAGCAGTTATTGAGAGATTATATTGCTGTGTACAGTATACAAGCTGTTTACCTCTATTTTGAAAAAGAGACTAAAACCCCCAGTGGAAGAGATTTAAGCAGAATGCTAGGCAGGAAGGGAAGATCCACCATTGATCACATATTTACTGTGAAACAAGTATTGGAAAAGTTCTGGGAACAGAACATAGATGTGATACAGTTGTTTATTAACTTTCAACAAGTATTTGTTTCTATTGATAGGGATAAATTAGTGGAGATATTAAGGGAGTTCAAGATACCAGAAAAGTTAGTGCAACTAGTGGAATTAACTATGAGGAATACAATGGCAGACGTGAAAATTCACTCTGAGATTGGCAGCTTCTTTGAAGTGAATCAGGGATTGAAACTAGGAGATGGTTTAGCACCAATCCCATTCAATTTGGCATTAGAATCAGTGATTAGAAAGTTAAGGGTAGACACCAGTGGAACATTACTTAATAAAACGGCTCAACTAGTTGGATTTTTTTCTTTTTTTTTTTTTAAGTTACGTCCTCCAACGTTAAGTCATATCAGACAATGAATGAAATGGGTGAAATGATGCTCAAATGAGCCCAGGGTTCATAGAGCTTAGAGGTACCCAACATTCGTCTTTCAGGATAAGGAAAAACCCCTGGAAAAACCCTTGTCCAAATAACTCACCCTGAACAAGATTCGAACTCAAGATGTCTTGAACGTGAGGTAGACACGCTACCAACTACCTTACCAAGGCGGGCACTAGTTGGATATGCTGATGATATTAATGTGATGGGAAGAACAACAAGGATGGTTAAGATCAATGGAAAAAAACAAACAAAAAACAAAAAAGTAATGGTGAAGACTCGGAGAAGGCAGTGTGTGGAACATCAACTTGTTCTTGAAGGATTTAAAGTGGAAGTAGTGGATGAGTTCATATACCTTGGCATACATCTAACCAACAAGAATGATGAAATAGTAGAAGTACAGGCAATGATCCAAGCTGCCAATAGAGCATACTATGCAGTATTACCTCTGTTCAGAAGAAGAGATATAAACCAAAGCATAAAAGTTATACTATGCAAAACTGTCATTCGTAGTATAGTGATGTATGGAAGTGAAACGTGGATCTGTACCAAAGAAATCTGTGGAAGTGATCGACTCCTTCAAAAAGAAAATCTTGAAGAGAGAGTATTTACCCATATGTGTACAAGGGGAACGGAGAATTAGGTATAATAATGAACTATATTCCCTGTAGGGGAGGTATCCTTGTTGCATGCTATTTGGATTAAGAGACTTTAATGGGCAGGTCATCTAATTAGGATGGAAGAACATTGAATCCCAAAGAAGGTATTCCTAGGAGACTTTGGAGCAGCTCATAACTGCGAAGGTTCCAGTGGGAAGGCCACATAACAAATGGGAAGACGGTGTACAACAGGATTCAACAAATATACTCAAGATCTGGAATTAGCTAAAAATGTGTACCATTGCTGGATTATGGATTGCAGGAATTCATGTGCCTTTTTATAATATGCATTTTCAAAGAAAACAATCATTGCATTGTACTAAAAAAGTTAGTCATGGACATCATGTACCTAATACATAAGATTACTTGCTTTGCATGCATTGTTTAGTTTGTGTAGTGTTTGTATTACAGTGGCATTTGCAAACCCAAAATTCCGTGATTATTGTATATAGGTTTGTGGATGTCAGGTTAAATATCTGTATTTAATGACAATAAATAGCAATAAAAGCAGTAACAACAGTACAGATGTGATTTTCAGGTTGCTGCATTTTCCCATTGGAATAAAGTATAAATTGTGTATATGGCTCTTTTATTTGGTATGCTGTAAGTAAAATAGCTTCACATTCATTCATCTGAGTTTGATTTCATCAAACTTACTAGAACATTAGATGGCAGCACAACACCAAGCCAGATGCAGACACTGGATGCATCATCAGTCAACCACAGAACTGACAATAGGGAAGAAGTTCCCAGATACTAGTCTTCATTAAAAAACTTGTAAGTGGAGAAAAGTATATACAAGGTTGACTCATTTGCCTAATTTTAGAAACAATGGCACTTCACTTTCTGAAATACTTCTTTTTATTCTATATCAAGTAATGTAGTTTACCTTATGTCCAACTTATTTGTGGTAGGAGAGGAATTATTACAATGCCCGATTTCACCAACAGATGTTAAAATCGACATCATCAAATGTAATGTAACAACTGTCACAGCGCTAACAAAGCTCTTAAATTTCCTGCCAACCTGTTTTCTGAAAATGTTAACAAACATGTGTTAACGCTAAGAGACTTGTAAATATTACAGCTATAGAAGGCTATGGATGAGTCGTATTATTTTCTGAACGTATTGTGATGCACTTTTGTTTTCATTTCATCTGCACACAGCTGAAAAAATGGCAGGTGAACAAAATCGTTAACAAAAACTGTGAGACAAATTTGTCATCGATGGAGAAATAATTGTTAATTTAATTGGTAACGAAGTATAAGGATACCCTGGAAAATAAGAGGATGGATGTGATGAATGTAAAAGAGAAAGATGTCACGTGGGAAAAAATTTAATTCAAATGCATGTGCCACTACTAGAACCACAAAAGGACATTTCAAGACGGGAGGTGGACAGCTGGATAGTGTATTAGTCACATAATTCAGTGAAGTATAAAATCACAAAGTTATTAATACTTGAAGCAAAGGCGAGATCAGAATGTTCCTTTCGATGCTGAAATTATGCAAATTTAAAATGAGGAGCAAAGAAGGATGAGTGACAAGTAACTTGAACATTTCAAGACAAGAGCTGGATAGTGTATTATCCACATAATTCAGTGAATTATAAACTCACAAAGCTATTAATTCATGAAGCAAAGGCAAGATTGGCATACTCCTTTCTATGCATGTTGTAACCTCTCTTGTAATTCCACAGTAACCTTCATAGCAACTTGTTTAGACACACTATGCCTCTGTAGAAAATTTTCTTCTGATAGCTCCTACAAATAATTTCCTCTAATAGACACTACTCTATAATGAATGCCATTTAGAAGGTCTTAAATATAGCATACCGACATCAACAGCTGTGTTCATGCACGCCATCTTGACTACAATTGTTAAGTACTTAAGAACAGATATTTGGCTTGTTAGTTTAACAAGAAGTTTAAGACGATTGTTAAGCTAACACTTGTTGGTGAAATGCAATTTTTATTTTAACTATTGCTAAACTTGTGTTAAGCCTTAACATCTGTTGGTGAAATCAGGCATTGGTAATGTTACCAAAGATGGGCTAAAGAACATGCAGTCTCCTTAAACCATGTCAACATTACATGAAGAAATATTCTACATACCCTAAATGTACATAGTGGCTGCCAATTATTAGTTAGAGAGGAAGGCAGGTTATGTAACAGAAACGCGATCTAACTAAAGTAATGTTAGCCAAGAGGAATGGAAGTGAAACTGAGTCATAATTATAGAGAGAATGTAAATACACGAAAAAGGTGTATAACATTTGCAGGAAGTGTTACAAAGTGAAGATTTTGTTTTTCTTTATTCTCTTTAGCTGTTAATTACTAATGAAAATCCACATTTAAAATAATGTATTCACCAGTAATTGGCAACATTTATTTCCAGTAAAATTCTAAGTTGAAAACATTCCATTTATCAATCACCTGCCCCATGTAACTCTTACTAAACTTTGTATTTGATTCATAAATGTACATTACGAAATACATTTCCATTTTACTATCCGCTGCTCATTTGTGTGATCTTATAATTTCACAGTCATTTCAGGTTATGTGGTTTATGCCTCTAAAATGTAACTCCATATTTTCATAATCATGTATTATAAAATATATTCCTATTGTAAGGTTATTTACCTAATAGATAACTGCATGAGCTTATGATTTCAGTTATTTCAGGTTATTTGGTATACAAATTTAGTTGTTTTGGTATGAAGGGATTCTGATTTATTCTGTAATTGTGGTGCTCAGTGTTGCATATCAGAGAACTTAAGGGTTGAGTGGAATGTATGCATAAGTAAAATGTTAGTATTGAATGGCAACGAGACTGCAGGTATCTTAGCCAACTCTTACTTACTCTTTATGTGAAATGTTAGCTATAGCAGTGCTACTGCAGTTATACGCCAGTAGAAATTTCCCCCAGTCTCAAATGACTTCAGGAGTGCGAAGACTTCACTTATGGGAGCATGCTTTTATTCTGGTCTGGTCTTTTGCCAACACGATCGCCAATGTCTGGCAATGTGTACATGGATGACATATATCTGAAGAAGAAGTCGGGAAACTGATTATTGTTCAACATGGCAAATGGTTGCAGAAAATACTTTTTAAAATTGAAAATTGCATAATAAAGGAGTAAGTAGATTTGGTTGGATTCACAATTATTATTATTATTATTATTTACTTTCATTACACTTAATTGAAATGCAGCTGTCATTTCTCATGGCAGCTTACTTCCTCCTTCGTGAATCAGCAGGTAGCTGACCTTGAGCATGTTTATCATTTAAACCTGCTTTCTTTGTGATGTCAACCAGTATGTGTCCTTGATCGCGTTACTTTCTCACGGCAGACTTATGCGATTGCCAAAGATCTCAAAATAATTCGCAATACAGGCAAATTCTATCTTCCGACCACCTTAACACTTAAGAACTATTACATACCAACAGGTATGTGGTAAAAGTGTAGTTAATGTAACGTCTGTAAAATAATAAAAAAATCAGTATAGATAACCGTCATTCTGAAATCTGTAACGTGAAGAAATTCAGGCACCTTATGGCAAAGAGCTGAAATAATTCAAGCAAAAATTGGAATCGAAATATACGACATTTTGCTGCGAAAAGAGCCGATGCCACCTGTAGTGGATAACCCAGTCGTAACCAATCAATGATACAGAATGTCAAGCGGCCATCACCTATGGTGGAAACAGTAGTATGGAATAATAAATGGTCTCACAAGACTACAGAATAATCTAGAACACGTGGGCATGTTTAACATACGAAGTGTTGTGGAATCCCATGTAATATGAAAATAATAAGAGTATACCTGCCACAAAGTAAATACATAGGGTGACTACCCGCAAAAGAGTAGGTTCGCAAGATAAGCAATATGTAACCTCATCTCTGGACCGCATTCCAGTAATATCTGTAGTTGGGAAAGTTGGAGCACTCCCAACGGGCAAGAAGATAGCGTAAAGCTAACACGGGGACAGAATGAATCAAGGGGAAGTTCTATGTTTTATCACAAGAGGTGTCGAATGCTGAAATTACAAGTCAGAGAAAGCGATTGAGACAGACCTGTAATGGGAATAAAGTTGCAATATTATTGGTGCCCCATAGAAAGATGTCAGTTAACATCTCGCATACGATAAGAGCACCTTGGACTGCGAACCCCAGTTTTTACAAAATACACACAAAGGAGGTGAAACATACCTTGCAGACTTTGATGTAAGCTGGAAATATATAACCCGCCAGTTAAACAGACGATCAAATGTGAGTCTCAGGAAATAATACGAGGTAAGCTTACGCATCTGTGGGAGCCACAGAGAACTGTAAAAGGACGAATCTGGTGTCGGATTGAGAACAACGGCAAGCAGTGACGTTCATCGAGAAGTCAGTAGTCTGTCCAAATGTAGATTTTAATATCAGGATCTATTATTTTACAGAGATTTTACTTAAGTTAGAATGATGTGGATTATTATTGATTTTCAAGGCGTTCATAATATTTAAAGAAATAGGAAAATTTATTACTACTAGATATGCACATGACAATATAACCCGCAAACTCTATGGCATTGTCAGTGGAAAACCTGCATGGGAATCAACTCCATTTCAGCGATGTAAATCAAATAGTACCAAACTAAGAAGCAAGCAAGCAAGCCTTCACTTGTAGTCACAGAATACCCCACAGTATACTCGGCTCACAATGTAAGTTTTGGAACTGGATTTATGTCGAATCGTATAGAAGGATGGCGAATTATGCCCCTCGTTGAGGTGATCATTTGGAACAGGGTTGGAATTGATGATTCTTGAAGTCCCAGCTTACCTCGGCGTGGCTTCAGTCGGTTGAGCTAGATATCTTCTTTTACAGGGGTGGTACGGCGGAAGGAAATTTTACGTAAAATGAGTAATCATTTTCCTCTGTATTAAATAATGTAGAAACTTTTATTTCCTTACTTCAATTAACACCAGTTCGAACAAGATGTATGATACAACATTTATAACACTATTCTTACACAAGATTCACTTGATGTGACGCGTTTATCTGGATGCGTGCAAGAATCAAAAGTTTTATACGTTTTTTTTACTACCGTGTATAATAATTAAATTGTGTGTCTTCTAGCGATGATATTTAATGTAAAGATTATCTAGTTATAATCGATGATGGTTACGAGAATAAACTTATACTCTTCCGCACACAACGGCGTTTAAGAAGAGAACCTTACATCCGTTCACGGCGACTGTTAGGAGAAGAATGACCGGTTCCGCTTCTTCTACACATTAGCATTTCGCTAATAGTTCAATCCCTCTAGAGGAATATTGAATATCCTCCATGGCAACGTAAAATCTTCTATATCTGATTGGTCCACGTTTTACGATATACGCGTCACACCAATCACAAATAAGTTTGTTATTCCACACTTTTGTGACGTCATTTCCACTTACATAGCTTCTCTGTGCGTGACTCACTCTACATAACCTCACATAATACAATATTTGAAACTCTTTGGGGACAACATAAAATAACTGTTTCAGATGCCCCTCTTCAGAATATATGGAAAATTAACTTAAATCTCCCAATAATATTGTTCCATATATTCTGAAGAATGCCCCAATAATTAAACATTATTACAACAATGAACAATCAATACAATTTAAAATAACAATATAAAATCAGAAATTATTCGAACACAATAATAATAAACAAAACATTTTTCAGTAATTCATAAGCATATTATTATTATTTTTTTTTTTTAAATCATTTATTCTTGTGAGTGTAAAGGCTTTTGAATGGTTTTAAAAGTGTTTTGTGATATTTTCCTATCATTTTATTATCATCGTCTCTTAATTCGTACGTATGATCCCCAAATTTTCTTACTATTTTATATGGACCTTTATATAACAAATTCATTCTCCAATAGGATTTGATTTTAGAACTGGAGATATTAAATGTCTTTACGAGAACTTTATCATTTATTTCAGGATTCCATTTCGCTCCTTTTCTTTGTATCTTTGATAATCTTTTCTCTGCTTTTTCTTTTATTCTTCGAAATGCTTCAGCACACTTTTCTTCTTCATTCAATTCCATTTCATCTACTTTTAAGGTTGTTGGTGCTTTTATTACTAGAGGTTCAGGTTGTAGTCCAGTCATTAATTCGATTGGTGAAAATTTGGTAGTAGAGTTTGGGGTATTGTTAATGATTTTCTCAATAATATGGCAGTATTTGTACCAGCCTCGGTGGTTAGAATGACACAGAATTCTGAAATACAAGCCTAAATCACGCATCACTCTCTCGCAAGGATTTCCTTGGGGAAAATATGCTGAAGAGTAATACATCTTAATATTATTGTTCTTCATCTCTGAAGTAAACAATTTACTCCGGTGAACCGTTGCGTTGTCTGATAATATTGCCTTTACTGGCCCATACTTTGGTATCCAATCTTTTAAAATTTTATTTCCATTTTCTAGCATATCGTTTATTACTTCAGATGCTTGTTGTCTAATAGTGATAGGCACAGGTCTACTTTTATGAGTATAAGGAGCAATGTCGTTCACCTCAAATGTATGTATGTACTTATTACACAATCCAGGTTTCGTACTAAAAACGTTCCTGTTCTTTAGTATACATAACCTCAACTGTTCTCTTTGCGCGTGATTTAAATTGTATGTTTTCCCTAACTTTTCTTTCAAAGTTCTTTGGAATATCATTTCTTCCTCTTCTTGTTTTCGCTCGGTGTCGGTATTTAATGTGTTTATTTGGCAACAATGATCTCCAAGGTCAAACGTCTCATTTTCTTTATTATTTAAAAGTAAATTCTCTTTACCACTATCATCTTCTTCATTATTAATTATATCTTCTTCGTATAATATTATATTTTCTACAAAAAACCTATCAATATTTATACTATCCTTCTCATCCTCTTTTAATATAATTTCTTCTAACAAATTTATTTTTATTACTTCATTATCTCCTTTGACCTTCATTTCATGTTTTTCGAAATCTATCACACTTTGCCAACCATACAATACTTCATTGCCAATAATAATATCACGAGCTAAGTTTGGTATTACCAATACGATAAAATTGAAATTCAAATCATCTATTCGCGCAGGAATTAACGCTTGATATTTAACTTTATCTTTCTTTTTCCCAATAGCTGTTCTACAGTATACATTACACACGTTTAAATATTCAATCCTAAACTTGGATAGTAATTCCTTGAATAAGTTCTCACTTTTTACTGATGAACTAGCTCCTGTGTCTATCAATACTTTATATTCGCTATCGCCTATACGAAGGTTAATCTGAGGTGGATTTACTAATTCCCGATCTCTACTTCTGGAGAGAGTGAGCTTATCTTCTGGTAAATTTTGAATTTTGATTTTGCCCTGTGTCATTTCTACCGAACCACTTTCCAAGGCACAAAATGATTTGGTACTCAGTTTTCCGCATTAGTGCGGTCGGTAGTTACACTAGCAGTTGGGTTGGTACTACCGTTATTTATTTCTCCTTCTATTCCCTGAGTCCGTGTCCTTTCTAGGTTATTGTCTGCCCTTTCAAACCTAGGACCCCCAAAATCTCTTAATGAAGAGTCTTCGATGCTAGTTCCTCTTCCTCTACTTTGATAACCCGTTCTTAAGTTATTTCCCCTGTAAAACCTCAGTTGATTCACCTGATTACTCCTCACATTTCCCACAGGTTGGTCATTATTATAATTCCTCCTAGGAGTATTTGGAATTCTCCTTCCTATACCTGGCACTACCGATTCATATGTCTTTCTGGGGTTGTACTCTCTTCGTTCATAGTTGTCTCTTGAACGTGCCCCGCCCCAATTTTGGTTAAAACTATTTTGGTTTTGGTTAGTATGGTTGTGATTTTCCCTGAATGTTGGTCTTACTTCCTGTCTATTTACTTGCTTTTGTTCTATATGAGTCTTGTCAGGATCAACTTGACTATGAGTAGAATCAGAATTAAGGTTATGAGCCTCAAATTCTGATAATAACTCAATCATATCAGTAAAGTCGACGGGCTTAGCCACAATTAGGTGGTTTCTAATGTGCGGTGGATAATGTCGTATTAGCATATTCACGATCTCGGTTTCTGACATATCTGGATTCACAAGTTTACTTTTGTTAGCAAGTTTTAGGAAATATTCTGTCATGGACACACCCTTCTTGAACTCGAATTTACCAGTGGCCAGTTCGACTTTAATTCTTCTCTGTCTTTCTGGACCCCAGAACCTATTTATAAACACATTCCTAAACATACTATACGTTTCATGTGATGCTAGTGTTAATCTCAGCCATTCTAAAGCATTTTTCTTCAAACACCTTTTAACAATCATCATCCTAAATTCATTTGGAATCTTTTTAATTTTAAAATATTCTTCTAATTCCTTTAGAAATATTTTGGGATTGTCTCCCGATTCTTCTTCGAAAGTAGGTGGACTTATGTCATGCAACAAATAATTTGTACAATTTGTGTTACCTTGACTGTGTAACTGTGTATGTGTGTGCATGTTTTGTATTTGTCCATTACCATTTACTTCACAATCAGGTGACAAAGATTCTGTATCGTCACTCTCCAAATAATTCTCTAAGTTTTGTACAATATTACCTGAATTACCAGGTGAGTCAATACATGTAATATTCTTAGATTTTATTACCCTCTGGTTCTCAGAAATTTTGCTTGCCTGTAATGCAACCACAACTTGATTCAGCTTGCTAATGTTTTCTTTCTCTCTCTCAAAACTTTCCTGTGCCAAATCTATTCTTGTAATCATTTCACTATTCAACTTACTGACTTCATCATATTTAACTTTTAGTTCATCTTGTTGTGTTTGCACCTCAGTAGCAATTAGTTTAACATCATTTCTGATACTATTTACCTCTCTTACAAAATTATTCTGTATTTCAATATTTTCCTCATGGTATTTCCGTGAATTATCTAATAAGACTACATCTATTTCTTGTCTTATTCTATTCTCTAATTCCGCTATTTCTACTTTTTGTTTTTCTACAAATTCTACTTGTTGTTGCTTAAGGATTTCTGACTCCTTAGCCAATTCACTTCTTATATCTTTTACTACATTTTGCTGACTTATTTTCATTTCCTGAAACATCTCTTTTAACTTAGACATTTCTCCATCATGAGATTCTATTTTCTGTTTTAAAGATTTTATGCCTTCTCTACACTCTTCTCTTCCTTTCTCAATTTCATTTCTTAGGTTACCTAAACCTTGATCTATCCTAGCTTCTAACTTCTCTGAATTTTGATCTACCTTTTCTGAATTTTGATCTACCTTAGCATTTAAATTACTCATTTCCTGCCTTAAATTTTGATCTGCCTTTTCTGAATTTTGATCTACCTTAGCATTTAAATTACTCATTTCCTGCCTTAAATTTTGATCTGCCTTTTCTGAATTCTGTTTTATTTCCTGTCTTATTTCCTGTCTAAAACTATTTAAATTTTCAGAATTTTGATCTGAATTCTGTCTTATTTCCTGTCTTATTTCCTGTCTAAAACTATCCATTTTAGCATCAAAATTACTCATCATTTTCTCTAACCTGTCTATTATCATTTCATTACCTTTACTCTGCATAATTTCTGTTCTACTTGTTCCTGCATCATCACTACTCATTCCTTCCACTACTTCCCTGACTTCTTGTATTTCTGCTCTCTTATCACTAACTAGTCTTTCCACTCCTTCCCCAACATTTTTATTCTTATTGTCTGTTAATTTTTTACCTTCCATTTTAGGTAATATTTTTCCCTTTCTTAATAACATAAAAAAATGAAAATTATAATTTTGTCACTTTTTCTATTAATTATCTATTAAGATTTTCCGTACTCACTTTTCTTCTTTCTTCTTTCTTGATTCAAAGTTACCTGTCCATTACACTATTTATTCTCCTGTGGTGTAATCCTCCTTCTGCCTATTCGAGCCATACAGTTGGGCGCCATTTTGGAACTGGATTTATGTCGAATCGTATAGAAGGATGGCGAATTATGCCCCTCGTTGAGGTGATCATTTGGAACAGGGTTGGAATTGATGATTCTTGAAGTCCCAGCTTACCTCGGCGTGGCTTCAGTCGGTTGAGCTAGATATCTTCTTTTACAGGGGTGGTACGGCGGAAGGAAATTTTACGTAAAATGAGTAATCATTTTCCTCTGTATTAAATAATGTAGAAACTTTTATTTCCTTACTTCAATTAACACCAGTTCGAACAAGATGTATGATACAACATTTATAACACTATTCTTACACAAGATTCACTTGATGTGACGCGTTTATCTGGATGCGTGCAAGAATCAAAAGTTTTATACGTTTTTTTTACTACCGTGTATAATAATTAAATTGTGTGTCTTCTAGCGATGATATTTAATGTAAAGATTATCTAGTTATAATCGATGATGGTTACGAGAATAAACTTATACTCTTCCGCACACAACGGCGTTTAAGAAGAGAACCTTACATCCGTTCACGGCGACTGTTAGGAGAAGAATGACCGGTTCCGCTTCTTCTACACATTAGCATTTCGCTAATAGTTCAATCCCTCTAGAGGAATATTGAATATCCTCCATGGCAACGTAAAATCTTCTATATCTGATTGGTCCACGTTTTACGATATACGCGTCACACCAATCACAAATAAGTTTGTTATTCCACACTTTTGTGACGTCATTTCCACTTACATAGCTTCTCTGTGCGTGACTCACTCTACATAACCTCACATAATACAATATTTGAAACTCTTTGGGGACAACATAAAATAACTGTTTCAGTTTTATACAGAAGCACAGAAAGTTAAAAGTGCAAGACATATTTTTAATCAGAAGACCTCAAAACGTGCACTTTCTCTGATTATATGGTACTCATTCTTTCGGTGGATTGCAATACCTTGTCTACGAGATATTTCTTGTTATTTGTTTGATTTTGAATAACATTTTGTCCATAGGTAGTCATTATACAACTCTCTCCAAAAAGGTTGATATAAGAGAATACAAAACTGGCCGGAACACATGGGTCATACATGTAAGAAATACACACCAGGAAACTATCAAAACTACGGATGAGTATATCGAAGGCAACATAATTCTGAAATTAAAAGTACATATATCACCTTCCTCTGCGAAAGCTGTTGTACTATTCAGAGAATAAATGACGTTACTCCATCCAGAAACACAAATGATCGGCAAAGAGATGTTCAAATAGTACAAAATTGACCCCATAGACCTTTCCGTATGGGAAAAAATCTTCATTAACAAAAATCGTCATAGAGTCATGAATTTTGAAACTCCACCACCGGACATCTTTGACAAATACATCACGCCATCTATTGACAATACGGAGAAAGAAGAAACCACTACAACTTGCACTAGTCGAGTATCAGCTGAGGATAGGAGCAAGAGCTCTTGAAACATGTCCTGTGAATAAACAGTGTGAGTGAAGCAATGTGTCAATATATTCTCGATTCAATTTTGTACTAGTTTGTGCTTCACTGTCCCTACGCTTCTTTCAAGTTTATACTTTGAGATGTTCAAATACTTTGCAGGGGGCACGATGACGATATGGGGTGGTAATTCGATGGCGAAATGCAAACTTTTCTGTTTTTAAAAAGGGAAGAACCGTGAAGTGTTTCGGGTACCTGGTAAAATGAGTAACATGCTAAACAATTACTGTAACAGAGGAGAAACTGCTGCTTCCAAAAAAGGACAATAGCTACCGGGGCAACACATATAGTATCTGGTCCCTAGATTAAAGAGGTCGATTTGGTAACCTATAGAGTGGTAAGAAACTCCGTCTGGGTGAAAGGCACTTTCAAAGCATCAGTTGTGAAAGTATAGAATGAAAAAAGATGTGTATATTCTGGTGTACATAAATATACAGCATTGGTGAAAACCTTGGAATCCACAGGATTTATGTGACACCTAAAGATACGAAGCAAAGTCCACTGTTCCTGCATTAGTACCTCTTAGGCAAGGTACTAATTTCTATGGATAGACAAGGCTTTTGACTGTGCAGAGATACCGGATCGCCGCCGCAACTGTCTACTTATAAAGCACATCAGCAGATAGAGACAATGTATGCCATTGAGTCACCATTGTTTTCTCCAGCGAACTATGTAAAGTGAACACCCCAGAACTGATCGAATGACGGGGATCCAGCAGCCAGGAACCGACAAATCAAAACATCTCAACTGTTCTCTGCAACCAACAAATTGCCGCCATCGGAGCAACCTCCAGGCAACTCCCAGCAATTGTGCTGCCTTGCAACATCGGTGTAGCCAGCGTGCCACACAGAAACTTATATCAGGCGTCTACCCAGCTGACAGCAAAAGCGACCACAAGACTAAAGCCAAATCCATTTAGCCAAAATGAAAAAAGCTCATTTAATTATCCGGTCCTCTGTGGCCACGCATATTGCAGCCTGTGCTGACTGGTACGCATATCGCCTAGGTTAACTATTCACTACACTTCAGTGCAGGCAGCAACATGTACACCACAACAATCCTTCCTCTCCATCATTCTCATCCAAGCATTCTGAAAAGGATGCACAACCTATCACCAGCACTGGCATTACCCACCCTGCAGTCAGGGGTCCAGCCCAGATTTCTGGAACCAAACGGCCGCACCGATAGCTCACTAACAACGAAAATGGCAAGGCCAAATGTCTGGCTGTAGTCAAACAGCCATCTAACTAGTGTCCTTCCGCTAGACATATCAACGGATAGGTGAAATTTCAGAGAGCGAGCTCTCTGCCAGTTCCTGCTCTGATTCAAAGGCAGGTTTTTCCATCGAGGGAACTGCGGTTCCTATCCTCCAGGATGAAAGTCTCCGAGGTGGAGCTTAGCTCGTTGGACATATCCGCAGATGTAGATGAAGCCGAGTTCCATGAGGTAACCAACCGGCGCAGGAAGAGAGAAGCCATTTCCTTGAAGAAAACTGGTGCGTCCAGTCAAACGGGGTCAACCAGGAGGCACATTCCTCCTGTTACTGTAGATGACTTCCGGGATTCGATGGGCTTCCTTAAGGAGGCCTTGCCGACCATATCGGTGTCTTGCACAGTCACCAGGAGGAGGAGGAGCCGCTTCGTCTTTCAGATGAAGAACGTAGATGTCTACCAGCTTCTCCTGAGGGCTTTGGACGTAAAGTCAATGCCCTATTTCACCTTCGGCCTGGACAAGAGCCCTGACATAAAGAGGATCATCCGAGACCTGCTAGTGGACACAGCGGTGGATAACATAGCTAAAGACCTCAGCCGCCAGGGCATCAAGTCCCGCCCGGTCAGGCAACTGACAAAGCCTTCTCCATAGAGTCAGCCTGGCCACGTCGCCATCCTCCTCTATCTTGTGATAGTGGAGCGGACTAACGATCCGGAGGTTTAGCTAGATGGTCTGACAACCATCTGCTACCTCCGAGTTAAGTTGGAAGCCGTCAGGAACTCTGGCGGACCCCCAATATCATCGCTGTCTAGGGTTCAACAATTCCAGCACCTTCTACAAGTGAAATCTTCGTTTCTTGAGGTGTGGTTGACTCCATGATAAAGTGATCTGTCCCAGGTCATTTTATAGATGTTCCCAGTTGCGCTAAATGTAAGGGGGAACAGGTGGCCTGCTATGGTGGCTGTCCTGCCCTCAAGGCAGTTATATCCCCATTCAGACTAAACCCTCCTATTAGGCAACAACAGCCGCCTTCATCAGCCAGAGAGAAGTACAGATGCTCACCCTACCAACACCGGAGAATGGCCCAAGCTTAGGCAGACGACCAATTAGGATCAGCAAAACGAGGGTCGGATGCCAACCTTTGGCCAGGTTACGCAACGGCTTCTGATGGCCCAAAAATGTCCCGGGAGACACACAATACTCCTTCACAACCTCGCAAATAATCACGGGCCCCATCCCGCAAAAATCCCACCCCCAACCCTGGCAAAAATGAGGAGAGGCTCCCTCAGAAGCCCCCGAAACTCGCTGAAGAATTAAAGCATGGCAAACCCATGCCTCCTCGACATGCCTGGAGGAAGAATGCACCCATTAGATCGTCCTCACCTTCCAATTCAAACCCCCTATCCCCTACACTTTCTTTTCCATCCCAAATCCGGCCGTCAAGATTCTGGTGGCAATGGAGGGACTGGCTCTCCTGACAACAGGTTCCAACAGCTCCCAAATGGCGAGTCGAAATAAGTTTTATACCTCATTTCGATTCGAATTTTGAAATGCGTGTGGTACAGCTGATTATGGGGGTGAGCTATTGCACTTTACTCGAGCCCATGCCCTAGTTGTCATTTTAGTCAATGAAACGTATCTGCGACCAGACTCCCGATTCCAATTTCCGGACATCTGCCATCGCAAGGATCGTCAGGGCCGTCCTGATGACGGAACTGAGATACTAGTGAGACGGAGTGTGGTCCGCCGACCCACCCAGCTCCCACCTCTACAGTCTCTGTGTACCAACCCTCACAACGGCAGTTCGTACCTGACTATCTCTCCATCCTAGCTCTATATCCTAGTGCTATCATAGCCGGTGACTTTAATGCAAAACTCCAGCGTTGGCACTGCGGTAGTCGGGCGGATGCAAGAGGCAATGCAATCATTCGCCTTATAGATGCAGACCTTCAACTTCAAGTACAGGGCTGTGGAAGAGGAAAATAATAAACTGTTGACTTATAACTTGCAGTCCATATTTATAGTTGCTATGATTTTCAGAGAAGCCATTTCATTGCGCTTTTAAGATTAATGACTGCCTTCTCGATGTAACCGTGGAGTGTATATAATATATCTACGCATTTCTTCATTTTATTAAGGCAATGTCATGGCAACGGAGGCTCTATCCCCGGAGCCATCCCAGCACAAATCCAGGAGTCTCTCTTTGTCAGAAGGAAAAAATAGTCCAATGTGTCTTTCTTATTTGAACGGTAATTAGAACTACGGTTTAGTACACTATACAAATAAAATCCTCTAAATTACACAGTAAACAAAACCTTTAAAGCTTATTGCAAATAAAAACGTATCAACACAGACGTTAATAGAACTTCGTTTGTTGAAAACGAAGATTCTGTTTCGTTGCAGCAAAATAACCAAAGTTTACTACGTTTAATAAGTACCCCATGACGAATAAATGTACTATGATTATTTCTTACATTAATTATATTTTGAAGTCGGTGCGAGAAACTGAATTTAACTCCTGATATAAATCTACTAAATAGTTTCCGATTATTACATTATATTTTAAATATAAGGATAACATAGTTTTTTTAACATTGCTTATTTATAGCCAATAGGCCACGGGGGTTGTTATACGAATGTAATTAATACTTAAAAGAGACTGTGTATAATTGTTATAATTGTTAAAAGTTGTTAATTGTTAAAAGTTCACCAGAAACACGTTTAAAATGTATTTGATTAACAGCAAAAATACCGACTGGCATCTCATCATTCAATTGTAGCTATTGGCTTCTGGCGTCATAATATCCACATTGTCGCTAACAAGATAGACATGATCTACCGAATCTACTAGTATCTACCGGAACATTCTTACTAGTGACAGTCGGTTGGTCCATCTCACAACTCCCCTCCCCCATGGCGCGACAGCCCTTAGAGGGCCAAGGGCTACCAACCCGACTGCCGGCCTCACGCCCACTTACGCACGACAGAGGTGGGCGATCATCCAACCAATACGGGGAGATGTGGTCAGCATCTCGGCATCCCCCAGCCGGAATGTTGGTTTCCGTGACCTGGGCCGCTTACCTAGCGTAAGCTCACCAAGGCATGCTGCCTTAGCCCGCTACGCCACGGCGCAGGACCTAGGTCCAGCAGTTATTGTCCAGTGCTTTTGCGGTACCATCTGGGAGGCCGTGAGTTGACGGCTGACGCACGTGTTGTGACTGCTCCTACATGTCAGGTTATTGTTGTTCTATTACGCGGTTTTTGGAGTGGTGTTTTCAACAGGTCATTCTGCTTAAAGTAGTATAATTATTTTACAAATGGATGAATCAAACCGAAGAAAAATAACTCAGAACTTCATTCGTCTTGTTAATGAAACAAATTTAGACCTGCTTTTGCCAAAACTCTTGGAATGTGGCGTGTTCAGCTCAAATATGATTACCAAATATACGGTAAGTTTTTGTAAGTTCCCAATCATTTTGATAGTTCTCAAACACAACCATTAGTTTTTGCTTTGATTCGTGGGAATTAGAAATGGAGTTAAGTAAGTTTTCAGAAGTTTGGTTGCTGGAAAAATTAAATAAAATATGGAATTTGCGGCAGTGTTTGTTTTCAGGAAAGGTTTTCTTGGCAGAGAAACTTTATTGCGGAGTTTGACGTTAATTTGTTACATAAGCTGTAATAACTCTTTAGCTTTGTAATAAATGAATGCAATCCCTCAGGCTGTATCGAGTCGCGATGAAACTAATTGATCGTATGTTTTCTATTCTAGACACTGTCACTGTAATCATCTATTTATATATGTATCTAGAAAACACAGGACTCCTTGATTTCATTGCAGGTCTCTGGGCCTGCATTTGCCCTTGTTTACTCTAAGGCCAACAAACGGTAATTCAAAACCTTGAGGTAACATGTAACAAAATTAGGGTTAAGGATAAACAGGTTTTAACATGCAAAAGGCAAATGTTTCAGGAAACACAAAACAAAGGTTTACATTAAAATGCTGCGTTTATAATTTGCAGTACAAAATAAGCTACATCTTAAATTGGTAGTATTACCCTGTTAAATAATTTGCGACATATCTGTGAAATTCTTTCATGGAAAATTCCTGTGGGAAAAAATAGTTTTCAACTGTTTCAGCCAGAAGTATTTTATTTATCACAGGATCAATGAAATCAAATTTTGAACTGTCACTTTGTTGTGAATAATTGGATTATACATGCTAAGAAGTCTTGTTCATACTTCAGTCCAATTTCCCTTTAAAGCCACAGATTTAAAATACCCAGATATAATACAGATTTAAAATCAATATTAATTAAATACTATATTTGTAAATAAATGGCATTACTGTAATTTGTGAAGAGGAAGGGTTCTAGAAAGTTAAATTAGATTTTAAATATTCAATGATGTGGTTGGATTTTATCTAAGAAGTGCTTACTGTTTTTTGAAGATGTGTTGTTTCCATATATCCATATGATTTTTATGAAAAACTAAAAAAGAGAAGAAGAAAAATGTGGTATCATGTGCAACGTAATGGAGAGCTTAGATTTATATGATACTTTTCATTGGTCTTTAATTCTATGTTCTATTATTTAGGTGGCCATTAGGGTTTGTTAAATCCAAAGAAAAAATGAAAGAATATATGCCCCATATAAAAGTACACTTTCTGACCATTATAAAAGTAAATACAAAGATATGAAGCATTGGTATGCAAAATGCCTTCAAAATGCAAGGATGACAACTTATAGAGAACAAGTAAACTGTTCAAATAATACTAGCAGAATAGCTTGGAATTTTATCAATGCATTATTCACTAACTTGTTTGAGTGGGCATGCAGCTTGAAAATGGTCCTTATAAAATTCTTCCATTTATGATTTACTTTAAAGTCACCTAAATAACTTAACACTACATACATGGACCATAGCATTAAAGAACAAAACATAAATTTAAAAATAGATGGTAAACTAGTGTGGGATCTGGTAACCGAATGTCAGAAATTCAAGGAGTTAACGGACAACCCTGCTAAACTCCAACTAATCTAACCTTTATACTTCTAATTTCCCAATATTGTTTTAACTTGCCTGAGAAATAGAATTAAAAGCATATAATTTTTTTGTAAACCTTTTTGTAATACATGGAAATAGCTGCCTCACAGAAGTTGAAGAAAACAGCTGGTCTTTCTTTCGGAGCTCTTCCTTTTATGTGCTCTGGAGATTCAAATATTGAAAAGTTGGAAGCGTTATTTAAGGTCCATATAAAAGCATTTGCTGTAAAATGCTTAGAGCATATGCAGAAATGCTTTGATGCTTAAAAATATTCTGTTCCTAAACATATTTCCCAATTTTTCCTCAAATTTTTATCACTTAGAAAACACTGCCCACCTTTGAGATGTGGGTGTAGCATGTCTGCCTCACATTCAAGATGTCCCTACTTTGAATCTTGGTGAGGATGTGTTATCTGGATAAGATTTTTTCTGGAATTTGCTGATAACCTGAAAGATGAATGTCAGGCATCTCTAACCTCTATGGATCCTGGCTTTATTTGAACATTATTTCAACCATTTCATTTATTGTCTGACGTGATCTGTGTTGGAGGACCTTAATTAAACAAAAGCATATTAAGAAATATCGCTTTTTATTTAAGGGAAAGATCCAAAATCAAAGCATTGTTTTTCTCTAGTTTCTATTCCAGGTGCTAAGTATAGGCTACATAATTATATATTATTGCCTTTCTGAGAAGGTTACCTGTGAAATGATATCTCCTTGAAGCTTCCTTATATCCAACAGTTTCACAACATTGTGCCATTTTTGCTGTAAACATATTTATAGTGCAACAGGTCACAATTTCACCATACAAAGTAGTGCCATTTCTTTTCACTGTCCCACAAACAGTGATGTAATGTTGGCATGACAAAAATGTTTTCATATGCTGCCTTCAGAATATATGTCCGAAGTGTTGAATCAATGGTTGGTTGGTTGGTTGTATAGGTTTGGGGCGCACAACTGTTATGGTTATTAGCGCCCTAACAATCTAAAAATTAAAAGCATAAGTAAAAGGAAGTCTGTTCTCTAACTGGTTAAAGGTAAAACACTAAAACAGCGCCAGAATGGGTAAAAGCAATAAAACTAGTTGGACCGTTGAATCAATGGAGAGATTGTTTCCAGCTCTTTTCTAGTAGAAGTGTAGTAGAAGAAAGTGCAGAGAAAAGAAAGGAAAAGCTGAGATTTTAACTGGAAAGGTGGCTAATAGGAATGGATGCCACCAACTTTCTTTTCAGTGTGGTAAAACTATAGTGGCAAATTATTCTTGATAAGGATATCAGCAGATATATATATAGTGACATGAAATTGGCACAGTGAGTACTAAGAGCAGCACTACCCTTATTTTCAAATATTCTTCTAAACATGTACAAAAATTGTGGTTGCTAAGGCAACTTCAGTCTGAACTCTATCTAAACCTTGCCACACACACACACGCCTAGTGTAGAAAAATATTTTATTTTCCATTAATTAACCTAATGGTGGTTAAGCCATAAACCTGGGACTTAAGTATTTACAGCATACCAGGTCACCACAAAAGGTGTGTATTGTTCCCAGTGGTTCACTGGGAAAAATAGGTGCCAGTTGGAAAGTTTAATGTGATACTGGCATGTTGCCAAGGTAGCTCAATGGCTAAGAGCAACCAGACTGAGACTAGGATATCCATGGTTCAAATCCTGGCTTTAGCAATTAATTTTTCAGTCTGACTTAACCTATCCAATTTTCAAATTCCAAATTTTGAATACTTGATTGAGTGGATATGTAATTAAAATCAGAGCTTTATTTCACTGCAAAAAGTAATTGCTTAATCTTTTTTTTTTTTTTTTTTTTTTTTTTGTGTTTTTACTGATTGGGTATTCATATAACTACATTTAAATTGGGAAAATCATTATATATGGTTAAAGGCTTATTTTAAAATGCACAGCACAATATACAGGGTTACAATTGCAGTTCATCAAATGAAACATGATACCTAAAGAACAAAAATTCAGTTTTACAGGATAAACAAAATAGATGCTTTTAGATGTATCCTTTCTGCACAGTTTTTTATCTTTATTGTGTCATATATATCTTGCTAATATACAAGCAGTATTGCTCAATTTTCTAAGTGCAGTGAAGCATTCATGGCAATTCACTATGCAAAATTTGTAGTATGTATTTATCCTTTGCATTATATGCTTCAAATATTGCATTTGTTAATACACTGCAGATTATAATTTTCAACAATACAAAATATTATTAAATTTTAGATGAGTCGTATTTCTTACACAGCTGCTTCACTTTCGTACCTATTTTGAGGACATGTTTCGCAAATCTTCGTTTGCATCTACGGCTCTTGTGCGACTCATGATGTGTAAGAAATACGACTCATCTAAAATTTAATAATTTTTCGCTTCACTGTGGTGTTCCAATACAGTTAAATCTGAATACAAAATATATTTTAAAGGTCTAAATATTATTTGTGCACTGTGCATTTATGAAATTCAGAACTTAAATTTTAGTTTGTATTTATGCATACTTCTCAGGTACAGAACAAAACCAGCCAAACAGTTAGTTGTTCATTATGCTTGTGGTTTCATTGAAATTAAAGAAATTTTTGTGAATCATAATTTTATTTCCATCTTATTGGTACATTTGACTGTTAGTTTGATAGTAATTGCTAAATACTAGATTCCAAAGTTTGAAAATCAGTGTTTTGTGCTTTATATTCTGTTAGAACTAAACATTTTTCAACTTGGGACATGTTCTACAAGCTTTTCCCTAGTAAAATGATGCACACATTTGAGACCAACTTCCCATTCTAGATGATATTAAAAGCTATTATCTGTTCCTTTATGTGTGCAGAAGAACTTCACAATTTCCTTTTTATACAAACAGAATACAAACCACAGTCTGGAGGAACGAAAGCGTAATCTCTTTCTGGATATTCAGACTAGAGGTCCAGAAGCATTCCAGAAACTTGTCACTGCATTGGTACATACAAATCATTTGGATTTGGCGCGCACACTTGATCCTACATTAGATATAGCAGGACACATAGGAAACCATGAAGGTAATTTACCTGGGTATGTATTACAATTCAATTCCCATACTCTTATTTCTGCTAACCTCTGCTGCTGTTGCTGTGCCCATTAACTTGTCTCAATAGTTTCCTTGCTTTCAAATATTTTTATTTAACAATTTGAATATTTAATTTTCTTGTGCAATCATTTACTGTGTATATTTGTCTTCTAAAAAATAATTGCAAACTGAGCCAATTTATCCTCTCATATGCTTTCATGCATTATTTTTATTTCTATTCTATAAAATATTATTGTTTCTGATCATGTAAACATAATCTGTTACGTAGGCATAATGATAATTCTTAATGGTGGAGGGGAGCATAAAAGCATAATGCCAAAATGTAGCTTTAAATTTTTCTTACATAAGTGATTTATCATAGTACCTACCAGATGTAATAATTAGCTTTGAATATAAGTTTTTGAAATTAAATGTTAATCCTACCCATTTACAATGCATCCCTATTATTCATAAAGCCACTCAGTTAATTTATGAAATAAACTAAAGCTGTTTCAATTGTTAATGTGTATTCTCTTACGTATCAGATGGAAGATAACACCTAGACACTATGAAAACTAAGCTAAGGTGTTACTATTTCAGACCATCATAATCACTGTTTTGAACTATAGAAAAGCTTTACTTGCATTTTTGATTAGATTGAATGGCCTTTGCAAGTCTGCAAACATAAATGCTTTACAAAGTATAAATTCTATAATATTAACTTAAATATAAATTCTATAATATTAACTTAAATATATGAGGTGTAACAATTAAATAACAAGGCTGGCATCAGAAATATGATTTATTGCAAACAAAGCTACAACTAACTTTTATCCCCTTCAATATACTCCTCTCCCCTTCTCTGCACCGCTGCATACGTGTCTTCTGTTGTTCAAAGCAATGCTGTAGTTCATCTGTTGTCACCCTCTTCAACAACTCTGAACAACGTTTTTGCTTTTACCTCTTCAACACTCTGAAAATGTGTTCCCTTCAATGTACTTTTCGTTTTTGGAAACAGAAAAAAGTCACAGGGAACCAGATCTTGTAAAAGGGAAATACATGATAAGATAGCATTTATTGGAAAGAACTACTAAGCAGTTACAAAAATTGGATGGAGTATGGAAAGCATAGTCATGTAAATGAAACTCTACAGTTCAATCATAAAAACTATTTGTAGTTGGTTTATTGACATTCGTCACTTACATTTTTTTATATTATTTGAAACTAGTCCCTCAATAACATAAAAAAGTAAGTGACGAGTGTCAAACCGACTACAAATAGTTTTTCTTTAATTTTGACATCACTGTTACTAAATTCCTCCAAACGCACATATCTACAGTTCAAGTTGTATTTACTAGTGTGATTCAGGCATACAGATGTAGTATCAGTTTAATTGTGCAACTTCACATTCCTTACCTCTTACTCCTTTCTGACTGTTCGCATTATAACATCATATATTGTAAAAAAAAAGCAGTGCCACCCTCCTCCAAGTGCACTGATATTGTGTCGAACTAGTACTGCCGTAAATCAAGGTTTTGGCAGTGATCAGCTGTGTCAAGTTTATGTAAGTCGAGCTTTCGGCCACCAAAACGTCGACTTTCATAAACTTGATACCAGTGAACACCCGAGAAGCCTTGATTAATAATGCTTGCTGTGAAAGCTTCAAGTCTTACATTAGTAGTGTCATAGTCTGTTTTAAATAGGTGAGTAATTATATCACTCTACAGAGTATATATTACCATAGAATTGCCTAATTAAAACCACTCCTGGTGAATCTTTATTATGATTGACATAAAGCATAAAGAAAAAGATGCATATGACTTTTCTTTACTCTCGTACAAATTATTTCTCTATATACCTCTAATTAATCAAAATAAAACATTTGCAGAAATTACATAGCTGCTTATTTTCTTGCAGGTGCAATCAGAATATGGGAATGCAAAAGGGTTTAAGTAATGCCATATCTTTTAAGAAAATGGCGCTATTAAATGACTTTGTAATTTGTTGTTCTTTGCATGATCAAGAGCTAAAAAATTAAAAAAGGATAATATCTTCTATTTGAGAAAAGTTGTTGTTTTCAAATGCTAGGCTTTGGCAATGAAGCCATTAGCTCTCTTGCTCTCCAATATTTCTGTGTAGTGGGTCCGGCAGGTAGGGCTCCACAGGTTAAAAGATGTTCTTCAGTCATTTCCTCTTCTTTGTTGCACAGAGGACAATTTGGACTTCCTATTCTGTGTAAGTGTTTGGCCAAATAATCATGTTCCGTAAGTAATCTAAAATTTGCTACTGCAGCTTTACATGGGATTTCTGGAATAATTTCTGGATTTTTTATCTTTGGCTTTGTTAGATATTGGATATTGATTGGTTTTGTTTGTTTTTATATTTGCTTTTGATTAATCTTTTTATGGATGTAAAGGGTAAGTTTTTACTTTTGTTCTGAATTAAATTTGCTTCTTTTTTGGCAAGAAAATCAGCTGATTCATTTCCAGCAATTCCACAATGTGCAGGTATCCACTGTAATATAATTCTTTTCTGTAGTTTTTGAAGTTGTTGGATCATTTTGTGACATTCTTTAATTTGGATTGACCTTATTTTACATGAACTTATTGCACATAATGCTGCTTTAGAATCAGAAAGTATGACAGAATTTTTGAATTTATTCTGTATAGAAGGTGTTGGAGTGAAATATGAATAGCTGTTACTTCTGCATCAAAATTTGCTGTGTGGTATCCTACTGGTTGATAGAATGAGAACAGTGCACACTTAATTCCTGCTCCTGAGTTGTTGTCCAAGTTAGATCCATCTGTGTAGATATGTAACGATTCTTCAGGTGGGTATCTATTGTTCACAGTTTCTAATGCTAGTGCTTTTAGTACAGGTTTGGAAGTTTCAGATTTTGTAACTATTTGTTCTAAATCTAATTGAATATTAATTCGTTCAAAAGTTAGTGGGTTTCTTTGATTAAAATGTTTTCTTTAGAATTAGGAAGATTCAGATCTGTTTTTAATTCTGTAACTTTGTATAGGAAACTTGTTTGTGTTTTCATCTTGATTTGTTGTAGTAATCTTTTCTCCCATTTTGTTGTTTTTAACCACAACATTTTTTCATGTTGTATTAGTGCCTGCTCCTCTAAAGTTAGATGTATTGGATAGTTCTGAGTTAAGGCTTGCATTGCCGTGATTGGAGTTGATTTTGCTGCACCGATTATTAGTCACAGGGACTGATTTTGGCATACTTCTAAGTGATTTATGTTAGAACTGTTTGCTGTAATTATTACCTCTACATTATAAAGAAGTATTGGCTTGATGAATGTTTTGTATGTGGTGTTCAGTGTCTCCCGATTACTGCCCCGCTTGACTCCAGCTAATCTTTTCAAAATTGAAATTTTTTTTGTTGATTTGTTAACTACTGCTTCAATATGATGTCTCCAAGATAATTTTGAATAAAAAATTGTTCCTAAATATTTTGTTTCATATGTTTGTTTCAGGTTTGTTTTCTTGAACTGCAGATTTAGTTTAGAGATTATCTTTTTTAAGCTAAATATTTGGAATGTTGTTTTATCAGAATTTATTTTCATCAAATTCTTGTCAGTCAACTTTTCCAATAGTATCAGAGCGTTTTCCATTGAAGTTTTGGATTTCTCTATTTGTGGGGAAGATGTCCACATGATCATGTCATCTGCAAAAAGTGCTGTCTTTATTTCTGTGTTTGATACAGCCGCGGAAAGATCATTGATGTAGATGTTGAACAAGGTTGTACTCAGTACTGCTCCTTGTGGTAGGCCCATTTTTATTTGTCGGAATTTGGATGTACTGTCATTGTATTTTGTAGCACAGAAACGTTGAGAGAGAAACTGAGTGATCCAATTTAACATGTTATCTTGAATGCCTAGTTTTGAAAGTTTCTCAAGAAGTTTATGCCTCCATACTGAATCGTATGCTTTTTCAAAATCAATGAAAACTGACAGCGTATCTTGATTTTTGTTGAAAGATTCTTTGACATCTTGGGATAGTTGAATTGTATTTTCTTTAATAGATAAGTGTTGTCTGAATCCTGTTTGAGCAGTTGTTAATATGTTATTACTTTCTAAGAACCAATTTAGCCTTGCTGAAATCATACATTATGCTGTTTTTGCAGTGACACTTGTTAAGGAAATTGGTTCTGTAATTATTTATTTTGTCGGGTGCTTTGTCTTTTTTTAGAATAGGAATAATTATTGCTTTTTTCCACTCTGTAGGTACAGTAGAAGTCCATGATATATTAAATCATTTCAGTAGTATCTTTCTTCCCCTTGATCCTAGGTGTTTCAGAAATTCAGCATGTATTTTATCTGGTCCAGGAGACTTTTTATCTTTCAACTCATGGATGGCATGATTTAGTTCCCTTATGGTGAATTCTTTGCTGAATATATCGTTTGTTTGTTCTGGGCACTTTTTAAATTTTTTGAGATCTTTTTTAATGTCTTTGTTTACTTTTTGCTTCAGAGGAAAGTATATGCTGAGAGCTGTAATACTTATTAAAGGCTTCAGAAATAGCGTAATGTGAAGTAAGTGTTTTCCCATTTAGTTTGAGTGGTTCTTTCCTTGTTTCTTTCTGACAATTAATGTTATTTATATATCTGTATACATTTTTGGAACTTTTCTATGATCAGCTTTTTCAATAAATTCACTGAAAGCTCTTTTTTTGGCAATATGAATTTCCTTTTTACATTTTGCTGCCTTTCTTCGCCATTCCTGTGTATCTTTTGGGTTATTGGGCAATTCTGCTTTTTTCCTTGCCATGTCCTTTCCTTCTTTTAACTTTGATAGTTCTGTATTCCAAAAGGGTTTGTAATTTTTAGTTTTTCCTCTTGTGGTCCATTTTTTTGCTGCTTCAAGAATTATATTTGTTATTGTTTTATTGAGTTTACAGATGCTTCATGTTGAGCAGAGTAAAGATTGTGTCCAGTTTCCTCAGTAAATTTTGTCCATTTTGCTTTTCTAAAATTCCAAGAGTATTTCAACTTTGGCCTGCTAATATTTTGTTTGTCATGAAGTATTATGAATGCAATAACTGCTCTATGATCAGATCCTATTTCTTCAATGATTTCACGTGTTGTCTTATCTTTAAAATCTGAAGATACTAATAATAGGTCTGGATTAGTGCACTGGCCATTATAGTGTAGATATGTGGGGCAATCCCCATTCTTGTAAATGTGAAATGTGTAGTGTTTAACGCCCGCTTTTACTACATACGGCACCGTAGGCAGTGACACTGATGATACATGAGATGAAGATGGAGCACCGGTGGAATGAGATGGCAGGGGAAACTGGAGCTCCTGGAGAAAACCTGCCCCAGCGCCGTGTTGTCCACCACAAATCTCACTGGCCGCACCGTGGCTCAGTGGTTAGACCGCTTGGCTCTCACCTAGGTGGCCCGGGTTCAATCCCAGGCGACCACAAAGTGAGATTTTTGGTGGACAACACTGCGCTGGGGCTGGTTTTCACCGGGACCTCCGGTTTCCCCCGCCATCTCATTCCACCGGTGCTCCATCTTCATCTCATGTATCATCAGTGTCACCGCCTGCGGTGCCGTATGTAGTAAAAGCGGGCGTTAAACACTACACACACACAAATCCCACTTTGCGGTCACCTGGGATTGAACCCGGGCCTCCTTGGTGAGAGCCAAGTGGTCTAACCACTGAGCCACGGCGCGGCCTCCCCATTCTTGTAGATAAGATCTAAAGTGTTAGAATTTAATAAATCTTCAATAGTTTTGCTACAGGCATTGTAGTCTTTGTATCCCCATTTTGAGAAAAGTATGAGTACAGGAAAATTCAAACAAATGACAAGGAATATCTCTGAAAATGTTTACTCCACAAAAAATATTTTTGACCTAAAGTGGGACTTTGGAGAAACTTTCCTTTGTGTGATGTGAGAATATTTTGTAAGTCCCAAGGTGCAGGAATAAACATGCGTAAGCAGATTTCCTGCGATTCTTGCATTGCAGCCTACATGAAAAAGATGTATAACACTTGTAGCCACCTCTGCAAAAATGCTCCAGACGTCTGTCCAACACCGGTGCAGAAAGACATGTGGATGCAATTAGTGCAGATCAGTTTCGGATTATTTTTGTGTAATTTATGTCCTCCAATATTAAGTCATATGGGACAAAATGAAATGGGTGAAGTGATGCTCAAATGAGTTCGGCATCCATGGAGCTTAGAGTTACCCGACATTCGTCTGTCAGGATAAGGGAAAACCCAGGAAAGAACCTCATCCAGGTAACTCACCCAAACGAGATTCGAACTCGGGACCTCTTGAACATGAGGCAGACACGCTATCACCTACACTACCGAAGTGAGCATTTTGGAAAATACTGACCATGTTTCCTCTCAGGTTTTATTGCTTTACAAAAGTAGGCTTGCTGTCCATCAGAAGTACCTATTATACTGTTAGAAGTAAAGGCTGTTCGTTCTGTGCATTCTTGAAATATTTAAGATTCGTTCAGTATGTATGTTGTTGAAAATCGGAAAATGGCTTGATAAATCATTAAAATATACTTGTCCTTTTATTGAATGAGGAGGCCTGCCTTTAATTATAAGAGGGTCTGCCGAGGACAGGGATGTTGTGTTCCGAATGCAATGCCGCCCTTAGTTTAATCAGCTAGTTAGTGTAAATTAGGGACTATTGTGTGTGTTTAGTGTAATTATTTAGCTAGTTAGTGTAAATTAGGGATTACTGTGTGTGTTTAGTGTGATTAGTTAGCTAGGTAGTGCAATTTAGGTACTTTGTAGATAGTTTGCTAGATAGTGTAATATAGGGACAAATAAGACTGTAGGCAGCATTGCGTTCAGTGCAGAAAGAAGGATAATTTGGCTGCACTGAATTCTACAATATAGCTACATACACAGTAAATAAATAAACAATTAAGCTATGACTTCAGTAACGTTAAAAGGATGCCATCCAGCACGAAATTGCACTAAAAAGTAAAGAAACCATATTAAACATCATAGTTGCATATAAAAACATCATAGTTGTATAAAAAATGCAGAGGACTGTAGAAAAAATTGCTGCATCACCTATTAGAAAGAAGAGCCTGGGATTTCAGTTAACTGATGGAAATTAATCATATCTTCACACTAGCCGTATATCGGCTAAGGTTTTTGAAGATAGAGCCAACATGAAAAATTCAATACCACGGCCAGGATTTGAACCACGGATCTCCTGGTTTCTGTCCAGGCATTCTAACTCTTTGAGCTACCATGGCATCTTGCCATCATGACATTAAATTCTCCATTTGACTCGTATATTTCCCTGGTAGACCACTAGGGGCTCTCGCATTCGAGATACACTGCTTGTGGCGACTTACTATCGTAATTATCTGAGTCCCAGGCTTCATCATTAACTCTTATTATTTTAGTTAATTGATGGAAATTAATCATTTCTTCACACTAGCCATATATAGGTTAAGGTTTTTTATAGATAAGAGTCAACATGAAAAATTCAATGCCATGGTCAGGATTTGAACCATGGATCTCCTGGTTTCCGTCCAGTTGCTCTAACTTATGATGGCAAGTTGGCCATGGTAGCTCAATGGTTTAGAGCGACTGGATGGAAACCAGGAGATCCGTGGTTCAAATCCCGGTTGTGGCATTGAATTTTTCATGTTGACTATCTATCAAGAGCCTGGGAGTTCTAACAGGATCTACATTTTTGTGTGTTAAGATTTCGTGGGTCTCTTTACGGCTTAACAGCTATGCAAAAGTTACTCAGAATGAAGAGAACTTTTGAGGACATTCCTAGGAAATTTCAGATATACATTTCATTTGTTATGAAAATATGTTTAACATATGATATTTCAATCAAAATTGTTATAGCCATTCTTGAGAAAATCAAAATTTTCTCAAAACTGAAGCTGATATTACATATATGGATGTATGAAACAAACATGGCCATTTGTAATTTATTGTAAGTTAATAACCAAGCAGGCCATGTAGATGATGCAACGAATGCTTGGGTTTATTGGAATTTCAAGTTGTGATGTAGGACCAATCAAAATTGAATATTACAGTAACTTAGCAACAAAACAAAGTAAAGAACCAATGATTTTATTCCTAAATTTTTTCTTCTGGCTTGGACTCTTGAAGAGAGTAGACGCTCCTCGATGAAAAGGCTTCTTACAACTTTGAGAAATGATTGGAGTTTACCATTTATAAACGTTTATCAAAAGTTTTGAATATACAACGAAAATGCGACGTGACAATAATTAACTTCAATAAAAAGCCGTTGCATCATTGATAGATAAAAAAAGGAGAAAGTTAATATAATATAATGTGAAAAGTCGCAAATGTAAAAAACATAAAGACGATCGAGAGAAATAAAAAGAAGAGAAAAGTGTAATGGTATTGTTAATCATGTATTTCAAGATTATGCAAAAAGTAAAGTCCTTTTTGTATCGATACCACGTCTGAGGTAATTTCAAATCTCATCACTCACCGAAGCTGCCGGAGAAAAGATTAATAGGAATCTTCGAGAACATCTCCTTCATGGCTTTGAGAAGAAATGTTCATCGCTCCCACATAAAAGTAAGGATTGGCTTCAACGCCAGTCGCCACGCCGAGGGAAGCGAGAAACCTCTCGCACGTGTGGGGCGTAGACCTCACGACGGGGCAAATCCTCCTTCAGGTATGCTACCGCATGGTGTGGCATAAAACTAACCTTCACCCGGGAGAACCGCTCTAAAACATATAAGTTACTCTGAGGTGGAGGAATTTTCTTGAACATTTTGGAGTTACTTGATGGAAGATGCTAATCTTAAATATCAAGTTCTGTATTTAACTCACTTTTGATTTTTGAGTCTTGCTTTCCATGTACACACGCCTTTTTCTAAAAATGCTTTTGAAGGGGATCGATGTGTGTATTTCCACTGAAATCTTAGTAATTTAATTCATTGTCTGAAGTACATGCTTACCCTACTTATTGTAAGTTCATATCAGAGAAAGTAATAAATTTAACACATAAATAAGTTTTAGAATTGCTTTTAAAGTGTGTAAGATTTTAGCAAGGATTTTTAGAAAGAGAAATATAGTTTCACTCATCTTGTCCTTCCTTTAGGCACTTGACAGTCACGTTGTCCATAAAATCAGTTGCCGAATGATCCTTACAGCAGTAGACCTTACCTTTGCCATCATCTTCACTGTTCAAGTTGCCAAAACTAATAAGAAATATGTCAACATCTTCTATTAATCCAATGCATTCTTTTTTCACATTGATTTTCAGTTATTATTATTATTATTATTATTATTATTATTATTATTATTATTATTATTATTATTATTATTATTATCATTATCATTATCATTATCATTATTATTATTAGTTATATTTGTTATATTTGTCACATGCTAAATAAAGGCTTTATATCACTGGATTTAAATGACAGATTGTATTTGGCAATCTGGGCCCAGTTGAGGTCAATTACATTGAAATGATAATACAGTGCTTGATTTACTGCAGCATACCCATAAAGCTCTGCGACTGGGTCTGTTTCATACTTTTTTCACTGTCTTTTTTTCTTTTTATACTTTATAAGTTCATATAAAGTTGCTCTTGCTGTATATGGATCAAATTCAGTGTTGCACTTTGATAATCAGATCTACAGCTTTAGGTTTTTCAAAAAAAAAAGTAGGCATTTTCTTAAACTCTTTATCAAACCATATTTTGCACAATCCATAACTACACCCATGTTTTGGGGAATATTTGATTGGAGTTTAGTGACAAACCAATCTTTGAATGTTGCAGCATCCATTTCTGTGGATTGAAAGAACAGAAAGGCATTTGGAATGAACCCACTGGAAAATTCTGCATGCACTACAAGTAATTTGCTTCCTTTTTCTAAAAGCACATGTAGGCAAGTGTCTGTCACACATCCAAGACTACTTGTGTGATTTACATGATTCATGTTTCAACAAGATAAACTGCTGGCCATCTACTATCCTTAATTTTTTCATTTTCTTTCAGCTAAATTGTCAGATCTCACCATCAGAAAGTTACAAGCATGATTCACACTCATGTAACATTTTAAATCCTGCAGTATTTTACTTAAGTTCCTAGTATTACCTTGAATTAAAATTTCTTTTGTTAAAACTTCAAGTATATCTTTCAAACTTGGTGTGAAATTATGTGTATTAAGAATAAATCCTCTTGATTGCAGTGACAGTAAAGTTATCAATGTCTGATTTTTTGAGTGTTTTGTTTGGTTGTTTGCTCTCAGAGGTTTGGAGTTTTGCTCCTCATTCACTTTTTCTTTTTTTCATTAATTAATCAATCTGTATATTGACTATTGGAATATACCTGCAACAGCCACAGTTTGTGCAGTGATGTCTTTCACTGTTATTGTGGCTTTGTGGATATGTAGAATTAAAAGTCTTGTTTGCAGAAATTTAAAATGCTCTTTATTTCAGTAAAAAGATGCTTTGTACACCCCTTACAGCAGCGAAATGACGTAACATACACAAATGCAGTCCTCAAGGTTGTCTGCCACACGTAAATGTCCACACAACTCACTCACTGCACAACTGCAACTCTCAATTCACTAGCAACTGACTCACAATTCTCACACCGCAGGCTTTTATAACTCCAAACATTGTTCTAGAATTCAGTCGGTTGTTGGTTAACAATCACGATGCAGCGCGAAATTACAGACTATCTCTGTCTCTTTATTTCTCTGTTTCTCTCTCTCTTTGCAAGTGTCCAGCTCCGGGCCCACGCGCTGGTTGTAGCCTACTGCACAACAATTCCTCAGCGAAAGTATTGTAAGCTGTCAGTCATTGAATGCTTCAAGTTGCTAAGCAAAAAAGGAAAGAACTTTTCATATAACTTTCTACCCTTTGCAGTGGTTTTCCTTTTCATCCACCTGTTAACATAATTTATTAAATGAGAATAAAATGTAATCCAACAGGTACAAAATTCATGGCATCCATTATTCAAGCATTGTAGCTCACTGAACACACAACCTAACATTATTCACCAAGACTGCTTTTCAACTGCATTATTAATGGCCTGCTGCTATTTGTAACTGAAATGATTGACCCCAAGAAAAGGAAGCTTCTACCCATTAAAGGCATCTTTTGTTCTTAAGAGGAAAGCCTTATCCTCCCCTCCCAAAGCTCTGAGCAGTACTCTTGCCAGGTTAAACCTTATAAATAAAATAAATAACGATTGATGTTTCTAAATTTAACTATTTAATCATTTTTATAGACATGATCCTAATTAATTTCTGTATTAATGATCATGCATTTGTAGCTTATATTTCAACGTTTAGTTGTTTTTAGTGGTTAAAAGGATAGCAGGTACTGTTTCTCTCTCTCTCTCTCTCTCTCTCTCTCTCTCTCTCTCTCTCTCTCTCTCACTCTCATTGTGTATTCTAAAGGTTTATTTGAGATTTTTATTTATATGCATCTACTTTGCATTGTAATGTTTTAAAGTATTAGAAAATTGTTGAATAGTAATATTACAATAAAATATGATAATTTGTTACAAGCTTCACTTATCTTTTTAAGAAAATTGGTAAATTCTTCACAGAAATCTAGAGACTAGTTAATGAGTATGGACTATGATATAGTGAAGCACAAACTTAGGATCATTTTGAGTCAAACTGGTACTCTGGGCTCCATATATTGCTAGTGTTTACCTAGAACACATTTTCTAGGATCTCAGCTAATGCTGACTGTTGAATTTTGATTTGAACTCCTTGGAGGTGATTGGTGTATCTCTATTAGTGTCCTGATGAACTCTAAATTTTAGACCTCTTCAAAGGTGGTGTCAAAATATAAGAGTTTTCCTTCATGTTTCTTTATGAATACCTTTTCCCATATGGTTAATGCAGTTTGACACTGAACACCTTTTAATAAATGGATTTCTTGTTCTATATTGTGATTCTCATTCCAAAAATGATACACTACTACCGATTTGTCTATTTCTTTGTTCTTGATGATCCTAAAATGCTCTTTAAGTCTGATGTTCAAAGTCCGTTTTGTTTTGCCAGTGTAAAATTTGTCACAGCCTTTGCAATTTATGTGGTACACACCTGAGTTTTGTCTGAGGGTTTCTTTTCTACATTATGTGATTTCAGAATGTATTGTACACTGAATTTGTTCGGTGGAGCCAAAGTAATGTGTTCTTTGAAGACTTTTTGGAACTGGTGTGTAGCTTTGGGGTGGTATGTAATTTTTTATATTAAGTTTATTACTGATTGTGGAAAGAATTATTTTTGTCTACATCTCTGTTGTCTCTTGAATTTATAAATTTCCTTTTTGACCAATTCAATACTGAATCCATTGTATTCAGCACACATAAAGGCATCCCCACTAACTTTAACTTTCAAACATTGGTATGGATATGTGAAAGACATCTGGGGCGATAATAGATAAACAGGTGGATGACTACTTAATTTGCAGAATCCTGCAGTAATATGTTTGCATAAATAAAGACAAACACAATAAAATCCCTTTCTTGAACTTGAAACTAATCATGAAACCAAAAAACTATATTTTGGCATACATAGGAAAGAAACACACACAGATAATTTCATAAAATCAACTCAAGACAACACAAGCATGCTATGTCAAAAGTTTAATTACAGGCTGTGTTCCCTTAAACAAGATAGAATTTTAATCAAGGCTTCATGGGTGATCAGGTGTGTCAGATTTATAAAGATCGAGCTTTTGGCCATGAAATGCTCTCTATATGTACTATAGATTGGTGGGTGGGGCTTGTGCTGCCATGGCCAATGAATGGGTGGCAGATAATCTTTGATTGGGCTGCTTAGTGGTATGTTTGAAAACGGCTACAGTGGTTTCTAAGGAATCCATGCTCTATCCAGAGTGACTGGAGTTGCTGTTGCAAGTGACAGAACACAGAATAAATTTAGTGTTCAACTCCTTTTGAAATCACATAATACAGAAGAGAAGTTCTCAAACAAAAACTCAGGTGTGTACCGGATAAATTGCAAAGTCTGTGACAGCTTTTACATTGGCAAACCAAAAAGGAATATGAACATTAGGTTTAAAGAACATTTTATGGTCATCAAGAACAAAGAAACAGATAAATTGGCAGTAGCATTTCGTTTTTGGAATAAGAATCACAATATAGAACAAGAAATTCATTTATCAGGGTCCGGCCGCGCTGTGGCTCAGTGGTTAGACCGCTTGGTTCTCACCAAGGCGGCCCGGGTTCGATCCCAGGTGACCGCAAAGTGATATTCGTGGTGGACAACACAGCGCTAGGGCGGGTTTTCTCCGGGATCTCTGGTTTCCCCTGCCATCTCATTCCACCGGTGCTCCATCTTCATCTCATGTATCATCAGTGTCATCGCCTGCAGTACCATATGTAGTAAAAGTGGGCGTTAAACACTACACACTTCATTTTACATTTATCAGGGTCCAGCTGCATTAGCCATGTGGAAAAAGATATTCATAAAGAAATATTAAGGAAAACTCATATTTTGACACCCCTTAGAAGAGATCCCGAAGTTCAAGTTCATCAGGAAACTCGCAGAGATGCACCAATTACCAAGGAGTTTAATAAATAGACATTCAACAGTCAGCATTAGCTAAGGATGTTAGGAAGGTTCTAAAAAATGTGTTCTAGGTAAACACTAGCAATATATAGAGCACCAAGTACAAGTAAAACTCAAAATGATCCTAATCTTGTGCTTCATTGTACCACAGTTCTACTCATTAGGAAAGTTTTCAAAGTTTTCAAAAGTTTTTGAAGTTTTCATTGTCTTTATTTCAGAGTCATTCCTTTTGAACTGCCAAATTATATACAAGAACATGAAGGAGGCTTTGGAAATGCTGTACATGCTCTGGATATGCCAGGACTGCAGATTAATTGTAACACGGAACCACTTGTTGTTCGTGTAAAAAAAGCGACACAGTTTAGAGATCTTCCAACAGAGAGAGATCTGCATGTAAGCTGCTGTAAATTTTTCTTATATAGAGCTTAGTAACCAAGTGACAACTAGTATAAGAATATAATCTACAAAGCAACTAAGTGTGTTGCACTCTTTGAACACTTCATTTTAAAATATCTAGGAAACTTTCACAAGTGAATTGCTCTTCCTATCTAAAGTACTCCAACAAAGATGGATATAGGGTTATCACCAACATACGTACAATGGCAACAAGAAACATGTTTAGAATGACATGTTTCTGAAAACAATTAAAATTTGTTAAATTTGACAGCTGCTTTCTAATTTTTTGCAAGTTGATTGCCATTTAGTTTGTTCAATTTGCTCTAATAGTTTCTTAATTATCATTGGTTATAAATTTTGTGTTCATCCAAAAATTAATTATACTAGAGAACATTTCTGAGCTGAGATATTTGACAATTTTAAATCGTCATTAATACCCACACAATGTGAAGAGTCAGTATAGAAATGCAATTGAGAAAGAAGCTCCATCTTAGGTACAACTTACAATTAGGAAAGTGAATTAAAAAAAGATTGGCTTTTTCTTAGTTATGAATTTCATGAAGAACACATAAGAACTGCGGTTTCATCTGGAAATATTGCCACTGTTCTAGCAATGCTTGTAGAAGAGCAATGAACATTTCATCACTTTATTTAGGTGACTTTGGGCGAATGCAAAACATTTTACATCAGTAGTTAGATGTGAGAGAATTTTGTTATCTATTGATTCCACATAAACTGACTCAGTCTAAAACCAAAGTATTGTGACTTGGTGGGTTCGTGAAATGAAAAGTCCAATTACACAAACTCAACAATGTTCTTTATTTCCACCGACTTACAGTTTAACACTTGCCAATTACACAGAATTGCGTACTGCACACAATTACAATTCACCAGTTCGTCCGTTAAAGTTACACCTGCATTCGCGATTATGTAAACTCCGATGCATATACACAGTCTTCTCGTCCTTACACTAGCACTGAACTCTTACGCTGATTGCCAAGAACTCTGACTGACTGACTGACTCACTTACTGCCCGGCGTGTTGCTTATATAGGGTCGGCTGAGGGATCGAGAATGTTCTAGATTAAATGAAATATCCCGTAAGTTCGAGAACACAGGTGGAACAGAAAGAGACAGCGCAGTGATGTTTTTTCTCCCAGCCGCCCCTTGTCACCACTATAAGACAAACGAGGGGGGGCTTGGCTAATGCCGACCTCCCTGCTTGCCCGCTCTCAGCTGGTTCTATAGGGTGTTCCAATGATCGAGTGACACTGCTCCCTCCTCAAAGCTGGTCGTCCCGAACAGCACCATCGTAGCGTGCCAGGCGATCCAGGTGTACCACCAACATCTTCCCTCGGGGAACCTTCTGGATGCAGTAGACCACGTCGTTAATCCTCTTCACCACCCGGTACGGTCCTTGCCATGGCTGCTGGAGCTTCGGGCAGCGTCCCTTGGTCCGGGTAGGACGGTAGAACCAGACCAGGTCACCTTGCTGGAACCCTTGGCTGTTGGCTTGCCTGTCATACCTGGTCTTCATGCGGTCGCTCGCCTTCTGGGTGTTCTGGCGAGCCATCTCGTGCATGTCGTGGAGATGGTCCACCAAGTTCTCTACATACTCGGTCGCTGGCTGTTTCGCTTCCGGAGGAATGTCAATGGCGAGACGTTCGCATGGCGCTCCGACGTTGTACTGCTACATGCGACCCCGGCTATTAGTCTGGGGGCCGCGACTCGCCGCGCACTCGTGACACTGACGGCACCATCTCTCAGCATCTGCTCGGAGCCTCAGCCAGTAGTAGCGCTGCCGTAGTTTGTCAATAGTTCGGTTCGCTCCCAGGTGTCCTCCTGAAGTACCGGCGTGCACTTCTTCCAAGACTTCCGGTACCTTACTCCGGGGAAGTACCAACTGTTCTCTCTGCGTCTTCCCATCGGGTGACTCCCATACCCGGAACAGCACGCCCTCTCTGGTCTTCAGCGAGTCCCATTGGGCCCAGTACGACTTGTAGGTGGCGCTCCTCGGTGCGATGTCCTCCCAAGTTGGTCTCGTCCCTGCCTCCACTTCCCTTAAGAGTGGCCCCAAGTCTGCGTCCGCCAGCTGCTCCCTCCTCAGGCCTGCGCTATCCCAGCCATCCGCAGGCACTGCCGTGACTACCCGGACTGCTGCGGCACGCTCCTTCTCCTCCACTCTTTTACACTGGCCGCACTCTTCTGGGCAGGGTGCTCGGGACATGGCGTCAGCGTTACCGTGGCTCTTCCCTCTACGATGTTCCGAGGTGAAGTCGTACTCCTGTAGCCTCTGGACCCAACCTTCTGTCTGTCCTTCTGGTCGCGCCGTCACCATCACCTCGCTCCTCGCGGGAACAACCACGTCTTCGTTCAAGACGTCCCTGCCGATTCCAAGGCGCTCTTCGGGCCGACGGAGTATAACCTCTTCTCCGTTGAGCCGCAGGACCTTCCTGCCGACGTCGACCATCGCCTCGTGGCTCCTGAGGGCATCCAGTCCCAGAATCACCTCCTCAGCCACCTTCGCGACGAACACCCACGGACATACAGCACTCCGCCCCAAGGTCAGCTCCAGCAGGGCCTCCTCCACAGGCAAGGTGTCGCCCGATGCCGTGACAAGCTCGTATGGTCGGCTCGGCTTCCTCGTCGGCAAACCCTTCGCCACGTCTGGTCTGATGATGGTCAAGGCTGCCCCAGTGTCCACCAGCACGCGGCACGGCTTCCCTCTCACCCAACCGTCCGCGATGAGGCCGTCATCCATACGCCGGCTGACGGCGCGTAGTGTCACTCGAGGGGATGGTGGCAATGGCGCCGACGTGCCCCTCTCCACGCCGGGCCTTACTCGTCCTTCCAGCTGCTCTTCCTGGTGTGGGCAGTCTCTCTGCAGGTGTCCGGGCTGTCCACACCCCCAACACAGGCCACTAGGTGTTCGCTGGCGTCCCTCAGCTGGTCTTCTGTCTCTGGCGTAGCGGACACTCCTCATTCTCGACGTCGGGATAGATGTTACTTTGGCCTCCTCCATCCTTAATGCCGCTGTCAGCGCCTCGTGGATGGTTTTATATTCGCCGAGCATTAGGCGCTGACGAATCTCCGTGTCCCGTATCCCGTCGACAAAATTGTAGGCGGCTTCCCGGGATACGAACTCCAGTGGCAGGTCAACCAAGGCCTTGCTAGCCAGCTGCTCGATCGCTATGGCGAACTCCTGCAGCGTCTCCCCCGGCTGCTGCGACCTTGCCTTTAGCTGGCTTCGGTATGCTGCGGCTAAGCGGTGGTTCCCGAAGCGATTCTCCAGGGCCTCCCAGATGTCCTTGGGCGCCGCCGTCGTCTGCACCGCGTTTAGGACTTCCGCGGCCCGTCCCTGGAGGCTGGCTATTAACTGTGCGGCCTTCTCCTCCGGTGACCATCTGTTGTGCCTGGCCACTGTGTCGAACTGGCGGCGGAAGACCTCAAACGTTGACGCGCCGTCATACTTGGGAAGTTTGACGCGCGCAGATGTTGTGTCGCGTCCCGGCGCGTCGGCTTTCAAATCCTTCAGCTTCCTGCCGACGACGTCCTCCACCATGGCGTTCAGGGACTTCACGCTGTTGTCGGCTTTCCCTTCCAGGTCGTTAACTCGGCTCGCCAGGTCCTCGACGCGCTCGTCCACTTGGCCCATCCGCTTGCCCAGCTCCGTCACGTCATCCCTCACGCCGGCCAACTGTTCTTCAAATTTGGCGGCGAGAGCCTCGTTCGCCACCTTCATTTCCGTGGTCAGTTCGGCCATCTTTGAGGTCATTGTCGTGGCCAAGTTGTTGTTAGCCGTTTTCGTCTTCGCTGTTAATTCGGCCTTCATTTCTTCCATCTTCCCGGTGATGTTGTCGTTGGCCGTCTTTATTTGTTTCAACTCTGCGGTGATGTTGTCGTTGGCCGTCTTCATTTGTTTCAACTCGGCGGTGAGGTTGTTGTTTGCCGCTTCTGTTTTTGCAGCGAGGTTTTCATTTGCCGTCTTCATTTCCGAGGTCAGTTCGGCCTTCATTTCCATCATCTTCTCCAAAATCTTTTCCAATGCCGCGTCCATGGTTGTAATGTTCGGTGATGTTGTTTTCCCGCTTCCTGACACCAGTGTGACTTTGTGGGTTCGTGAAATGAAAAGTCCAATTACACAAACTCAACAATGTTCTTTATTTCCACCGACTTACAGTTTAACACTTGCCAATTACACAGAATTGCGTACCGCACACAATTACAATTCACCAGTTCGTCCGTTAAAGTTACACTTGCACTCGCGATTACGTAAACTCCGATGCATATACACAGTCTTCTCGTCCTTAAACTAGCACTGAACTCTTACGCTGATTGCCAAGAACTCTGACTGACTGACTGACTCACTTACTGCCCGGCGTGTTGCTTATATAGGATCAGCTGAGGGATCGAGAATGTTCTAGATTAAATGAAATATCCCGTAAGTTCGAGAACACAGGTGGAACAGAAAGAGACGGCGCAGTGATGTTTTTTCTCCCAGCCGCCCCTTGTCACCACTATAAGACAAACGAGGGGGGGGGGGCGTGGCTAATGCCGACCTCCCTGCTTGCCCGCTCTCAGCTGGTTCTATAGGGTGTTCCAACGATCGGGTGACAGTATATTAATTGGCGCAAAAAAAGCTCTGAAAAAATTTTAGGGTGACTCAGTCTAAAACATCAGTGCAATTAATTGGTGCAGAAAGGCTGTGAAAAAATTTCAAGGTGGGATTACAAATTTGGTTTGTAATATTGTTGCTGGTGATGAATTTTGGATTTATTATTATAATTCTGAAAAGAAATGTCAATTAGCTCATTGGATCTTTTGAACAGAACCCAAGCCTACAAAAATCTGACAATTTTTTTGTGCTAGTAAAGAGATCATTGTTAGTTATTTTTTTCTAAAATAGTCCATATTGCTACTACAACACAAATTATTAGACCTCCATACTGTCAGCTGGTACACAAATATCTGTTTACTGCAAATATTTGAGAAAATTAGTAACATCTCAACAGAAAAATTAATTTTACATTATCACAAAGTGTTATCATTTGCAGCAAAACACAACTGAGTATCTGGATACCATAAAGAACAACACCATGACTCTGCACATACAGTTTTGACCTAGCACCTTATGTTTTCTTTTTATTTCCAAAAATTAAAGATAAAATGAGTGAAATCACTTTTTAATCATCAAGTAAAGCAGTAAAACATAAAATCCTGGTTTCTGAAGCTGCCTCAGGAGGAATGGCATCATTGTTTAACAATTGCTGTCATTGAATGCGAACATATATTAATGTTAAGGAAAATATTTTAAAAAACAATAAAAATCACATGTGCTCACATACGCACACATACACACATGCACTCTCTCTCTCTTTTCTCTCTCACATTCAACGAGAGAGAAAGGGCTGGTAATGCTTGCAATATTGACAATCAACTATTGAACAGAATATAATATTAGCAACTTTTGCTACACTATTTGTAGTTGGTTTTTACACACATCACTTACATTTTAATTTTTTGTGAAACTAATTTCGAGAGTCAATACTTCCAACCTTGAAGGTCCGACTGTCATCTGTTGTTGCCTGCAGCCTTCTCTCTGGTGGTGGAAGTATGAACTTTTTTTTATCAAATTATCGACTGATGAGATTTCAAAGTTTAATACTTGGTCTTTATATTTCCATATTAAGATGTTCTTCCATTAATATAATTTTGAGTCGAACTAGTACTCAATGCTCCGCTTATTGCTAGTATTTACCTAGAACGCATTTCATTAGGATCTTCTTAACATCATCAGCTGTTGTCGACTAATAGATGTTAGTTTGGTGAACTCCTTGGAGGTGATAGGTGCGTCTCTGTTGGTATCTTGATGAACTTGAAGTTTGGGTTTTCTTCAAAGGTAATGTTGAAATTAAACTATGTTCTTTCATGTTGTCAGTTATATCTTTCAATAATTTTGAAATTTGGGTCAGGGTTTTGATTCAAAAAGTGAAATGCTACTGCTGACTTGTCTTCCTGCTTTAATTTGATGTTTCTAAAATGTTCTTTGACTTTTGTTCTTAGGTTTTTTTTTTTTTTTTTTTTATGGTTTGCCCTCTTACAACTTATTTGGTATGTCCCAGATCTTCTGATTGGTGGGATTTCATCTTTCGTTTTTTAGTTTTAAAATGTTAATACTAAGTATCTGTATAGGTCCAACATTATATTTTGTTCTCTAAGGATGTTTTTTAATTTATTAAATGTTTTGAGTGGTATGTAAATCCACTCAAAATACTGTTGGTGTTTCTTTGTTGGGTGTGCTTGTTTCTTTAATGGTTTTCTTTAGCTTAGCTTTTTTAATTTTCTAGTATGGAGATATAAAGAAATATAAAGTCTGAGTAATAAACTTTGAAATCCCACCAGTCTATAATTTGATAAAGAAGAGCAGACAACAGACCTTCGAGGTTGAAAATGAAAGCAACAGTTACTAACCTAATCCTGCAAAAAATTAAAATGTAAGTGATGTAGTGTTGAAAACTGACTGCAAGTAGTGTTATGCTTTAATTTGGATGTGCACTGTTACTGAATTCCTTCAAAATCACATAATGGCAAGCTTTACTCATGTGAATGTCATGGATATATTTTTTTCTCTTTTTTACTTTCTCTACCACACAGATATGATAGATGTATAAAAAAGGTATTGCATTCCAACCAAAAATTTAATAACAAAATATTTTACTGCAAATACAGTTTTGAGACCCTATAAATCTATACATTTTTAGAAAAAAGTGTGTGTCTGTGTGTGCATCTTCGTAAACTTAAAACAAGTTTGGTTTCATTGGAAGTTTTTGTACAGGAGATTAATCAGATTGTTAATTGAAGATCAGTTATTTTTACACTGCCTCATTTACTTTTGTAAAATCGGAACTTGTTTGGGAATGTTCACTACCATCATCAGTTAGCAGCTGACTAGTACTGGTGCTGAAGGTCTCTGGTAGTGATGATATGAACTTGTTGAGCTGATCTGATGGCAAGAGTTCGAAGATCATAATTTGTTTTTTGTTATATGGATGTTTTCTGATATTTAGGAGGTTGACCATAATATTATCGCCACCATCACTAGAGACCTCCATCAGCAATACAACTAGTTTGTGATTTTACAAAAGTAAGGAAGGCTGATATTCAATTAATACCAAACTTGATATTTATGTTCAGCATCTTCCAAGAATGTGACATAATAACAAAATTCCTCCACCTCAAATTATCCTTTATATGGAAAAATTTTAAAACATTTAGATTTTCTGGATAAACAATTTAATGATTGAAATACTATATATGTAAAATATTATCTTGACAAATGAAATTTATATATTGAATTTTCTGGAAATAGGCCTGAAATTGACTTTTACATATCTCATTTACCATAACCATGTAGATCTAGTTAAACCGCAAAAGTTATATCATATAAACTAGATTTATGGAAATGACCATTTTTGAGATATTTATTTTTATTGGTTTGAGCTTTCAAATACTTATATTGTTCTCAAATATGAAATGCATATTTGTTTTTTATGCCCTGGCCATGAATAGAGAATGGAATGTCAAAGCCATCACATGGCACTAAGAGTTTGACTATCACTTAAGCCTCCATATACCCCTATTCCCATTATACCTACAAGAAAGTATGTAATTTGTATGAATGAAATGTGACTAACATATATGTAGAAGAATAAGGTTTTGTGTGAATAGTTTATTGAATAGATACAGTAGAGGCATTTGATGTAAATATAAGACATCAGATTTGTTTCTTTTGCTTCTTTCTCCTGTGTAGTCCAGTATTATTTAGACACTCTGATGATTTGTGTCACTTGTTGAGTGCTCTTGGTTAGATTATGATTTGATTAAATAGGGCATCTGCATGATTGTAGGTCTCAGTGGCTTATTTGGATTGGCCTACTGATGCCAAAGCCACAGGTTCAGATTTGGACCAGACCAATGGTTTTTAAGCATGCTTAAAAATGACAGGACACGTCAGTAGATATACTACCATGCAAAAGAATTCCTGCAGTAGGAAATTCTTGCACTCTGTCGGGGATGATGTGATTCTGTTAATTGAGGAGCATTTTTTCGAAACTTGATATATGCAAAATGTTCAGAATTGCGTTAGACTTAGTAATAGCATAATATTGACGTTTTATGCCAACCTCTGAACCTAGGTTTAGCAAAAATCGAATAATGCCATGTTTATAAGCACTCTAATTCACTAGGTTTTAGCAAAACCCAATATATGCATTTTAGGAGTTAAAGCAAAAGTTGATAAATACAATAAAATTACTCAAAAGTTCTTAGCTCTCTTTCCCTAGCATGCAGTTGGTAATAATGGACTAGATTGGCATGTAGGATTGCTGCATATCATGTTACTCATTAGCAGGAAACAGTGATGCAAACAGATGTCATTGTAGTCAGAGCATCTACAACTTACTTTCAGTAAAGTATTCAAAAAAGACTAAGCTTGTGGCATCACACTGTACACCAACTGCAGCCCACTGCTACTCATACCCAGTAAAGATGGTATGATGAAGTCAAGTTAAGGCATATGTCAGGAATAACATGACCTTCAAACTCTAAGACATGTATGTTGATGCAGCATTCTGCATTGCAACTCTTGAAAAGTGGGATGCTTGTGTTCAACATGTGATTAGGGAACAAAAAATAATTTGAGGCCTGAAGGGTATTATCACTGTCAAGACAGAAAAAAAAATGTGATAAATATGGATGATGACGAATTGATATTCGATCAAAGGTATCAAACTGATGCCCAGCTCAGATTGTTGGAATATGATGATGTAAGTAGTGACTTATTTCCATATCTGCTGTAAATGTGCTTTGTGGTGAGAAACACATATTATACATCAGATAGTGAAATTGAGTGCTCAGTCCATATGGATATTCTGTCCTTGTGACTGCACATGGGTGTTAGTGATACAAATCAGTGATGTATTTACGTCTGCTTCATTCTCCTGATGGACAGAATTTAATTAATATATTGTGTCATGTTTTTATGGGTTCCTTTTTACTTCATTTGTGAGTCCTGAGTTGCAGTACTCAATGAATATCTAGAGTAAATTTTCAAATAATAATATTTCCTTTACATTTCCTATAAGCCTTGTACTTCAGAAACTTATTTCTTAAATTTTAAAAATAGAAGCACTATTAACTGCAAAGTTATTTTCATGTTAATTTTAAAATGTGAGCGAGTCAATGTAGATACTTAAAACCTCAATTGACATAAGTGAAGTGCTAAGATCTACAGCAACTCATTAGTATTTTAAAGTAAAATTTATTTGAGAGATTTGAAGCTTTCTCGGCGTTGATTCATTAGGATGGTTTCTCGGGTTTGCAGCCAAGTGATGTTTCCTTCTACCAAGCTTTCAGCCATCCTAACTTTGTGGCCTTTTTCAGGGATACGTGACAGACATATCCGTGAAGAAGGCCACAGAATTAGGATGGCTGAAAGCTTGGTAGAAGGAAACATCACTTGGCTGCAAACCCAAGAAACCATCCTAATAAAACTTATTTCTACTTCACCTAACAAGGAGGAGTGCATTTAAAATAGACACTACCATTTGAATCTAATTCTAAACAACCAAGAGAAAACTTTTCACACATGAAAATCATTGAAATGGGACTCTGCTGAATTGAACAACTATAATCACCTAATTTTTTTTGTCTAACATGTACATCACACAGTTTATAATATACAATGAGACATTTTTTTTTGGTGTAAAATACTGCAGCTACTGACAGCGAAGCAATCCAAATATTATAAATAAACTACAGCACTTGGTAACACACTTTAACTTACTAGTAGGGCTTGGAACTTGATGAAGTATCATCTTTTTTCTGCATCATAACAGACAGTGCAGAATGCAATATACATTCATTTCTCTAAAAAATGAACCAATACTGACTACTTTTATTTTGCATCTTTTTGTATTTTTGGGGATTTCAATGTCTATTGGTCATTTTTTAAGAAAATATTGTACTTATGGTTGCAATTTCTTCAGTTTTGTGCCTTTAAACATACTTGTTTACATTATTCACATGTATATTAGAAGTTTACATCCCTCCGAAAATGTTTCTTCTCACGATGGAAGTAATTGAGAATGTTTGATCAAAGCATGTTTCTTTTGTAGCATGAGACATTAAAATGTTTTACTTTTAACAACAAATGTAGTAAAATATATAGTGAAATTGGGAACCACAATTAAATCTTTTACACTAAAGTGATTCTCCTGACCTACATACCACATGCCCTTCATGCTGCATCTATAACTGTTGCTCAAGACTTGCTGAGTGATCCTCAAATTAATGGAAGTTTGGCATATATCAGTACCAACTTTGCAATTTAGGCGGAAAAATAACTTAGCTAGAAAAAATAGATGAGAGTATATTTGTGGTTAGCAAAATGATAAATGATTTGGAGGAACATTTGCAAAAGTGTGTGGGAAACATTGGTCAGAAGTTTATGAGAAAATGAAAAATGTATTAGAAAAGAGCATTGGGCATCAGTCGTTTAAAATTGAGAAAGTTCTGCAAGGTGAGCATTTTGACTTCAGTTGTTTTGAAGAAGGTTTTTCACAAAGACATTGGTTACTTCAAGTATGCGTCCATGATGCCATTTGAAGTAGAAAAGAATTTTTCAAAGCATAGGAGTGTTCAAGACAACCAGCGATCCTTCAAATCCAAGAACCTACGAATGGCAATGGTTCTTTATTGCATTGCTGAATAAGAGATGCTTAAATATTGTGACTTTGTGGGTTCATAGAATTAAAAAAGTCCAATTTGCAGAAATTCAAAATGTCCTTTATCTCCATAGAAATACACTCTGGTCAATCCTTACAGTAGCAAAATTACATCACATACACATTTACAATCTACCAAGGTCGTTGATCACAACAAAGAGCTCACTTTCAGAACACCAGTTTCAATTACAACTCTTGTTACAACTCTGTTTACGGCTCTGTCTATGACTGCTCACTGGTGTGTTGCGATCTCTTATATCTTACTTCCATTGATAATTCTAGACTGTTCTAAAGCAAACAAGAAACCGAATGTTTTCTATCAATCAAGATGTCACTAAAGTGTTCCATTTATCTCACATTATTTGTTTCGGCAGACCTTTATCTCCATACTATCTTTATTGGTTCCTTTGTGTGCACAAGCTGCGCTATCGTGATAATGGGTTCACAACACTGCTCCCTCCTCAAGGCTGGTCGTCCCGAACAGCACCATCGTAGCGGGCCAGATGATCCAAGTGTACCACCAACTTCTTTCCTCGGGGCACCTTCTGGATGCGGTAGACCACGTCGTTAATCCTGTTCACCACCCGGTACGGTCTTTGCCATGGTTGTTGAAGTTTCGGGCATCGTCCTTTGGTCCGGGTAGGGTGGTACAACCAGACCAGGTCACCTTGCTGGAACCCTTGGCTGTTAGCTTGCCTGTCGTATCGGGTCTTCATGCGGTTGCTCGCCTTCTGGATGTTCTGACGAGCCATCTCATGCATGTCGTGGAGATGGTCCACCAGGTTCTCCACGTACTCGGTTGCTGGCTGTTTTGCGTCGGGGGGGCTCCCAAAAAGCCAGGTCACAAGGCAGGCGTAACTCTTGGCTGAACATTAAGCTGGCTGGCGTCATCCCAGTGGTGTCGTGTGTTGACGAGCGGTAGGCCAACAGGAACAGTGGCACCTTGACTTCCCAGTCTCGCTGATGGCTGCCCACGACCTTCCTCGGGTGTTCTTCTAAGGTCTTGATGTACTTTTCGACCATGTCGTCCGACTGGGGATGTAGCGGTGTTGTGCGGGTCTTGTTAACCCCAAGTCTTTCTAGTGCCTCCTTCATTAGGTTGGACTCAAAATTGGTACCCTGGTTGCTGTGGAGCTATAACGGTACTCCAAAACGGCAAAACGGTTGCTCCACGAGGCAGTCTGTGATTGTCTTCTCCTCCTGGTTCCGGATGCCATATACCTCCGGCCACTTGAAGTAGTCCACGACACCATCAGGTACTTATTGCCTCGGGCAGACACTGGGAATGGTCCAGCTGACGGCGATCCGTTCGAATGGCGCTCCGACGTTGTACTGCTGCATGCGACCCCGGTCCCTAGTTTGGGGCCCGCGACTCGCCACGCACACTTGACATTGACGGCACCATCTCTCAACATCTGCTCGGAGCCTCAGCCAGTAGTAGCGCTGCCGAAGTTTGTCGATCGTTCGGTTTGCTCCCAGGTGTCCTCCTGAAGTACCGGCGTGCACTTCTTCTAAGACTTCCGGGTCCTTACTCCTGGGAAGTACCAACTGCTCTCTTTGCGTCTTCCCATCGGGTGATTCCCATCCTCGGAACAGCACGCTCTCTCTGATCTTCAGCGAGTCCCATTGGCCCCAGTACGACTTGTATGTGGCGCTCCTTGGTGCTCCTGCGCTATCCCAGGGGATGGTGGTGATGGCGCCGACGTGCCCCTCGCTATGAAGGCCTTTACTCGTTTTCCGGCTGCTCTCCCTGGTGTGGGCAGTCTCTCCAGATGTCCCGGCTCTCCACACCCCCAATACACGCCAATAGGTCTTCGCCGGCCTCCCTCGACTGGTCTTCGATCTTCATTATAACGGATACTCCTTGTTCTGGAAGTCGGGGTAGCCGTCACCTTAGCCACCACCATCCTCAGTGCTGCCGTTAGTGTCTCGTGGATGGTTTTGTAGTCGCCGAGCATTAGGCGCTGACATATCTCGGTGTCTCGTACCCCGTGAACGAATGTGTAGGCAGCCTCTCGGGATACGAACTCGGGAGGGGGGAGGTCGACTAAGGCTTGACTGGCCAGCGGCTCAATTGCCAGGACAAACTCCTGCAGCGTTTCCCCCTGGCTGCTGCGACCTTGACTTCAGCTGGCTACGGTACGCTGCGGCTTAGCGGTGGTTTCCGAAGTGGTTCTTCAGGGGCTCCCAGAGGTCCTTGGGCGCCGCCGCTGTCTGGACCGCGTTCAGGACTTCTGCGGCCTGTCCCTGGAGGCTGGCTATTAGCTGTGCGGCCTCTTTCTCCGGTGTGCACTTGTTGTTCTTGGCCACTGTGTCGAACTAGCGGCGGAAGACTTCGAAAGTTGTCGCGCCGTCGTATTTAGGAGGTTTGTCGCGCGCAGATGTTGTGTCGTGTCCCGGCGCGTCGGCCTTCAAGTCCTGCAACCTTTTGCCCACGATGTCCTCTACCATTGCGTTTAGGGACTTGGTGTTGCTGTCGGCCTTTCCCTCCAGTCGTTAACGCGGTTTGCCAGGTCTTCGACGCGCTCATCCACTTGACCCATCCGCTTGTCCAGCTCCGTGACATCCTCCTTCACGCCGGCCAGCTGTTCCTCAAATTTGGCGGCAAGTGCCTGTTTTGCAGCCTTCATTTCTTCCATTTTCTCGGTGATGTTGTAGTTAGCCGCCTTCATTTCTTCCATTTTCTGTAAAATCTTTTCCAATGCCACGTCCATTGTCAAATATCCCATTCCTGACACCAATTGTGACTTGGGTTCGTAGAATTAAAAGTCCAATTTGCAGAAATTCAAAATTTTCTTTATTTCCGTAGAAAATACACTCTGGTCAATCCTTACAGAAGCAGAATTACATACACAATTACAATCTACCAAGATCGTTGATCACAACAAAGAGCTCACTTTCAAAACACCAGTTTCAAGTACAACCTTCGCTACGACTCTGTTTATGACTGCTTGCTGGCGTGTCGTGATCTCTTATATCTTACCTCCATTGATAATTCTAGACTGTTCTAAAACAAACAAGAAACCAAATGTTCTCTATCAATCAAGATGTCACTAGAATGTTCCATTTATCTTACTTCATTTGTTACGGCAGACCTTTATCTCCGTGTTATCTTTATCAGTTCCTTTGTTGCACAAGCTGCACTATCGTGATAATGGATTTGCAACAATATATACATTTTTTCCGAGTATATAAATATGTATGGGATATATTACATAAAATTTCTAATTATAACAGTTAATAAAAATGATACATATTTTTTAAATTTTTTGTTGTTTTCAAATGCTAGGCTTTGGCAATAAAGCCATTAGCTTTTTTAAATTTTGAATGTTAGTATTTTTTAAATTTTGAATCTTAGAATTAGCAGTCATTTTTTAAAATGTTAATGTTATTTTCCCCAAAATTTTAGAGCATTTTTGTGGTCATTTTTCTCTGATTTTGGGTCATCAACTATTTAGCCTTACTTAGCAGATATGTGAAGTATGTTACCAAGTGTTGTAGTTTATTTATAATAATTGAGACACTTGTCTGCAGTTTGGAGGTCAAATTATAAAGGATAGGCTTAAGTAGCTACCTGTTGTAGTGTAATAATAGGCTACATTTAACTCAAATTTACAGAAGGGTAAAATGCTTAAGGTGAATTCAAATTAAATATGGAAGGAAACATAGTATGTGTAATTCTGTATAATTTAACAACTCTAATGCAGAAGAAAGAAATTGCATGAAAAAGCTTTCAGTCCTTGAAAGAGTGAAAATATGCTGAATATATCCATTTACTAACAAAAATATTCTGTTAAAAATAAATTACCACATATACATAGACCTGAAAAATTACTGTAATTTGATTAGTTGTTCCATATTCCATCATTTGGTCTTACTAAAAAATATGTACACTGTAACAGAAGTCCTAATCCTAATTGCGAGCTTCAGTGAGCATTTTAAGTTTTGCGAAACTTTCTGTGTAATAAATTATTATAATTTGTTGAATTATATTTGCTTCCCTGCTAATGGCTTTAATTTTTTACGTTTATTTTCTTAATTTATTAACAGACTATTTAACATGTCTTATATAGAAATCTTGTAGTTGTAATGCCTACAGTTTGGTCTGGGTGACTTAGTTGGTTAGGTGCTGGCCTACTTATCCCAAGGTTGCATTTTCAGATGTAATTCAGACATATTTTTTAAATATGCTTGAACACACCCATGTCAGTAGATTTACTGTCATATAAAAGACTCCTATGTGACAAAATTCCAGCACACTAAGGTGCTGATATGACTCTGGTCAATGACAGAGTTATTAACAAAAAATATATGTAAGTTAATTAATGGAAATTAATCATTTCTTCACACTAGCCATATGTAGGCTAAGGTTTTTTATAGTCAATATGAACAATTCAATGCCATGGCTGGAATTTGTACCACAGATCTTCTGGTTTCCGTCCAGTTGCTCTTACCCATTGAGCTACCATGGCCAATGTGCTGTCCTGACATTAAATTCTTCAGTATATGTATTTACCTAATAGTGGTAAATAGTGGTAAAATAAAAAGTTTATCTAATTTACCATCCTAGCCAAACACCAAAGCTAAGTAACAAATTTACTCTTTGGCTGATATAAATTCTCTCCCTTTTCACGTTTAAACTACTTACATAAATTAACTTGCTGTTTATAAATTATGTAATTTATATTTATATAATCTAATTACATGTTCCAGTTTGAAGCAACGTTATAAATAACGAACATCTGGCTAGGTAAAACCTAATATGATCATCAGTCTGCATCTCCTTAATATTGAATGTTCAGTCTTTGTAATTTTTAATATATTTCCTTATTATTAAAGAGAAGGAATGTACATTACTTATTTACACATTACAATCGGCAAACATCTTGTATAACCTCTTACGTTAGTAATGAGAATCAAAGATCTGTGGCTTAATTCCTCGCCACTTTTCAAAGTCTGATTTTGAACTTATCAAGCCAAATTTAGGTTTATAAAAATACCATCAGAGAACTCTAGTTTTAAGCTGATTGCCCATGCGTAGCAAGATTCCTCACTCAGACTTCAGCTAAAGAGGGGAGCAGTTGCTCCAGAAATTAATTCTAAATTCTGCTTCAAGGATTATTTAAGAAATGCTCCAGTTGATAACTCTGCAAGGAGAGTATCCTGGGCAACTGTCAGGCTCTGCCCCTACTAAAAGATTTAAGTGATACCTTTATGAAAATGTTGATCTTAAATAAGGCATACAGTTTAATAATTAAAACCAATGTTTAAAAAACTTAAAACCAGGATCAGGTAATGTAAAATCCATGTTGCACTAAATAATATTAAGAATCATCCTTGATCCTCCAATGCCATTAAATTCACTCTAAAATATCTGCTGAACCTATAGTAGCTTTCCTTGAAAAATAAATTGATATGCATGAAAAACTATTATTATTGGTTTTATAATTTAATAATAATTTAGTATAGAATAAAAAGAAGTATTTCAGAAAGTGGAGTGCCATTGTTACTAAAATTAGGCAAGTGAGTCAACCTTGTATATACTTTTCTCCACTTACAAGTTTTTTATGAAGACTAGTTTCTGGGGACTTCTCCCCTATCGTCAGCTCTGTGGGAGACTGATGATGCATCCGGTGTCTGCATCTGGCTTGGTGTTGTGCTGCCATCTAACGTCCTGGTAAGTTTGATGACGTCATCTACGGCGGGAATTTCAAAATTCATCAAGAGGTCCTGTTTTTTCGTAATAAATATGTTTTCCCAAATCTGTAGTTCCAGAGGTTTCTTTGCCTGTTTGATCAGTTCTATTTCTTGTTTTATGTTGTGATTCTCAGACCAAAAGTGATGTGATACGGCCGACTTGTCCATTTGTTTGAATTTAATATTTCTGAAGTGTTCTTTCATTCTTGTTCCCAGATTCCTTGGACACATAATTTGGACACATTTCGAAACAAAATTACGCGACATTTTGAAATTAAACATGAAAGATAAAACACAGACTCTTAAATCGAAAGTACGGAAATTACGCTTAAGGATACCGACGAGAAACCCACACAACCAGTATCGCCGTGTCACAGAAACACCAGACAATGTAGTCAACATCTCTTCCCAAGCTTTCACCGAAACAGAGTTAAAATTTCTAAACAAAGGTTTTAAAACTTGTGTCGGCAACTCGGGCAATTTAGACGATTACATCGCTGACGTCACCATAACCTCAAACTTTTTGGAAAATGGTAGCGAAAAAACATTAGTTAAACCAAAATGCTTAGAAATTCTAAAGGGGATGACATTCGGACAGGAAAATAACTACAAAGAAACTATTCAAACATTGAACCAAAAACCAGTTTTTTATCTGAAAGCAGACAAAGGAAATACGGTAGTCATTATGGACCGAAATGATTACAACCAGCGAGTCGAACATCTACTACAAAATCCAGAATATACAACCCTAACCAAAAACCCTTTAAGGAAATACATAGAAACCACCAAAAAACCAATTAAAGAAAATACAGTAGTGCCACATAAGATGAAAAATAGTATAATTGTAAACAACCCTAATTTGCCAAAATTATACTGCCTACCTAAGATTCACAAGACAGACAACAGCATGCGACCCATTATTAACAATATAGATGCTCCGACTTACAAACTGGCAAAATGGTTGTTGGAAGAATTTGACAAGTTTGAAAAGTTTGAATCTCTAAGCATAAACAATTCATTTGATTTAGTAAAGAAAATTGAAAACACAATTATAAAAACTGAAGAGGTGATGGTGTCCTTTGATATCAGATCTCTATTCACGAGCATACCAGTAGAAAAAATTCCAAAATTGATGAAAGGCTGGTTATCCAAAAGCAACGTTGCAGATGATAAAATAGAGGAATACATCAAATTAACCACCCTATGTATTGAACAAAACAGCTTCACGTTCTCCAGCAAGATCTTCCAACAAACAGCAGGCTTGGCCATGGGTAACCCTCTTTCACCATTACTAGCTAATCTGTTCATGAGTAATTTGGAAACACACATTACTAAAGCCTTTCCACATATTTTCAAATGTTGGCATAGATATGTCGACGATGTGTTTGCGATAGTCCCTAGAAGACTAACCGAGGATGCTATAAAGTTGCTAAACCTACAAGAAAAATCCATAGTTTTCACCATTGAAGTAGAGCAGGATGAATGGCTACCTTTTCTAGATTTGAAAATCATTAGAACACCCACAGGATTACAATTTGGAATATACCGAAAAGCAACACATGTTGACAATTACATTAAATGCAACCCATTCAACCCAGTACAACATCAATATGCAGTATTCCATAGTTTAGTTCACAGATTAATCAACATTCTGCTAACAAAAGCAGAATATGAACAGGAGTACGCTCACATACACCAGGTTGCCGAACTGAACAACTATAACACAAATTTCATCAAAAAACTGATCTATAGACACAAAAGAAACAAATACTTAAAGGACATTACTACGTTAAAAAAACTAGAAAACCCAAACACCAGATATGGAAAATTTACATTTCATCCAAAATACTTCAAAAAATTTGAAAAGATATTTAAGAGCTTCAACATAAAATTAGCCCCTCAAAACAAACACAACATCCGCAACTTACTAAACCACCCTCTAAAAAATAGCACACTGAAAACTCAATTATCAGGCATTTACCAAATGAGTTGCCAGGATTGTGACAAGATATACATTGGTAAGACCAAAAGGAATCTGGGAACAAGAATGAAAGAACACTTCAGAAATATTAAATTCAAACAAATGGACAAGTCGGCCGTATCACATCACTTTTGGTCTGAGAATCACAACATAAAACAAGAAATAGAACTGATCAAACAGGCAAAGAAACCTCTGGAACTACAGATTTGGGAAAACATATTTATTACGAAAAAACAGGACCTCTTGATGAATTTTGAAATTCCCGCCGTAGATGACGTCATCAAACTTACCAGGACGTTAGGTGGCAGCACAACACCAAGCCAGATGCAGACACCGGATGCATCATGTATAGTTAATATTATTCAAATATATAATATAAATCTTTTTTATATCACTAATATAACAATTTTCTCTATACAGGTCTATCCAATGAGATCAAAACCAAGAGGATATCTTCTAATGATAAACAACATTGAGTTTGTAAATAATGTACATGCAATGAGACAAGGTGCACAAGTTGATGAAATCAATTTAGAAGATCTGTTTAAACAGTTGGGCTATGAAGTTTTTAAGCATAGGGATCAGCCTCTTGAGGTAATGCTTAGTTATCTAATGCTTAGTTAGTTAATGATTCTTATATTATTATAATAGTTTTCTAAACAATCAGCATCAATATGAACACAACACAAGAAGAAAATCAGACGTTAAATATCCAGCTCATAGGTTAGCACTGCTCGAAAAAAGTCCACATTATATGGGAATTAAAGTATATAATAAATTGCCACAAACATGTAGGGAAATCCAAAACCAAAATTTCTTCAAAAAGTCAGTTAAAAGTTTACTTGCCAGAATGGCGTACTATTCAATTGAGGAATGCATAAATGATGAAGTGTGATCTCTGTGTATTTTTGTGTATAATTTTAGGAAAATGTATATATGTTCCATACTTGATATTTCTTTGCTTTACTATACTTAGTAAGTATTGTAGTCTTAGCTTCTAGTTTTTTAATCTTAAACTTAAATTCTTGATGAATCACTAACTCATGAGCATTGTTCAACTATGTAATTCTAATGTGCTGAATAAAATAGTGTATTGTATCTCAGAAAATGTCACTTTACTCTTGCTTGTCTCATGAAAATTATATCTTTTACACTTTAAGTAATAGTGACAAGCTTTTTTCACTAGATTAAAGAATTTGATATAAGACTTTCTTATTGCTAATTATCTGTAGATTTAACAGCAGTTTTTTATGGAACTGAATTTTGATAATATTACAGTTTTGCTTACTAAAAATAAAAAAAGGATATATTTTGTTATAGGTATGCTAAGTTAACATCTAAAAGGAAGACCATGAGCACTTAAAAGAATGTATGTTATTTATTATATGCAACTTTAGATTAACCTTAAAATAAAGACCATTGTAAAAGGACAAAATTGCTTACACTCATTTCTACTTGGCTACATGTACAAACGGAAACAAACAAGAATAAGTAACAGGAAATGCTGTTGCTTAAAATTCACTTAGTCAATATGAATTATAGTGCACCAGTTTTTAAAGTTTGATGTGGTTTCATGTCTCAGTTGTATATGGTTCTTAAGCATTGCATCATCTCCAATTATCACCTTACAATAGATTCTTCACTTCTTTGCAGGTAAAGAATGCAATCATCAGATTGCCAAAGAACAAAGCTCCTGGTCAAAATTTAATTGTTCCCGAACTTCTAGAAGCTCTCCCTCAAAAAACACTTGTTTTTCTTACACAAATATACATCATAGAGTCAACATGAAACATTCAATGCCATGGCCGGGATTTGAACCATGGATCTCCTGGTTTCCGTCCAGTCGCTCTCACCCATTGAGCCACCATGGCCAACTTGCCGTCATGAAATTAAATTCTCCATTTGACTCGTATATTTCCCCAGTAAACCACTAGGGACTCTTGCATTCGAGCAAGTTGTGGCAACTTACTGTCGTAAGTACTTGAGTCCCAGGCTTCATAATTTAACTATTATTTTGTTAATTGATGGAAATTAGTCATTTCTTCACACTAGCCGTATATAGGCTAAGGTTTTTGATAGAGTCAGCATGAAAAATTCAATGCCGGGATTTGAACCATGAAGAGCCCTTTGCCTCTGTTTTCCAAAATTTTTGAACACTTATTACTACTGCAATTAATGGAGCACTTGGAAGAAATTCTGCCTGCGACACAATTTGGATTTAGATGCAATCACTCATGTACACAACAGCTTTACCGTATAGTGAATACCATATTAAATACTTATGAAGAAAGTCAATTTGTTTGGGCCTGTTTCTGAATGCTGAAAAAGCTTTTGATAAATTATGGCACGATGGTCTTCTGTACAAACTTAACCTCATTTAAATGACACACTGTGCTAGCTTATTATTTCATATTTATCCAATCGCACATTCTCTGTAAAATGTGAATTAGCACAGTCGAGATAGTTACTTATTCATTCTGGTTCATGTTCATTAGAAGATGAGGCTGTGGTCCACTGTGCTTCCTCATCTCTCTTCCAGATGTTTTGCTTGCAGCTGTGGCAAGCATCATTGGTGGTGTAGAAAAGTTCTCCTTGTACTCTTTGTAGCTACTGAATTGTTGGCAGTGGGAACTGGCTTATATATACTGGAAGGTATTGCCCTCCCACTGTCTGATTGATCCTGATCTGGGTTTGCAGGGGCGTGGTTTTTTAGGATCGAAGCATGTGATTAAGCTATGTATGTATTTTGTAAAGATGGGTAGCATGTTTTATGTAGTTTTAATGCTTCTCCTTTCTTATTAAAATTGTGTTTATGTTTGTAAATTTCTATTGCTTTGCACTATAGACGAGCATGATACTGAGAAGTTGTGGCCAGGATGTCTGCTTCATTGTAGTGGATGACATGTTCCCCAGGTGCTTCCAAATCATGTTGTGCCATGGCATTTCATTTATTCCTACCAACAAGATTCATTGTTATCTCCGTTCAGCCAAAGATCCCAGGGACCTGCTTATGGCGGTGGGAATATACCAGATACCATGCTCACGTGGGTCAGTCTACGTGGGCACCATACAATGCAGCATCAACACCAGACTTAAACAACACCACAAACACTACCATCTGGGCCAACCAGAAAAATCTGCCGTGGCACAACATGCTTTGGAAGCCCCCGGGGAACATGTCATCCACTACAATGAAACAGACATCCTGGCCACAACTTCTCAGTATCATGTTCGTCTATATCACGAAGCAATGGAAATTTACAAACATAAACACAATTTTAATAAGAAAGAAGAAGCATTAAAACCACATAAAACGTGGTACTCAGCTTTACAAAATACATTCATAGCTAAATCACGTGCTTCGATCCTAAAAAACCACACTCCTTCGAGCCCAGGAAACCCAAATCAGGACCAATCAGACATCAGGAGGGCAGTACCTTCCAGCATATATAAGCCAGTTCCCATTGCCGATAATTCAATAGCTCCAAAGAGTACAATGAGAACTTTTCTATGCCACCAATGATGCTTGCCGCAGCTGCAAGTGAAATTTCTGGGAGAGAGATGGGGAAGCCCAGTCGACCACAGCCTTATTAACCGGAATCATCTACTGAACAAGATGCCGGCCATGAAAGCCTACGTCTGTTAATGAATATTTATTCTGGAGTACCTCAGGGCAGCATGCTAGGTCCACTATTGTACATCACTTACATGGCAGATTTTCCAACTTATGGCCAACTTGTAATTCCACATTTTGCTAATAAGGTCACAGTTCTGAGCAAAGGTACCTGTGAAGCAGCTGCAAGTAACTACAAAATTATTGTGAAGAAATAGGTACTTGGTGCAAATATCGGAGGGTAATAATGAATCCAAAAAAGTCATGCATCATCAAGTTCACCTACAAATGCAATATTCAGTATCCTATTTTAATCAGAGGAGAGCCTATTCCAGAATCAGATTCAGTAAGGTACCTTGGGCTCACAGGTCAACAATTAACATGGAAATGTCACTTTACTCACTTAATAAAGAAAATTTGTCACTGTCTACATGAAGTGAAACACATAATCTCTTCAAAATCTGCATTATCTCTTTGCTACAAAAGACTAATATATACGTTTCTAATTAAACCTCTATGGACATACAGCTGCTCAATCTGGCGTTCAGTTTCAGCTTCTCAAATACAAAGAATGCAAACAATTCAAAACATGTATCTTTTTTTAATCACCAATGCCCCATGGTATGTCAGAAACTCCACTATTCATTCAGATCTCAACATTCCATTAGTAACAGCAGTCCTCAATACAGCTTATAAAAGGCTCTGCAAATCGTTCGACCATCACAGTAACCATCTGGTTTAACAAATTCCTGCCAATTACCCACCAGACCCAAAAAGCAGAGGATTAAAACGGAAAAGGCACTCAGATTTAAGACTTGTGTGACACTAGCTAGAGCTCAAATTACTATGTAATCGGGTTTGCCACTGGGCAGAAACCAGGAACCATGTTAGTTGTCTGTATAAAATATGATCAGAAATGTAATGTATTATATATACAAAAAAGTTAAGACATTTATTGTGTTTAAAAAAGCATTGCATCATAGATACTGTTGGAGTTGTGAAGTTAATTTAAATTTGGAGCAGTGAGATCTTTTGCCTTTTTTCTCAGACTTCTGGTACAGGAACTTGCAGGACCCCAGAAAATTGTGACATTCAAAAGCAAGCAATGTTCTCATTTTGATGTTATCATGCTTATATACGAAATTGCTAAGCTGGTGAAGCCCATATCTCACTGAAAGCCTTAACAAGGTACTATCAAGGATGTTAAAAGTATGTCAGATGTAAAAAGGATCTGAAATTAATAGACACAATTTCTTTGTCAAATGACACAATTTCATGATGCATCAGGAGGGTGGGGGGGTTAGCAGATGACATAAAATGTTCATTATTTTCATGAAAAAATGTGTTATATTTCTGCTGCAAATGCATAAATGAACAGATGTGACTGGATTGACTATTTTAATACTTTTTGTATGTTACTTTATATGGAATCTTTTCAAGAGCATCTGCTTCTCTGTAAATCATTACAACTAGCACAATTAGCACTGAAAGTTTTAAATTAGTAGTCTAATTTTTTAGTGAATGGCATCACATTCAAATGGCATAAAGGCAGAACACAAAGGCCATGATGGAACATCATTGGTGTAATCTCTAAAATTAATCAAACAGCAAAGTTTGTGTCATCCTCCACCATTAAGTCATTGCTGTGAAGATGATGCTAACGACACTTAAAGGAATCCACGAAGAAATTGTGAAAGACCTATTTTTTCATACATTGACCTGTTACAAACTTGTAAATAGTTTTGTGTCCAGTACTTTCCGTGGACAACCCAGATATCTCTTCTCTTTTTGATGACAACAGAGCATGACTGGAAAATCTATCCAAAGCCATTTGTTGCAAATGATTCATCTAGTTTTTTCTTAAATGGTGAAAGTAATTTTATTAAAACACGGCCTAAGAGTACTTGGGGAGTTTATGTATATCTTTAGTTTTTCATACAGAAATAAGGTGACACTTTCAAAGCAGTTTGCTTTCAATTGCTTCTCAGTTGAGGGCTGAAGTCAGACCATTCCTGACAATGACTTCAGAATGGCTTGGGAAACAGATTATGTTATGAATGCTGACCAATAAAATGAGTATCTTTTGGTGATACTTTTCAGTTGGTTAAAAACTTAAGGTTCTATTAATTGGAAAAACTATTTGTAGTTGGTTTTTAACACTTTGTCACTTACATTTGTTATATTATTAATGTATGTGTGCATGTATGTAATTAATGTTCAGGTATTTAGCAACAAAACCATGTTCCTTCTTGCCTCCCAATATTTTGAAGTCGAATCTGGATAGTTTTTAAGTTATTCACAGATAGATGTTCCAAATTCATTTCCTCTTCCTTGTAGCACAGCAGATAGTTTGAAGATGATAACAATCCAATTTTATGCTGGTGTTCGCTAGGACAGTCATGTCTAGTGGTAAATTTGAACATGGCAATGGCTGAAAGTAATGAGTCTGTAATTCAAGAACAAACATCACTTAAAATATCCTTACTTGGACATGTTTTGGAGAACGTTTTGTCCCCATCGTCAGCAGTTATTCGACTGGTTGGATCCGTGGTTTCTTGAATTGAGCTGGTTGTCTGTGGCGGCATCTGTTGTCTGTTAGATGAACTTCCAAAGAGTTTTCAGGCGGCAATTTGAAATTTAAAGTAAACTGTTTGTTTAGAAACATATGAGATGCATGAAATACAAACAAATAGAAAAATCAGCAATAGCTCACCATTTCTGGTCTACTAATCATGAAATTGTACCAAATATAATACTATTAAAATCAGCCAGTATTGCAGCCGAACTTAATGTTTGGGAAAAGCTGCTAATTATAAAAAGCAAACAGTTTACTTTAAATTTCGAATTGCCGCCTGAAAACTCTCTTTGGAAGTTCATCTCACAGATAACAGATGCCGCCACAGACAACCAGCTCACTTCAAGAAACCACGGATCCAACCATTTGGATAACTGCTGACGATAGGGACAAAATGTTCTCCGAAACATGTCCAAGTAAGGATATTTTAAGTGATGTTTGTTTTTGAATTACCGACTCATTACTTTCAAATGTTAAATACATCACTGTTTCTAACCTTTTACTTCAAATAATATGGCAATGGCTGTTTTTTGAGATAGTTCAGGAATTAGTATTAAGTTTTCTAAGAATTTTTCACTTTTGGAATTTAATATATTTGTGGTTAATTTAGTTTTATAATCATTATTCATTTTCTTCTTGATGATGCTAGTAGTATTTTTGATTGCAACTTTTTTTAGATATTGGTTCCCTTTTTTCCTGGGATGTCTGCCTTCTCATTGTTACTCAATCCACAGTGTGCACAGATATTTTAAAGTGTAGATTGCATCAGTTTCTCCATAATAATTTGTAGTGTTTATATATAATAAAACATAAAAAATTTGTAGTGTTTATATATTTATAAACACTACAAATTTTTATGGAGAAACTGATGCAATCTACACTTTAAAATATCTGTTTGTTTGGCTATAAAAATGTAAAAGCATGTTATTTTATCAGATTCTACAGCAACAATCCAAGCAATAGCTTAACTCAGAACCCAAAAACAGAAAATATGAGAGATTCATTGTTTGGTTAAACAGATACAAAATTTAAGTAAGGCTTGCAGTGGATTCCTGCACACTGTGGATTGGGTAACAATGAGAAGGCAGACATCCCAGGAAAAAAGGGAACCAATATCCAAAATAAGTTGCAATCAAAAATACTACTAGCATCATCATCATCATCATCATCATCATCATCATCATCATCATCATCATCATATATCCATTCCTCTTTAGGATATTTGGTTTGTAATATCTCTAATCTGTCATATCTAACTTTGTTTCTTGAAGATTTCACAGAGGTCTAAATTATATCCTGTTTAAAAATTTTCTATTGGATTAATAGGATGTAATTGATTTTCTTTTACAGTAGGTGTATATAGTTTTTTTTTTTTCAACTTTTTTACTTCTTGTAGAAATCCTTTTTGGATTTTTTGTGTATATTTCAAGTCCTGGTGTTTGTTTACATTATTAAAATTTGGAATTCTGGAGTTTTTCATAAGTTATTAGAGCTTGTTCTTCGAGTTCTAAGTTTATTTGCATATTAGATGTTGCAAAGAGGTGTTTCTATTGGAGGAGGAGTGTTTAACTGCACCTGTTATTAAGCATAATGCTTGGTTTTGAGCTTTTTCTAATTCCTTTTTAAAAGACTCGGATGCTGTTATTAGTACTTCACCACAGTATTTCAGGATGAGTTTAATATAGGTTTGTAGATTAGATTAGGGAATTCCTAGAGATTTGGAAAATACTTTTGATCTGTAGTAGAATTTACTTCATACTTCTACAGAATTTTAATTTCTTGCTTGCAGAGAAATATTTACACTTTGCCTCTTTGTGCTTGTACGACAATTTGCTGCACACTGACAGAATTCAAAGAAAGAGTAAGAAAACACACTGATAGCAAACCTTTTGAAATTATAAATTCCTTTTATAAAAGGGTTACCAATGGTGCGAACTGGGAGAGTTTTAAATATTAAAAGCAGAAGCATTATTAACAGTGAAGTATTCTTCATATTTAAGTTTGATTTATGAGTCACTATGTTTACACTCAAACTTCACTTACTTGTTGTATAATTGAAACGTTTTCAAGATCATTCGATCTCATCCTCAGCTGTTTGGTGACTAAATGAACCTTCCTCTTCTTCCACTACTACGGAGCTCCGATCACTCTGCCATCTGGTGTTAGGGGCACTAAGTTTTAATACATACGGCATTAAATGAAGTATTAAAACTTAGTGCACCTAACACCAGATGGCAGAGTGATCGGAGCTCCGTAGTAGTGGAAGAAGAGGAAGGTTCATTTAGTCACCAAACAGCTGAGGATGAGATTGAATGATCTTGAAAATGTTTCAATTATACAACAAGTAAGTGAAGTTTGAGTGTAAACATAGTGACTCATAGATCAAACTTAAATATGGGAGAGTTTTCTTAGTAAAACACTTTATATTTATATATATATATATATATATATATATATATATATATATATAAACCTTGAGCTTATACTCCTGATTATAGTGTTATGCTGTTCGTTATGTTCTATTTGTAGAGCCCATGGATGTTCCATATCATTGCTGTATAATTTTATCCTCTGCAGTGCTTTCAAATACCACTATTAACATTTTTTGGGTCAAAAAAATAATAAATATATATAACTCTGTGACCTCAAGTATATCCAAAATGAAACAAAATAGTTAGTTACTAACACTCCCCACATGGCAACCTTGGCCTTCGGGGTAACCTCACCCCACCAAGTGATGACCGGACCCATTTCTCAGGTGGAGGCACCCAGAGGGCGGTGTCCATTACCTCCGATGATAGGGTGATAGTGAAGATGGCGGTGAGGTGAGAGGACCTACAGTTTTTACCGTGGACTCCGAACCACGTTGGGCATAGGGGATACTTCACATGTGCTAGACAGAGGTGAAGGCGTGGATAGGGCCGACTTAAAATCGCCAACCCCAGAGCCGGGAATCGAACTCGGGACCCTTAGAACGGGAGCCGCGAACGAAACCACCGCGCTACCCCGGCGCCCATGAAACAAAATATGAAAATTCCAATTGGTCAGGAATGTACATATGTCAGGGGCTCACACAATGAGAAGTATGCACAATCCATAAAGGTAAACAAATAACACTTCCAACATCAAGTTGCATTTTTTCAAATGGAACATGTATGCTTATTCTAGCAAAATGAAAACAAGTTACAATTAGAGATAACACACTTGGTTTCACGTTTCTAAACCTCATACATCCTGAAATATGTGGCTACTAGAGGATGGCATTGGTGCCACCATTTTTTAACAAATGCAACGACGCATGTACTTCTGTGCTCAGAGCAGGGGTTGCTTGTACTGGCCTCTAGCCTACTGTAAACAGACCGATATCAGCTCGACATGTTCTAGCTTCAGTGTACTAGTGTCTCCTGATCTGGTCTGCTGTCATACTGTAACATAATTCACATATGTTTTGGATATTGCTTTCCATAATGACACATTAAACCATGTTTTCGTGTGGCGTGTGACAGTTGCTATCATCTAGTCGATATGTCAGCCTTCAGTAACGAAGAAAACCTGGATATTATTTTAATTTATGGTGAATGACACAGAAATGTAACTGAGAGTTTTGGCATTGTATGCTGAACGCTACTGAGATTGACTGTGTCCTTAGCCTCGTACCATTGCCAACATCTATACGAAACTCAGGGAAACAAGAATCTGGGTTCTCACAAAGCAACAACGTACAAAGACGGCAACTGGCACTGGAAACAAAATCGTTGTTCTGGCTGCTGTAGCCAGGTCTCCAGACTTGATGCCATTAGACTTCTTTCTCTGAAGCACAGTGAAAGATATAGAGTGTATCAAGAACTGCCAACGACAATAGAGGATATGCAACATTGTATTACTGCGGCATGTGTGGCAATATCTGTAGAAACACAACAATCCGTGCAACACTCTCTTGTTACCAGATTCCAAAAGTGCATTGATGCAAATGAATGGTACTTCGAACATGTGTTGAAGTGACAGGGTTTCATTGAACAAGATGCTACTGGTGATTTGTGGGTGCATTTTCCATGCCAGATGTAATGCACAACAATGAAGTTTCTGATGGCTATAGGCCACTAGTAAATGGATTTAGATAAGCGGAACCAAGTGTATTATCATTAATTGTAGCTCTAGTTGTCATTTCGCTGGAATAAACATATGTTCCATTTAAAAAAAAAATGCAACTTGGTGTTGGAAGTGTTATTTGTTTACATTTATGGATTATGCATACCTTCTCATTGTGTGAGCCCCTAACATATGTACATTCCTGGCCAATTGGAAATGTAGAGCTCATTTAAATACAGAATTGTTGTCAAACACATTGTGTGTGTGTGTGTGTGTGTGTGTGTGTGTGTGTGTGTGTGTGTGTGTGTGTGCGCGCGCGTGCGCGTGGGCGTGGGCGTGTGCGTGTGTGTCTTTTTTTTTTTTTTGCCTAGCATGCCCCATTCCTTAGGAATACTACATGCCTTCTTTTATTTACATTATATACAACTTTTACAGTAATTTTACAATGATTTTACATATCTTGTATTTGTATTGAAATGTTTCCTACAATATTTTACAATATTGTTATTAAACTAGTTGCAACACAGTGTGTGTGTATGTGTGCGCGCATGTGTGTGTGTGCGTGTGTGTGTGTGTGCGTGTGTGTGTGTGCTGAACTATTTTGGAGGTATTCCTTGTAGTTTGTGTGAATTTTCCAGCTCTTACACTTTTCTAAAATGGCAAGTCACTATGCATGTTTTTAAGTCCTGGTCATGCAAAGAGAGCAGAATTTCAAATCCATCACATAGCAACCAGCTCTTAAAAGATTTGACTATTGCTTAAAACCTACTGCATTCCCATATTCATTGTACCCTCAAGTAAATTAGTAATAAGAAGATGTTTATCTCAATTAACATAAAGTATATAAAGGAATAAGCATCTGCAAGAATAGTTTACACAAAAATAAAGGTCAGGTTAGTGCAACATATTAGGTTTTTTTTCTTCATTGCTTACCATTATGATAGTTTTACAAAGCATTAAAATCTGAAATAAAATCTCCAAAAATAAATGCTGCTACTAAGACTATTTGATATTTCCTTTTGCTTGTTTTCTTTCTTTTTCCTTTTTCTATTTTGTTGCGGAAATACATACAATAGTAATTTTTGTGACAAGGTAAAATTTATTTTCTGTTTAATAAAACTGTTCATAAATCTTGTTCAAGTTCATACTGTATGATTCTTCCCAGGATATGAAGCGTATAATAAGAGAGTTCTCCCAGATGGAAGCACACAAGCGTGTTGATTCTTGTGTTGTTGCTGTTATGAGTCATGGAGATTGTAGAGATGGGATTAATGACACTCACATTGCAGCAAGTGATGCTCGAATGCTAGCAATTGATTGGGTGATTGAGCAGTTTCGTAACTCTAACTGCCCTAATCTTAGAGGAAAGCCTAAAATTTTCATCTTTCAGAACTGTAGGTAAGTATATTTATGGCATGATTGTTCTCTATCATTATCAAGGTTTATTGGTTACCACTGTATGCTTGCTGAGGGTTGCAGGTTGCTGACTTTATGAAAAGTGGCAAGTTGCATTGTGATATTCATTATTAAACTTATTAACTCAAACACTAAAAGAAAGGAATTGCATACTAATTGTACTAGATTACATCAAAGAAAGAAAAATAGTTTAAAGAGAAATAATTTATTTCACCTCAAAGAATATCTGTGTTCAGCTGAAGATCTCAATGAACATTGCTTGCTCACCTACTGACTTCTTGCTTTCCTGTCCATTTTATTATGAAATTATTTAAATTATACATAAATTGTAACACATTTTGAAGTAAAGATCCAGCAACAACTCCTGAGGAGATACGACTGCTTTCCTGAGTGCCCACTTCATACTGACATGTCATAAAAGTCTCTGTGCATGCCACAGTGGGCAACGAACAGTTGTATCTGCACTCCATTCAGAGTGATTGGTATCATATCGCCATTTTACAGGGTTCCTCTTTACTAGTTCAGAAGTTTGAACTTCAATGAAAGAACTGTCCTCAGAGTTATCTTTTGCATGCTTGTGTGTGACAGAGAGATTATGAATACTTCATCAGAAACTAAGCTTTCATTAAACAAGTTTAAGTGAATTCTTTATTGACATGTAATATTTAAAACCAATAAGTAAATAAAAATAATAAAAATTGAAAGAAGCACAGAGACAGTGAAGCACAAGTTAAAATAAAAGTGAATTGAGAAAATATTCACACAGTGCTTCACTTAAACTGTTTTTCACAGGACATGTTTCAAGAGCAGTTGCTCCCATATTCAGCTGACTCTCGACTAGTGCATGTTGTAGTGTTGTATTGGTTTCCTCTTTCTCCGCATCATCAATAGATGGCATGATGCATTTGTCAAAGTTGTCTGGTGGTGGAGCTTCAAAGTTCATGATTCTATGGCAGTTTTTACTATTGAAGATTTTTTCCCCATACGGAAAGATCTATGGGATGATAAACATGTTTTATTAAAGTTGTCTCCAAGTTAATGTAATGTCTGGTATTCAAAAAAATGGAAAGCAACTGCTGATTTTTCTATTTCACCGTTTTTAATGTTTCTTGTATGTTCTTTAGTTCTGATGTCTATATTTCTTTTATATAGGAGAAACAAAAAGAAATATAGACATCACAACTAATGAACATATAAGAAATATTAAAAACTGTGAAATAGAAAAATCAGCAGTTGCTTTTCATTTGTTGAATATCAGACATGACATTAACCTGGAGACAGCTTTAATAAAACATGTTAATCATCCCATAGATCTTTCCGTATCGAAAAATATCTTCATTAATAAAAATCGTCATAGAATCATGAACTTTGAAACTCCACCACTGGACATCTTTGACAAATACATCATGCCATCTATCGATGATGCGGAGAAAGAGGAGACTACTACAACTTGCACTAGTCGAGACTCAGCTGAAGATGGGAGCAACAGCTCTTGAAACATGTCCTGTGAAAAACAGTGTAAGTGAAACTGTGAATATCTTCTCAATTCAGTTTTATTTTAAATAAAAATAAACCTAAACCTATTGACAGTGTAGCTAAAATTTTATAACATTTCAATTTTTGAAACTTTCTTTGATAAAATTCTTCAATTTATTCCGCATATGTGTTGGAATAAATTAAGTTTTCCATATGTCTTTTGTTTTATCTTTACCAATGAAAACTCCTAAATACTTAAAATCCATAATTGTTTTATAGGTGCATTATCAGTTACAATTTTAGCTCTGACAGGGTCTTTTCCATAAAATGCCATTATTTTAATTTTTTCAGCTGAAATGTTCAAATTATATCCAGTAGCTACTATGCTTAAATTATAAATAGCTCTTTGCAGATAGTCTTCTGTAGATGCTATAACGTTGTCCACAAAAACTAAACTGTCCATGTTTATATTACTCATTTTAAAATTTATACTTAAAGTAGTTTGCCATTTACGAATAACATCATCTAAATAAATATCAAATAATGCGGGTGAAAGTGGGACCTTCTCAGACACCTTGATTTATTTCAGGGTCTTCTTCTGAGAGTTTACTTCTAAATTTTACTCTTATCTTTGTTCCCAGTTATAGACTTTGTAATGCACATACTACATGGTTAAGGAAACTTTCCTTCATTATTTCCCACGTTTTATTCTGTTTTCTTTGTTAAATGCTTTGACGTAATCTATGAAGGCTACATAAAGTGGAAGATTATACTCTTTCCGTTTTTCAAGCGGTTGTGCTAATGTAAAAATCCAATCTAAGCAGGATCTACCCTTTCTGAAGCCATGTTGATTTTGCAAGAGTATTGCTTAATTCATAGTTTTTATGCTATTTGCTAAAATACATGCATAAATCTTATAACCTGTGTTTAATAAACTAATGCCGCTGTACTAAAATTGGTAAGTGGAAAAAAGTGTTTACAAGGTTGACTCATTTGCCTAATTTTAGTAACAGTGGCACTCCACTTTCTAAAATACTTCTTTTTGTTCTATATAATGTCTCTGTAGCTCTCAGTTTTATTCCCTCTTTTGAATATTGGAATTAGTACAGCATCTTTCCAGTCATCAGGTATCCTCCCTGACCTTCAAAATTAATTTAAAAGTTGTAAAATTCTGTCTTGACGGCAATTGGAACTGTATTTAATTAATTCCATGTTTATTTGACCCAAACCAGGTGATTTTCTATTTTTAAAGCTATCCAGTGCAATTTCTAATTTTTCTTTCATTATAACATCAATGTTAGGGTCATTTTCTTACAGCATAAATGAACCTTCATTAGGAGTAGCCCAAAGTTCTCTGTAGAATGTTTCCCATTTTCTGATTTTTATGGGGTTTATTCAAACTTCATCCTTTTCCACTTTATTCAGATCTTTCAAAGCTCTAAAACCTTTCTCCTGTTTTCCATATGCATCATACTCTAGACTTGATACTTATCTATCCCACTTCTGTCTGTTAATTTTTCTAGTTTCCTTCTTTTCTTTAGCCCCATGTCTGTTGTATTATATTCAATTTTCTTCATACCAGTCTTTTAGGAACTTTGAATATGCTGCCTTGTTTTTTTTTTTTTTTTTTTTTTTTTTTTTTTTTTTATTAATTAAAGTTTTCAATTCTTCTGTTCAGAAACTTAAACCCTTCTTTTTATAAGTAATTTGCATATCCCTAAAACTTCATTGCAGCCTTGAGCAAAACCCCTCTTATAATAATCCATTCAATATTTGTGGAGAATGAGTGTCACATTTTGTGCAGAAATCGGATTTTCAGAGAAAAGAGATCATGTTTTTTTGTATAGTTTCCTTGGTTATTGTTATGAAGTTGATGTTGAATTGTTTTTAAATAAAATTGTGAAAAGCTGTTGTGAAAAGAAAAAGATTTTTATTCCTAAAGGAACATTTCGCGACTGTGACAGGACTGTAGCAATTATAACAGGTTAAATTAGAACAATGATGACCAAATGTAAAGCATTATGTAGTGTCAAAAACACTTTTTAAACCGATTCTCGAACTGTATAAACACTTAAGCTCCACTTACTTTTTAAATTAGGACAAGTTTCAAGGACACCGCGTCCCCATCCTCAGCTGATGTTCTACTGGTTCTTCAGGTGACCGCCTCCCTCTCCTGGCGCTGTTCAATGAGTTGAAGGATGCGGTGTCCTTGAAACTTGTCCTAATTTAAAAAGTAAGTGGAGCTTAAGTGTTTATACAGTTCGAGAATCGGTTTAAAAAGTGTTTTTGATTGATGAAGCTCCACTGTTTATAAATACTTCTATTATAGTTTTATCATTATGTAGTGTATTTACTCGTGAAGTGAATAATCTTGAAGAACTTTTTGAATCTTACTGATTGTGACTATGTGGAAATTTGTAGCAGGTATGCTTCACTTGTAGATAGATACGAGAAGTTGAAACATATCAATGATGAAGCCTATAAGGAGCTGCTGCAAAAGGAAAACCTAGAAGATACGGTGCTTGAAGCAGAGATCAACAATTGCAGTGAATACAACCTGAAATTTTTTAAGATTAGAGAAAGAGTGCATACTGCCATACAAGTTGCAGATCAAGCTGTTTCTGAAGTCAGTTTTGTTCACTTCCCTCCAATCAGAGATTATTAAGACTACCGAAACTAGAGCTCAAAAAGTTTGATGGGAATGTGAAAGGATGGTTTGGGTTTTGGGCACAATTTACTAAAATACATGAAGACAGCAGCTTTAAAGATGAAGACAAATTTGTTTATTTGATTCAGTGTATGGAACCGGGTTCACCTGCTCATAAACTAATAGAAAACTTTCCTCCTTACAAGGAAAACTATAAAAAGGGTATAGAATTGTTCAGTCTAGATATGGGAAGGACGAGTTACTTATTGAGTACTATGTCAGGTAACTTATATCATTGGTGTTAAAGAAAGATAGTTTGAGATCCATAGCTCAACTGTATGATAGTCTGGAAGGACAGTTGAGAGCGCTTGATTCAATAAGAGTAACAAAGGAGAAATATGCTGCAATGTTATTTCCCCTTGTGGAGAGTGCCTTACCAGAGGTTATGTTCAAAACTTGGGACAGGTATCGTGTATCAAAAGAAAAATTCTATCAAGGAACCTGACTTGCTTGACACAGTTGTTAGCCTTCTTAACCCTTTCACCGATATGGACGTCATATGATGTCCAAGTTAAAATGCCCCAAACCGATATGGACGTGTATAGACGTCCTGCGCATACATGCATTTAATGCTCACTTAACGCCAATTATTTTAATCTTCCTATTTTACAATAAATTTAAATTAGTTCTATAAGGGATGTAAACGTACCCTTAAAGGTTTCTTTTTAAATTGTAAATCTCCAAACCTCAATAATCACCCAAGGGCACATCTGCAGATTCACACCAAATAATAATTGGTTTCCTTGCGAACTTCTTTTTCTCAACACACTAGACATTTTCGAAATGGTTGCGACATTTTGGTTGTGGATGGTATGCTTTTAGGAAAGTGTTTTCTCTCAAGTATGAGGGGTGATGTGGTGAATTTCTTACCCCTTACCTCTGAGTATTATAATACTCAATTAGGTTACGAGCTATTTATACATGCAAGTACAGGTAGATGAATGTCTTGCATGAATTTACAGCTCTGAAAATTACTAAACAATAGTGCATGGTTACATCCAGTGGTATAAAAATACTTTTTTTACCATTTAACTGTTTTTCGTAAAGAGGGATGGCTAGTAATAGCTGATTCACATCACCCATATTTGACCCGCCACTTTCCCCAAACAACAGAGTAGCTAGCATGCCATCTGTAGACCAGTACACGTCACTGCTACCTATATCCTAAACATCTCCTTCATAATCGCACAACAAATATTCCAGATTTTCTACAGTAATATCAGAAGCCTGTATACATCATATGCAAGGTACTTTATTTGCTACATTACGGGGATAAGCCATACTTAACATTGAAATTTAATAATTTCAAATGTGCCATTCATTTAGCTCTTGATAGCTATAAGAAATCACCCTGAACACAGAGAGAGTATAAATAACTAAAATACTGAGCCAAAACAGCTGCATAAGGCTACCAGAAACCTTGGTTGAGAAACACTGTAATAACAGATGCTGACAGGGAGTTTTCTTTCCAGTGTAACGCAACATATACTCGTATGATTATCGTTTGGTATAGCATAAATAAACTAAAAGCTAAAACCTTGAACCGGAGAAGGTGCTTGCATAGCTATACATACATACATACATACATACATACATTCGTTCGTATACACACAAAACAAAATGATTCAAATATTAGGCGCGTTCGGCACAAAGAAGGGCTTTTGCTACAGTGAAACAAAGAAGTGAAATTTGAACGATTTATTACTGTAGTCTCCACTTTTTTGTTACTGTAGATGTATACTGCCTTTAATGAGTTTTAAACCAGTTTTTGTTTCGTTTAAATAACTTAATAAATACGGAAGATATGGAATTGTATTTATGATGCATTTTTACATCATTTAACAATTTAAATGTCTTCTTGTTCTGTTGATTGGGTATCCGTTTCCGGCCCCTGAAGGGTTTAAATGGCCATCGGTGAAGCGGTTAAAGACTGAGGTCGAAGGTGAAGGATGTCTTAAGCAAGGCAAGGTTCTTTTGAAACTAATGAGAGGGTAGATCAAGTTAAGCTAGGCAACAAAAACAAGATCAAGAAGAAGGAAGTACCTTTAGCGGCTGCAATAATTTCAGTGGAGGATTATTAAATTATAGATGAGTTGTATTTATTACACATCAGCTTCACTTACGTAACGATGTGTAATAAATATGACTCATCTCTAATTTAATAATTATTTCGCTTCACTGTGGTGTTCCAATACAGTTCAATTTTGATATATCAGTGGAGGATGTTTCAGTTAGTAAGGGAAACAAGAGCAACAGAGAACTAGCTTGTGTATTTTGTACCGAACCACACATTCTTCTCAAGACTGTGCTGTAGCTATTGACTGTTACAAGAACGTCAAGAAAAAGAAAACATTAAAGAAAAAGGGAGCTTGTTTTAGGTGCCTAAGACAGGGACATGTCAGTACTAAGTGTAAAATGTTTGCGAGTGTCCGTTTTGCAGAGGGAAACATTACGCTTTTATGTGTTTGAAGACAGCTTCAGATAAACCTAAAGGTGATTCTGCTTCAAATACAGTTACCATGATAGCAGTTAGTAGTGAAGAACATGTGATCTATCTGCAGACTTTGGTTGCTAAAGTAGTGGTAGGTGGATAGGTATAACCACATACAGAGTGAGAGTACTTTGTGACAGTGAATTGCAAAAAAGCTAGATAAAGAAGTGCTAAGAAGTTAGAGTTGGAGCAAACAGGAAGGTTAACCCTAAGTCGAGAATTATTTGGAGGTAGAAAAACAGCACCTGTTTGTTTCGAGTCTTATCAAATAAATCTGTTGGGTGTGAACAGAGAAAACAGATGTGAGGTGACATTGTTAGGCTCTGATTTTATTTGTAAAAAAGAGAACAGGAGGTCAAGATATTCTTCGATAAGACTGTGGAGAGAAAAGAAGCATATGGACACTGTATTGTTAAATTACCCTGGATTGATGGCTGTACTTCATTAGAAACAAACCGTGAAGTTACTCTGAAATGATTGTTGAGCACTTCAAGGAAATTACGAGGAATGCTGAAATTTCAGGATTATAATGAAGTGTTTCAGGAATGTGTTATCAAAGGGATCGTTAAAGTAATTGAGAACATGGTTTTGGATGGACCTACACATTATCTGCCTCATAGATATATGCTAAAAGACAGTGACACTACAAAAATCAGACCAGTGTTTGATGCTTCTAACAAGGACAGAAATGTAGAGAAGACCTTCATACAGATTATAATGGATCCTAAAGATAAGGATATGCTTTGTTTTCTTTGGTGGAATAATGGAAATGTCAGTAGTTTTTGGTGTCTGTTCCAGTCCCTTCTTATTGGTTTCAGTACTGAACCACCTTCTGGATGGCGCTCCAACTCATTTGAAGGAAGGAGCTGCAAAGATGAAACATGTGTTTTACGTGGGCAACTGTCTTACTGGAGTTGTTTCAAAGGAAGAGATTGGGCCCTTAGTTTTAAAGGCACGAGAATTGTTGTCATCTGCAGTTTCAATTTGAGGGGATGGATAAACTTCGTAGATTGTAGTGTTCGTACAACTGAAAATGTCTTAAGCCCTCAATGGTATTGTGACATAGATGAATTTGGATGTAACTTTAGCACAAGTACAGATTTAGTAACCCGAAAGGTGATACTATCCAGCGTGCAGAAAATATTTGATCTGGTGGGATTTTCGGCCCTGGTAGCCCTTATTCCCAAACTCATTCTACAGAAGACATGGCAGAGGAAGATAGGGTGGGATGAGGTTCTACCAGAAGATAATTGTGAAGAATTCCATCAATGGAACCAGCAGCTACAATACCTACTTGATTGTCAGATACTTAGAAGGATTTTGCTGAATGATAACAGCTCATTGCACGTATTTGTCGATGCCAGCAAAAAGACATTTGGTTGTTGTATGTTTCTGAGAACAGAAGATAAAAATGAAATCAAACTGAGCCTTCTGATGGCTAAATCTAAAGTGGCACCTCACAGAGAACTAATACTGCTGCGCCTCGAACTGATGGGTGCCCTCCTTGGAGTTTGGATGTCTCGGTTGAACTTTTGATGCTTACATCCTTGATAGCATACACACTGCATTTTGGTCTGCTTCAGCAGTAGTCTTAACTTGGATAGAACACAAAGGGCATTGGTCTGTGTTTGTAGAGAATTGGATAAAGGAGATTCATGAGTACAGTGAGGTTAGTTCATGGAGACATTCCGGGCACTCAACAGACATGCTGTGTAGAGGATGTTCACCAAAACAACTTTGGAAATCTAGATGGTGGGAGGGTCCTCTTGACTTGAAAGTAAAGAAGAATGGGTCTTTGACTATCCTGAACCAGTGTTGGAAGAAGTCAACAGGAAAAGAAGGAAAACAATTGTAGTGGTCGAGAGCACTGTAGTGAAGACAATCTTACTGCAACTAAACTCACAATTCTCTGGGTACCTAAAAATTGTTAGGACCATTGCTTGGATTTTGAAATTTAAACAAAGTAATCACAGGGATCATGTACCTACAGAAATTGGTAGCAAAGAATTTCTCAATGTGGAAAAGAAACTGTTCTATCTTATCCAGAGTGAAACTCTGCATGAAGAAGAAAGAAAGGAACAATTGAAGAATCTGCAGGTATTCACAAACCAGAAAGGAATTCTTCGCATGAAGTCAAGAGTTGTTGATTCTGATGACACTCCAGAGTATACTTATCCAATAATTGCACTTTCATCATGACACGTAATGGTTGAAAGGATGATTGAACAATTTCATTACTTTCACAATCATGCTGGGATACATACACTACTTGTTTTGTTGCACCAAAGAGTTGAATTCTTAAGAGGAAGAAGAATGAATGTCTAAGGAGATGTTCCCAGTAATGACTCCGGAACTGAGGAGAGTGAATTCAAAACTTGCTGTGGTAGAACTATTAGACCAGTCAATAAACTAGACTTATAGTGGCACATCTATGAGCTCAGTGTAAATTATTTTTGAGAGTATTAATTTGAATTTGTGTTTGTGTTGCAAAACTGCCTTTTGCAAGGTGGGAGAATGTGGAGAACAAGAGTTACATTTTGTGCAGAAATCAATTTTCAGAGAAAAGAGATAGTGTTTTTTTATATAGTTTCCTTGGTTATTGTTATGAAGTTGATGTTGAATTGTTTTTAAATAAAATTGTGAAAAGCTGTTGTGAAAAGAAAAAGATTTTTATTCCAAAAGGAACAATATTAATGTTTCAAAATTTAACTGTATTGGAACACCACAGTTAAGCGAAATAATTATTAAATTATAGATGAGTCGTATTTATTACACATCAGCTTCACTTACGTACCTATATTGAGGACATGTTTCGCGAACCATCGTTTGGATCATCGGCTCTAATTCGGGTCGCATTAGAGCCGATGATGTGAACGATGGTTTGCGAAACATGTCCTCAATATAGATACATAAGTGAAGCTGATGTGTAATAAATACAACTCATCTATAATTTAATAAATATTAATGTTATTACTAGGCTGCGAATTTCGCAAGAAGTTTGCTTCATGTTGTCTACACACAAATCATTAGATCCATTGCACAAAACGTAAACAGTCATGGATATGAATCACAGGTAAGGAAGCAAGCACGATCAGCTAACCGCTGCAAGCATTCAGTTGGGTGAATTAACAACTACAGCCTGGCAAGAAACATAAGCTGCCTCATGTTTACATATTTCCTATTACCTTACACAATATACTGGTTGCAAACAAACTGAACATGGAGATATTCCATTAATATTTTTTTTTGTCGTGACAATACTTAGAATACACTTTTGGTATAATATGAACATGCATATCGCTTTAATATACAGTGCATTTATACATTTTAATATGCATGCTATACATTCTATCTTGTATCTTTAGTGTTACAATTTTCCATAAGATCTACATTTTTATTGTTAGTTACTCTTGTGCATGCACCTATTGCAGTGAATCACCATGTGCATCTGAAGTTACTGAAGGTGAATTTTTATGATTTGCAGTAAGACATTACTTATATTGTAAAAAACTGTGTTATACATCGCTAGATGTGATAGATGCAAAGCGATAATATTTGACATCAATTCCACTACTGAAGAGAGCAGGACAAGTTGCAATGTATATGCACAGACTGTTCTGGGAGTGGGAGTAGGAATGGAACCTCTGATGCCACTGTCTATACTCCAGTTGCAGCTCAACCTAATTTCGTTCATTCTGGCATTAGTGCTTATAAAATCCTCAGCCTAGTTATTACTAATGGGAAGTTGTATATTGATTCATTCTCATCTGGTATAGATTTCTTACACTGTCTTCTCTCAGTAAGTGTACTTGAATCTTTCATCATCTACTTTTTCTTTCCTTTTATATGATTTCTATTGTGCACATAATACCATTTTGGCAATCACCAGATAGTAATCAGAGTCTATATCACTATCCCTTTACACTCTTACATCTTGAGTTAAATTTGAAAATGTCTTATTTCCTACAATGTAAGAATATGATTAATAATTATGAAAATGCAGAAATCAGTTCAAACACAATAAAGTTAATAAAGCACCTCCATAAAAATAATTCTAAAATAACATTAGAAAGAAGTATTGAGAAGTAATATATTCATACTGAAGCACTCATAGCATAATAATCACACAGCAAGACCTATAGTTAATACATGCTACTAATACAGTATAATCTCAATTACATATTTTCAGAGTTAGACAGCTTAAGCTATGTATGAAGGTGATTCACTAATTACCGATATTAGCAATGAAGATGCCAATTTATTCAAACATTTCTCAACATATGAGTATCCTTTTATGGATATACACTTCTTCCAATGTTCCTGCCATTTTTTTCAATCTCTCCAAAAAAAAAAAAAAAAAAAAATATATAAGAATTGTCAGGCTCTGCAACATACATACAAGTATCCTTTTATGGACATACACTTTTCCCAATGTTTCTGCCATTTTTTTTCAATCTCTCTAAAAAACTAGAAATTGTCAGGCTCTACAACATACATATAACCTTTAAGGAAACTCGTAAGTTTCACATTGGAAAAATAATGTAATGGACAGCTACCTTTCCTCAACCTTAAAATGATCAAGAAAGAAAACCTTCAATCATTCATCATCCATAAATACCCTACATACCAATAGCTACCTAAAGCAAAACAGTTACAATACCACCTCCTGCCAACATACAGCACTGAAAGTCTTATTTCAAATTATTAATGTCCCAATGAACAATGATGAACATGGCCATGAACTAGAGGACACAACAGGCATAGCCACAGAAAATAGATTCCTTAAGGAAAGAGTACATAAGATAAACAGAGTCAGAAGGAGAAGAGAGCAAAAGAAACCATATTCATCTCTGATAAAAAAGAAAAAATCTTCAGGGAATTATACTACCCAATGGTATTCTAACACTTGTTTCTTGCATGATCCCATTTACATTGCATTTGATGCTCTAACAACCAAATATTCTAATTTATTCAAATGCTTCTTTGTATCTTATTGTGTGATTTCTAGCTCAATTCCTCTTTTGAATATCTTAGTTTTTCTTATGAAGTATTTCCCCTTGTCCTTCCATTTGAAAGAACTGTACTTCTTTAATTTCACCCCTCTTCTAATTTTGTTTATTGTCTTGCTACTCTTTATATAAATAGATGGTGGCGAATGGTTTCCCAGGCTTCCAGGTTGATGAAGCATTTCTGCATCTGGTATGGCAGCTCTTGGTCTTTTTTGATCAATAGTCCGTGGTACAATGGCTCCTGTCTCAGCAAGGCGACAATAAACAGCAACAAAGGTTGGATGACTTGGTTGTCTTCGGTCTGGAAACTCCATCTGATAGAGCCATGTGGTCTCGCATCCATTACCATTCGTGCGACCATACATAAAAATCATGTCTGCCTGTTCACAAAATCAATATCCAGCCATGCTGAAAAGAAACACATGCAGTTGACTCACTACATGTACACAATTGAAACATTGTAGACAGACTGATAACAAATGAGAAACGTAAACAAGTCTCCATGGCAACACTTTGCCATCTACCATATGTAGTACAATAGGTCAAATCCTTATATGATTGCATAGAGAAACGAAGTAATAATAATAATAATAATAATAATAATAATAATAATAATAATAATAATAATAATAATAATAATAATAATAATAATATAATAACAATAATAATAATAATAATAATAATAATAATAATAATAATAATAATAATAATAATAATAATAATAATAATGTTTATTAGTTGGACGATTAGTTTAACTTTTGAGGTTGGACCCTGACGGCTGTTAAACTCACGCTTTCATTGTGACAGGAATAATGCGAAAACCAAGGATTATGGGACATATGTTCACAGGAACTTTTTTCCTTCTTTTGATGTGAGGAACCCATACCTGAAGTTTGTAAAAGTATTTCTGAAACATTCTGTATATAAAAACCTTTCCATCCTTTCTTCTGTCTCTTCACTCACCAGTATGTAGTCTACAATATTTTTCCCATTTGCATTTGCAAATGCAAATTCTCCCTCTTTATCCCCCTCCATTGATCCATAATTTGCAAATTATTTCTCATAAAATTCTAACAACTTCCCTTCATTGTTTAAGACATTGTCTCCACTAGTCCTTTTACCTTTTAAGTACTCTCTTTCTCCCCAATTGCCTTTCTGCTCCCCCATTCTAACATTTATGTCTTCCAACTAAAAAACTTAATGTTGTTTATATTTGAGTTTGATTTATGAGTCACTATGTTTACACTCAAACTTCACTTACTTGTTGTTGTATAATTGAAACGTTTTCAAGATCATTCGATCTCATCCTCAGCTGTTTGGTGACTAAATGAACCTCCCTCTTCTTCCACTACTACGGAGCTCCGATCACTCTGCCATCTGGTGTTAGGGGCACTAAGTTTTAATACTTCATTTAATGCCGGGATTTCAAAATTTATAACTTTATCACGCTTTTTGTTTATGAATATTTTTTCCCAAATATCCAATTCTATGGGTGTACTTAAAGATTTTAACAGTTTAATGTTGTGGCCAATGTTGTGGTTTTCTGTCCAAAAATGGTGTGAAACTGCAGATTTTTCTGGGTTTTTTTTTTTTTTTTTTTTCAACTTAATGTTTCTCTGGTGTTCTTTTTGCCTGGTTAACAAGTTTCTCTTAGTTTTTCCTATGTAGCTTTTTTCACAGGTTTCACAATTAATCTGATAAATTCCTGATTTCAAATTGTGAGGGGATTGTATTTTTCAGTGGTTTATTTAGCAGGTTCCTCATGGTGTTGGGGGAGGTTGTCTCTGGTCCTTTGGTTTTCCCCGTCAGCATTCCACCAATTGCTCCATCATTATCTTTCCTATCATTTCATCTCACCCTCATTTGTCATCCACTTCCTTCACTGTCATATCAGGCATCGGACTGATCACCTATCCTGGATTCTCTCTCACTGATCCAGAGATTCCGTTCCTCAACCCGCTTAAGGGTTAAGAGGAACAACAGTAACCTGACACCACATAGTGGTGTAAAAGAGCAATTAAAGAAGAAGATATTTGGTAGATAGAGTCAACATGAAAAATTCAATGCCATGGCCGGGATTTGAACTATGAATCTCCTGGTTTCCGTCCAGGAGATTCGTGGTTCAAATCCTGGCCATGGCATTGAATTTTTCATGTTGACTTTATCTACCAAAACCTTAGTCTATATATGGCTAGTGTGAAGAAATGATTAATTTCCATCAATTAACTTAAATAATAAGATATTTCTTCATCATACACATAACTTTTCACTTCAACCTTATCTCTATCTTCTAACCATGCTACACCTTTTATATCTGCCTCTTTTATTCCTTTTGCATTTTTCCACATATCATCTTCCACATTTCAAAACATATCCTTTTTACATCTAATCCCTATTTGTGTTTACTTTTCTTTCACAATTTATTTTTTAAACTCCTTTGCCTTACCCTTGGGATAATTCTTCTCTTGCAGGATCCTGCACGCCTCTCATTTTTATGAAACTACATTAATCTGTTGATACTACTTGTAAGTATTCTTGCATTATTGTCTTTTTCTTTTCTTCATTTGTCATAAGCCTAACCACTGCAGTTGTAGGTGATGTATTTCCTCCCACTCCTACCTCTTCCTTGACAGTCATCCCTATTCCTTACTCCTGATGCCTCCTCTTCTCTACTTCCTTCTGACATCATAGGCTTCGTTGCTTCTCTTTTCATACCATGCCTACTGATGAGTTTTCTTACTCTCCCTTCTCCCTGTTGTGTATCTTTGGGGTGTATTATTTCACCATCTGGATCAAAATTTTGCTGTCTTGTCTTTTATTTGTCAACCTCATAATTTTGCTTATTTTATATGCTGTTCATTGACCCTCACTTTTAGGCCTTATCTCTCTCCAATGTACAATTGTAAACCTTTTACTAATGCTCTTCTGATGACCGCCGTAGTTGAGCGCCCTTATATATATATATATATCATCCCCATTCCCCATTCCTCGGCTCTGGTTTTCGTTATCTTACTATTACCTCCTTTTCATATCTCTTTCCTCTTTACTATAATCCTATTAAATGAAAGTGTACCTTTTAATTTCTTAGCATTTTCCATTTTATATTTATTGTCCTAAAGTTTACCAAAATTGTCTCCCAGTTGGAACATGTCTTATATTTCCCATCCTTATACTTTTATTTCTAGTCTTCCTTCTCTAATTTTTCTTACAATTTCCAGAGGTTGCTTCATGTAATCTTCCCTTATTCCATGAAAGTGCAATTTTTTTTCTGTTTCTCTTGATTTTACTCTGTTATCCAATCTTCTTTTACATTCACCTAACTGGATGTCTTTCCCTTTTTTCTTTAATCATCTCCTTTATGTCTTCTGTTTTTCTCCATTTTCTTATGTATCACCTTCACTTTTTCTCTTAGAAAGCTTTCTATCATTACTCTTATATTCTCCATCTGCAATGTGTTTGTTTCCACTCCTATTTCCATCAGCAATCTCATGATGATAACTGTCTCTTATTTTCATTGTTAAATTTAACTTCCAATTTTTCTTGATCTTCTTCATTGCGAACTTCCATTTCTTGCTGCCTACATCTGCAAGTTCATCCTCATTTTCCTTGCTGTCACATTGACTTCTTAGTATTGCACTTTATTTTATCCCCACTTTCATTGCCTATAAAATATGTAATAATGCAGGGGTTGGCTGATAAGTCCTGAACCTCTCAATAAAAAAAAAAAAAAAAAAATCTCTATTACTCATATAATCTGCAGAAAGGCCAGCGTTTTAATTTAATTAAACCATCTCTGTAGTGTGGTTTATCATGGTCCTCAAAATAGCTGTTTACGGCATCCTGTGACCTCCTCATTACTGTGAAATCTTCGTCCTCCAAGAAATTTTTTAAGGTTTGGGAACAGATGATAGTCACAGGGTGCAGATCTGGCTAATAGGGTGGATGTTCAAGCAATTTGAACTTTAATTTGCAACTTTTTCCCATTGCATTGACTGAACGATGGGCCGGAGCATTGTAAAGAAACAAGATTTTTTCGGTACATAGAGCCAACATGAAAAATTCAATGCCATGGCTGGGATTTGAACCACGGATCTCCTGGTTTCCATCCAGTCACTAACCCATTGAGATACCATGGCCAACGTGCCGTCCTGACATTAAATTCTCCAGTTGACTCATAGACTGGTAGACCACAAGGGGTTCTCACATTCGAGATACACCATTTGTGGCAACTTACTATCGTAAGTACTTGAGTCCCAGGCTTCATAATTTAACTCTTATTATTTTAGTTAATTGATGAAAATTAATCGTTTCTTCACACTAGCCGTGTATAGGCTAAGGTCTTTGATACATAGAGCCAACATGAAAAATTCAATGCTGATAAAATTGACTTTGCCTTTTTAGGAGTTGGTTCACCTGGTGCAATCCAATGTTTTGACTGTGATTTACTTTCTGGAGTGTAGGGATATATCCAAATTTCATCCATGGTAATAAGCTGTCTTAAAAATTCACTGGGATTTTTATGGTAGAGCTCCAAATTCTTTACAGAAACAGTTTTCTTTGCAACTTATGATCAGGTGTCAACAAATGCGGCACACATCCTGCACAGACCGTGCGAAAGCCCAAAATACTTAAAATATTTCTTGCACATTCTTTGATATGTTTGCAGCCTCTGCTATCTCATACAACTTTAATCTGGGTATTCCAGTACTAAACAATGAATTTTTTCAATTATTTCTGCATTTGTGACTTCCACAGGGCATCCAGAGCAAGGCTCATCACTAGTGCTCGTATGTCACATTTTAAATTCTGCAACCCACCTTTTAATCATTGTATATGGGCAGTCTTTCAATATACTGTACATTTCATCCTTCATTTCTTTAGGCATTAAGCCTCTCAAATGCAAGTATTCAATCACTGCTCCTCTTTCCAAATCCGCCATCTTCATGAAATCTCTACACTTGTCTTGTTTAAAATGCTGTCATTCAAAAACTAAACAAGCTACGAACCTGTAACTATGGGTACAAGCTAGTCTATGGTTAAACTATATGATGCTATCCGTCAAACTGGCTCAGTGGCACCATCTCTATGAGAGGCCCGGACTTATCAACTGATCCTCGTATAATAATAGCTAGTACAGAGAAAGGGTTTCTTGTTCCATTTATAAATTTTGTTGTTGCTTTAAAAAGTTGAAACTGGACATTCCTATTACTATCTGTATGGTACCTTATGATAGGGCTGTTTAACTTCTTTCTGTGTAATTCAACTTGTTGAACCTTTAATGATACATTTATAGAAATTTTTCATATTTTCAACAAATTCATTTATTAGCTTCTGTTTCTTAAGGGAGTGCTTCTTGCTTTCCAAAAAATCTGTATGTTTTATGCGTGTTGGGAAGAATTTAGTAACAGTGACATCCAGATTGGGTGTAGTCAGTTTTAACACTCCTTCAATTATATTGAAAGGTCCGACCTTCATTGTGGAAAATGGGAGCAATAGCTCCCAACACTAGTCCCACAAAAAATAAACATGTAATTGACAGAGTGTTAAAACCAACTACAAATAGATTTTTCAGTTGTCTGTTTGCTTGTAATTTTCCTCTCGGATATCTCCTTCAACTGTACTAGTCTTTTTACAAAGCATACAATTTTTAAATGTAGCATTCAATTATCCAATATCACATAATATGCCAACTTTGCCCTTGAACTCAAATATTCTCATTGTTAACACAGTTTTGAGTTGAACTAGTAGAGTATGGACCATATAGGAAGTCCTTGGGCGAGGGGAAATGTGGATGTGAGAAGGACTAGGAATGTGAGCTAGAGTTGTCACTTCCGTTGCCCAGCTGCCTGTACTGACATTCCTTCTGGTCAAAATAGAGAAATGGAGGGGAAGTTTACACTGGAGTGGTGGCCAGTGTGCATGCTAGGACTTCCTAGCTGGTCTGCACTCTGCCGCATGTTCCATGTAAATAGCTATATGTAGAGCATGCACAAAATTATATTAATTTTTGGCTTGTGCTTCATTTTATCATAGTCCATACTGATTAAGAATATTCTCATTGCTGTTGAACCGCTTTCAAGCTAGGGTATGCATAGTCAAAGAAAAGCTTTTACATTGTCTGCAGGAAGACATAGGGGTTGCAAGAAACCTTGCTGGATGTTCATAAATAAAATTTTAGTCATGGACTTAGAATTTTTCAAATCTGGGTTGTATAAATTGTGTTATGTCCTTAGCATAATGAGTAATTTAGCTGTGGATTTTTAACAGGGGAGGAACATATGACTTTGGTGTAAGAATGACAACAGGAAGAACTCAGACCGATGGATATAGTTCAACACTTCTACGTACCTATTCAGACATGTTGATATGCAATGCAACTCTACCTGGGTATATATCAAATAGAGATATTATTCTTGGTACATGGTACATTCAGTCTATATGTGAGATCTTCATGAAGCATGCCCATAATATGGATATAGAAGACATGCTTAAGATGGTATGTAATATGGTTAAAATATGATTATAGTTGAACCTGATTTATACGTATATCAAGGGGAAGAGAGAAGTTTACCTGTAACTGAGAATTACTTACAAATGAGATTTTGATAATGCATCGTATTTAAAAAAAAAATTGCAAACAACAAAGATATGTATGAAGAATTTGGCTTGTCACATTTCTTCCACAAGGTATACAACTCATTTTGCAAACTTAAAGCTTTTTTACTACAACTTTTTGTACTGTGTAACATCTACACTCACTTTAGATATTTCAAGATTTGAGTCATTCCCATTATTGTCTATGTCAATTGAAGTTGGTCTAGCTTATTGATGACCATGTTTTTACCACAGTCAACAATCTCATCTTGTGATTCCAACACACAGCTAAGATTGTCATGAAAATGCACAAAGGTATCAAATTTGCACCCTCCCATAGAGCTAAATTATATGCACAACTTCATTGCTACCGGTAGCATTACCATCCTTAAGATACCAGATTTAAAGAAATAGTGCTTAATTGTAGAGGATGTCACCTGCTTCCTGGCAGTCAAAATAAAATCCCATGGCTCATAGTAAGTAAATGGTGAGATTTTCATTTCCTGCATCAGTCAGTGTTATTAAATGTTGAGCCAGAAATTTTCTATAATAAATTTTGAAATTTTCAATGATGCCAATTTAAGTGATTGTAGATGACTGATACAGTTAAGAGGGAAAAATTCCACTCAAAGATTTCCAAAATTATTTGATCTAGCATATAATATTTCCTTTTTCTGTTTCTCATGACTGTTAAAGGCAACTGAGAATTGATAAACAAAACTGCTATTCAACAGTAAACACTGGAACCAAAAATTATCTCTACTTCTGGTTTGTTACTACAACATTATTCTTTCTGTGACACGTGGAGTAAATGCAGTATGCATTGACGGAGAGAAAGTGATGAACATTGTAAATGGAAGAGAAGAGAGGTAAATCTCGGAAATGGCAGTTGGTAGAGCGAAGAAGAAAATTAGAAATGAAATTGCATTACATCGAGTACAGATTGAAACAAGTATGGGAATCGAGGTGATGAGAAAAAGTGAAACAAGTATGGGGGTATAAGGGATCAGGGAAAAGCAGAGTGAAACAAGTTTGGGTGAACAAGAATCAGGGAAAAGCAATTTGAAACAAGTGTGGGGGGTTCAACTTTTGGATGCGGTAGACCATGTCATTAATTCTCTTTACCACCCGGCAAGGCCCTTGCCACGGTTGTTGAAGTTTTGGGCGACGTCCCTTGGTCCAGGTAGGGTGGTACAACCAGACCAGGTCACCTTGCTGGAATCCTTGACTGTTAGCTTACCTGTCATACCGGGTCTTTATGTGGCCGCTCGCCATTTGCATGTTCTGACAAGCCATCTCATGCATGTCGTGGAGATGGTCCACCAGGTTCTCCACATACTCGGTTGCTGGCTGTTTCGCTTCCGGGGGCTTCCAAAAGCCAGGTCACAAGGCAGGGGTAGCTGTTGCCCGAACATTTAGCTTGCTGGCATCATCCCAATGGTATCGTGAGTTAATGAATGGTAGGCTGGCAAGAACAGTGGCACCTTGACGTCCCAGTCTCGCTGATGGCTGGCCACGACCTTTCTCAGGTGTTCTTCTAGGATCTTGATGTATCTCTCGACCATGCCGTCCGACTGTGGATGTAGAGGTGTTTTGCGGGTCTTGTTCACCCCAAGTCTTTCCAGTGCCTCCATCAAGTGGGACACAAAATTGGTGTCCTGGACCCTGTGGAGCTCTAACGGGACTCCTAAACGGCAAAACAGTTGCTCCACTGGGCAGCCGGTGATCGTCTTCGCCTCATGGTTTGGGATGGCATACACCTCCGGCCACTTGGTGAAGTAGCCCACGGCCACCATCAGGTGCTTGTTGCCTCGATCGGACTCGAGGAATGGTCCAGCTCTATCGACGGCGATGCGTTCGAAAAGCGCCCCGACGTTGCACTGCTGCAAGCGACCCCGGCTCCTAGTTTGGGAGCCGCGACTCGTCGTTCACACGTGACATTGACGGCACTATCTCTCAACGTCTGCTCGGAGCCTCAGCCTGTAGTAGCTCTGTCGGAGTTATGTCGATCTTTCGGTTTGCTCCCAGGTGTTCTACTGAAGTACCGCGTGCACTTCCTCTAAGTCTTTCGGGATCTTACTCCGGGGAAGTACCAACTGTTCTCTCTGCGTCTTCCCATCGGGTGATTCCCATACCCGGAACAGCACGCCCTCTTTGGACTTCAGCAAATCCCATTGCCCAGTACGATTTGTATGCAGCGCTTCTGGGTGCGATTTCCTCCCAGGTTGGTCTTGTCCCTACCTCCATTTCTTTCAAGAGTGGCTCCAAGTCGGCGTCCGCCAGCTGCTCCCTACTCAGGCCTGCGCTATCCCATCCGTCCGCAGGCACTGCCGTGACTCTCTGACAACTGCGGCACGCACCTTCGCTTTCACTCGTGCATTGACCGCTCTCTTCTGGGTAGGGTCTTCGGGACATGGCGTCTGCGTTGGCGTGGCTCTTCCCTCTACGATGCTCGGAGGTGAAGTCGTACTCTTGCAGCCTCTGGACCCAACGGGCTCTCTGGCCTTCCAGGTTTCTAAAGCTAAATAGCCAGGTTAGAGCGGAGTGGTCAGTCCTTAGGTGGAATGGCTGACTGTACAGGTACTTGTGTAAGTGCTCCTAGGTCTTCACTGTCGCCACTAGCTCTCGCCGGGTGACGCAGTAATTCTTCTCTGCTTTGGACAGCGTCTTGCTGTAGCAGGCTGTCACTCGCTCGTGGCCGTCCTGGACTTGGGATAGGACGCCTCCAATGCAATTATCGCTGGCGTTGGTGTCCACAATGAAGGCGCCGTCTGGTTGTGGGAATCTCAAAATCGGAGCATAGCAAAGTGCCTTCTTCAGCTGCGGAAATCGTCTTCGGCGTCCTCCGTCCACACATAAGGCCGGTGTTCTTCTGTCAGGCGGGTGAGGGGCTTGGCGATATTGGAGAAGCCCTTTATGAAGTGGCGGTAATAACTGCACAGCCCCGGGAAACTGGTAATTCTCGCTTATCCTTCGGGCGAGGCCAATCTCTCACAGCCTGTATTTTCTCGGGTCTGTGGCCACTCTGGTTGGTGAGACTGTGTGGCCCAAATAGTTGACCTCCTTGCGGAAGAGCTGGCACTTCTTAGCGTTCAGATTCAGATTGGTAGCCTGCAGCCTCTGTTGCACCGTGCTCAGTTTGTCGAGATGTTCTTCGAATGTCTTGCCGACGAAGATGATGTCCAGGTACAGCAGGCAGGCGTTATAAGTCAATCCTCTCATTACTGACTCCATGAGTCGCTGGAAGGTAGCTGGTGCGTTGCAGAGACCAAAGAGTATAAATGTGAACTGCCAAAGCCCTTGGCCTGTCGAGAATGCGGTCTTCTCCTCTTCTCTCGTGTCTAGAGCCACCTGCAGTAACCCTTTTTCAGGTGCAGGGTCGAGAACCACTGCGCATTAACAAGCGTGTCCAGGGTGTCGTCAATCCAGCATAAGGGGAAGCAGTCCTTTCTGGTGACAGCGTTCAACTTCCTGTAGTCCGCGCAAAAGCGTAGCTCGCCGTTCTTCGTCACCAATACTACAGAGGAACACCTAGGACTGTCGGACTCTTCGATTACTCCTCTGGGTCTCATGTCCTCCAGCATGTCCCGTACCGCCGCTTGTTTTGCCAGTGGAATGCGTCTAGATGTTTGCCGAATTGGCGAGGCGTCGGTGTCGATGTGGTGAAGCACTCGGTCCGTGTGGCCGTAGTCGCTGTTGCCTTGGCTGAAGACGCGCTGGTACCGTCGCAGCAGTTGAACCTTCTCTAGCTACTCTGCAGTCAGGTGGTCGGCCGCCCTTTCCAGTAAGCCTTCCAGTCGGGGCCCTAGGTGTTGCGTCGGCACCGGCTCCTGGGTCTTGTCGATTGGCGTTACGCTGACAACGGGCTCGCAGCTCTCTAACTCCGTTCCGGCTGGATGCCGTTATCGGTGTCTGTTGGGTTGAGCAGTCCCATCGGCACCTCCTCTCGGCACGGCAACAATGTCCTGGCTACACATAGTCCATGCACAGGCGTCTTCCGGTTCAGCATCATGTTCTTCGTCCTCTGGCCTTCTAGTTGCGCCTTCGCCACCACCTCGCTTCTCGCGGGGACAACCACGTCTTGTCTAGGGATGACTCTGCAGATTCCAAGGCGTTCTTCGGGGTGCCGGAGCATCACCGCTTCTCCATTGAGCCTCAGGACTTTCCTACCGACGTCGACCGTCGCCTCGTGTTCCAAGGTTTACTGTAACAGGGCCTTTCACTGCACAGGCAAGGTGTCGCACGATACCGTAACTAGCTGGTATGGTCGGCTCGGTTTTCTCGAAGGTATACCCATGGCTACGTCAGGTCCGTTGACGGTCACGGCTGCCGCGGTGTCCACAAGCACGCGGCACGGCCTTCCTTTCACCCAACCGTCCGCGATGAGGCGTCTCCATACGCTGGCTGACGGCGCGCAGTGTCACTCGAGGGAATGGTGGTGACGGCGCCGATGGGCCCCTTGCCACGCTGACCCTTAATCGTTTTCTGGCTGCTCTTCCTGATATGGGCAATCTCTCTCCAGGTGTCCCGGCTGGCCACACGCCCAACAAACGCCAATCGTTCTTCGCCGGCGTTCCTCGGCTGGTTTTCTGTCTCCATTGTAGCCGATACTCGTTCTCGAAGTCGGAGAAGCCTTCACGTTGGCCGCCTCCATCCATAATGCAGCCGTTAGCGCCTCGTGGATGGTTTTGTAGTCGCCGAGCATTAGGCGCTGACGTATCTCAGTGTCTCGTACTCCGTCGACGGAGTAGGCGGCTTCTCGGGATACAAATCCAGTGGGAGGTGGGAGGTCGACCAAGGCTTTGCTAACCAGCTTTTCGATTGCCATGTCGAACTCCTGCAGCGTCTCCCTTGGTTGCTTCATCCTAGACTTCAGTTAGCTGCGGCAGGCTGCAGCCAAGCGGTGGTTTCCGAACCGGTTCTCCAAAGCCTCCCAGATATAGTTGGGCGCCGCCGCTGTCTGGACCGCGTTCAGCACCTCTGCGACCCGTCCCTGTAGGCTGGCTATTAGCTGTGCAATCTCTTCTTGTGTCGACCACTTGCGCTTGGCCACCATGTCGAATTGGTGGCGGAATACTTCAAACGTTGACGTGCCGTCGCACTTCGTTGGTTTGACGCGCGCAGATATTGTGTCGCGTCCCGGAGCGTCGTCCTTCAGAATCTTCAATCTTCTGCGAACGATGTCCACCATGGCGTTCAGGGACCTGGTGTTGCTGTTGGCCTTTGCCTCTAGGTCGTTAATGCGGTTGGCCAGATCTTCGATGCGCTCTTGCACTTCGCCGCTTTGATTTCCGTGGTTAATTCGGCCTTCATTGCAGTCATCGTTGCAGCCAGGTTGTCATTCACTGTCTTCATTTCTTTTAGCTCTTTGGCCAGGTTATTTTCTGCTTCCGTCTTCGCAGCGAGGGTGTCATTCGCTGTTCTCATTTCTTTCAACTCTTCTCAGAACTTGGCCAATGTAACTTTGATCGTCGTATGCAACTCCTGACACCACCTGTGACTTTGTGGGTTCGTAATTAAAAGTCTTGTTTGCAGAAATTTAAAATGCTCTTTATTGTAGTAAACTGTAACTTTGTACACCCTTGCATCAATAAAAGGATGTGACATACACAACAGCATCCTTCAAGGTCTCTCGTTGCTTTGCCACACATAAACAAAGGAAAAAAATCACTGTGGTACACTTCAAATGTCCATTGTTGCAATAACCATCACATAACTCACACAACTGCACCACTAACAACTCAGTTAACAACTAGCAACTGACCCTGCTCTAACACTTTGCAGGGTTTTTATACCTCCAGTCATAGTTCTAGAATGCTGTCGATCGCTCGATAACAATCACGATGCAGCGAGAAAAAGACAGAAGTATCTCTGTCTCTTTCTCTCTCTTGACAAGCGTCCAATTCGTGTGCCACTATCTGTCTGTTTCTTTCCTGCCCACGCGCCACTCTCTGTCTCTTTCTTGTGCATGCGCCCAGCTTGAGCTTGACGTGGCTCCTACACAAAAAATGCGATCGGTGACAATATTGTACATGTATTATTTTAAATAAAGTTGTTTGAGCCATTTTTGATAAAATCACAACTTTAGAAAAGTTTTCTAAGAAAAGGGAGTTTGGGAGTGGCTATTTTCTTAAGAATCTTTTGTTGCATCCTTGAAGATTGCTGAATTGAAATACCAAGTTTTATATTTAAAATACTTTGTTTTTGAGTAATATTGTTCACAGACACAGGGACACATACACACAGGTATATACTTGTAAACCATTTTCTAACAAGAACTGAAATGTCGGAGTCAAATTTTGGGGTCTAATGCAATAGGTTTCCCACTTACTGTAAGTACATAATAGGGAAAGTAAAACTAACTACGGCTTGATATACAGACAAGTTAAAGCTTCTCAATCAATTGCCATTCTAAAAAGTGAGTTAATTCTCTTGAAAATAAAGACACTGTAACATATATGAAAAACATTTTAAAACACTGTAACATGTATGGAAAACATTACCAAGAGTATATGGGCTGCCAAAAATTCATAAAACAGGGAAAGGCATGAGACCTATTACTAGTAGCATAAATGCCCCCACATATAATTTGGCCAAATGGTTACTAAGTAAATTTAATAGTTTTCCAAAATTTGAAAGTGCAAATTTAAGAAACTCTTTAGATTTAGTAGAAAAAATCAAAGATATAAATTTGGACAAAAATGACAGACTGGTTTCATTTGATGTCACATCTTTATTTCCAAGCATACCAACAGAAAAATTGCAGACTGTGTTAAAAAAAATGGCTAGCTACAATTGATATGGAAGCAATAGAAGCAGAAGAATATATTTCTCTAACAAAAATATGCATTGAACAAAACTTCTTTAGCTTTAATGGAAAACACTACAAGCAGAAATCAGGATTATCAATGGGCAATCCACTTTCACCTTTTTTGGCTAACTTATTTATGAGTGCATTTGAAACACAAATTAAAAAGTCCTTCCCATTGATCTTCAAGGTTTGGTATAGATATGTTGACGACATCTTTGCAATTGTACCAAGTAAACATTTAGATGATGCATTAAAATTACTCAATCTGCAAGAAAGGACTATCAAATTCACAATAGAAAAGGAAATCAATGGACAACTACCTTTCTTGGATCTAAATATCATCAGGAATGATACAAAAGTAAAATTTGGAATTTACAGGAAGCCAACACATTCAGAAAATTATATAAAAAATAATAGCCACAACCCAATTACACATAAACATGCAATAATAAACAGCCTTACACACAGACTAGTCAACATACCCATGGAAAAAGAAGAATATTTCAAGGAACAAAAAGCAATAATACACATAGCAGAAGAAAACGGATACAACAAAAGTTTGGTGTTGAAGAAAATTAGAAAATCTAAACTAAAGAAAACCATTAAGGAAGCAACCACATTTATTAAAGAAAAAGAAAGCAACAGCATATTCAGTTCATTCACATATCATCCAAAAACATTTAATAAATTTAAAAAGATATTCAAGGAACAAAATATCATCTTGGCACCTACTAATAGATACTCGATTTTAAAATTACTAAATTCAAAAACAAAAGATGAAATTCCTTCAGGTAACAAATCTGGAATATACCAAATAAATTGCAAGAATTGTGAAAAATGCTACATAGGCCAAACAAAAAGAAATTTAAAAACCAGAGTCAAAGAACACTTTAGAAACATCAGATTGAAACAAGAAGACAAGTCAGCAGTAGCATTTCATTTTTGGAATGAAAACCATGACATTGATCCAAATCCAAAATTACTAAAAGGAGTGATAAACCAAAATAGATTGACAACATGGGAGAACATATTCATCTGGAAAAATAAGGATCACGTAATGAACTTTGAAATCCCGCCAGTAGATAATTTGACAAAAAAGTTCATAGTTCCACCACCAGAGAGAGCAGATAACAACAGATGCTAGTTGGGAAGAGATTGAAAATGGAGGCCAAGGCCTTTGAAACTAGTCTCTCATAAATATATGAAAAAGTAAGTGACGAGTGTCAATAAACCAACCACAAATAATTTTTATATTTCTAGACTGTTTCGGTTGTTTACACTATTCTTGTTTATCATCATGGACGACTCATGCTAGTTCAAGCCTTGGAAGTGCCTCCTGTCTGTAGGAGCAGAAGAAAATTTGTTCACCTCACTGCCATGCATTTAACTAGATTTTCCTGGGACGTTCTGCAACTGTTCTAATGATGAATAACATCATTACATGAAAGACAGGGTGGATGGGCCACTTGCTGCATTTCGTATATGGATAAAATAATAAGAATTAACAAGGAAATACCATAAAGTACAACAAAAGTAAGGCATAAGTGTGCATAAACAACATTTAATGAAAATAACTACTAATGAAATACAGTATGCGAACAGCTAACACTAAATTAAGGAGTATATATAAAATTGTAAATACAGAATCATGAATTAAAAAAAGTGTGATTTAACAGATCAGAAAACTTGGATATTATCACTGTGATTGATTTCCATTAAACTGAAGCTTGTGAAACCTCATTCTAACATCCATTTATACCATTTGTTATATTTATTAGATAGTTATTTGAGTATGTTTTGCATTTACCTGTGTTTAGTATAGAATGTTATTACTGTTTATTTATTAATATACATAGTTTCAGATATATGGTAAACAAAGATATAACTATAACTTATACAACCAACATTACATTTTTCTGCCTTATATCATAACTAACTAAATCTGTGGCACAATAGTCCTTCCAGGATTAATGCCTACTGCATGGCCACTGCATTCCCCCATCTCTGTCTATAGCAGCTATCTTGATGAGTGTGCCATAAAAGGATATTATTCAGTATATTCGTTACCTCTCACCATGAGAACAATAGCAATGTGTAGGATAATTTTTAATAGTGGTACAGTATTAGCCCAAAATAGCGTGGTGGGAAATACTGTGGATTCGAATTTAATGCAGATAAAAGTATGTCCCCATTAAAAAATATTATAGTTAATTATTTTACCTTCTTTGTTTGGGAAGTTGCAATAAAAATATTCTGCAGACACAGGTTCTGAAGTATAATTTTCATCACCGCCTGTGTTTGTTGACACTGGCAGCTGCATTCCAGCAAAGTAAATGATATGTATAATACTGCCATATGAAATCACGACCTGCAGATGTGGAGTGTATGGGGAAGGTACGTTATCTGAGTAGCATATGAAGTTGATGCAACAGTTTGCTAAATGCTTCCACAACAATGACAGTGAAGATGATAATGGTGAAAATGTTGTGGAGGTGGAAGAAAACATTCTGAATGTTAATAACATAACCAGAGGCAAGATTTTGTGATGACAATTATGTATAAATTTCGCATTAATAATTTTAATTGGGGGTGTTTTGTAGTTTATTTACCATAAATTCACATTAATTTTGCACAAATTTTTGGGGAAGAATTAATGAGTAGTGACATGGCTCAAATGAAAAGTAACAGGTAACTAGAGGAGCACAACTGTTAAAACCCTTTTTTTTTCAAATTAAAACATTTTATTTGAAATCAGCAGATAGTAGGTAACATGAATAATATCAAATATCACACATCAGACATCACCAAACTGCAGCATACACAAGTTGTGATATTTTCGCTTTTCATACTTGTTCTGTTGTCCGTCAAAATTAAGTTATATGTGGAGAAAAATCTTACACTGTCAGCATTTGACATCAGCAAACAAAGACATTGAAGGGACTTTTCACCGAAATTGCGGTAAGAATCAGCTTTTGTCTTCAATGCCAGGAGTGCTGTTACTACCTCTAATCTGTTATCGTTACCATCATGGCTTTGCTGTTCAACAATGTCACAAAGCTCTTTGTAATAAAGAAGCAAATCAGAATCACAAGTCAGATGATGATGATGATGATGATGATGATGATGATGATGATGATGATGAATATAAGGGTGCTTAACTGCAGAGGTTATCAGCCTCACAAGTCAGATGTTGTGGTGTCAGTTTATTGTTGCACCACTTAGCTGTTATTTCAGTGCACATGATGTCATTGTATTGGCTTTGTTAAGTGTTAAAATTTATCTTGCTTTTGTTAAATTTGTAAACAATTTTTTCATGACTTCTAGCTTCATGCTATGAAGACATGAATGCTAAATTAAAGTTATATTTATGCAATTTGAAATAAGTGTATATTATTCTCAAAAGAAGGAAAAATTTGCAAAAGTTCATGAAAAAGTCATTAAAAACAAAAACTCTTGCCTCTGGTGATAACCAATTTAAACAATGTGATATTTGGATGGCAAGGCAAAATGAATCAAACAGCATTCATCTCCTCTCTTGTGCCACAATATGTGGAGAAAAAACGTATTGCATTAGTGCATATACTAAAACTTACTGATTTTTTAAAACAAGGAAAAATGAAGTTGGTGTAATATATGCACAGTGGAATACTATTCAAGATCAGTTACGGGATGGAATACATCCCCCAGTAACACCAGCGAGTAATTTTAAAAGTACTGCAATACCTTACGTGTGAGAATTAATTACTATTCTGTAACTTATTAGTACATGCAGATTTCCCTCCTCCAATAGTGCGGGATCAGTTGGTGTAATATATGCACAGTGGAATATTAATCAAGATCAGTTCGGGATGGAATACATCCCCCAGTATAACCAGCGAGTAATTTTAAAAGTACTGCAATACCTTACGTGTGAGAGTTAATTACTATTCTGTAACTTATTAGTACTTGCAGATTTCCCTCCTCCAAAAGTGCGGGATCAGTTTTTTTGTCCCTTCTAGTTTACATCTCTATATACTGCTGTAAGGTTACAACAAGGCTGTAAAGAATGTCCACCAACAACCGCTTCTACTGTATCCACCTCTTAGTGCAAAAGCATGTTAAACCTTATTATTTGAAGCAAAAGGTTAGAAACAGTGATGTATTTAACATTTGAAAGTAATGAGTCGGTAATTCAAACACAAACATCACTCAAAATATCCTTACTTGGACATGTTTCGGAGAACGGTTTGTCCCCATCGTCAGCAGTTATCCGATTGGTTGGATCCGTGGTTCCTGAAGTGAGCTGGTTGTCTGTGGTGGCATCTGTTGACTGTGAGATGAACTTCCAAAGAGAGTTTTCAGGCGGTAATTCAGAATTTAAAGTATACTGTTTGTTTTTTATAATTAGCAACTTTTCCCAAACATCGAGTTTGGCTGCATTACTGGCTGGCTTTAATAGTTTTATATTTGGTACAATTTCATGATTGGTAGACCAGAAATGGTGGGCTATTGCTGATTTTTCTATTTGTTTGTATTTCACACATCTCATATGTTCCTGTAATCTACTTAGGAAAGTTCTGCATATGAAAAACCAAAAGAAGTTTACAAATTAGATTACCGGAACATATGAGATGTGTGAAATACAAACAAATAGAAAAATCAGCAACAGCCCACCATTTCTGGTCTACCAATCATGAAATTGTACCAAATATAAAACTATTAAAGCCAGCCAGTAATGCAGCCAAACTCGATGTTTGGGAAAAGTTGCTAATTATAAAAAACAAACAGTATATTTTAAATTTTGAATTGCCGCCTGAAAACTCTCTTTGGAAGTTCATCTCACAGTCAACAGATGCCACCACAGATAACCAGCTCACTTCAGGAGACCACGGATCCAACCAGTCGGATAGCTGCTGACGATGGGGACAAACCGTTCTCCGAAACATGTCCAAGTAAGGATATTTTGAGTGATGTTTGTGTTTAAATTACTGACTCATTACTTTCAACATGTTAAACCTGTTCTAAGTGTATCACTGATTTAAATTATAACTGTGAATAACGATTTATTTATATTCAACAAATAATTAAATGAAATAAATTTGAATTCACATTAAAACCCTTCAGATTCAAAAGCTGATTGTAAGAAAAAATTGACTCATTGTGAATCGCTGCATTACATTAATACATCCTCTTGTAAGTGTCATAATATTGAGTGATATGGAATTGTCTATAACTGGAAACCAGTAAAAGCTGATCCTCCCAAAATGTAATACAGGGTGTTTCTTGGTTGACGTGTGAAGTAAGGTTGAGTGACATTGGCCAAGTTCACATATTTTTGTTTGATATATTTTATAATAATTTTTTTTTTTTTTTTTTTGAGGAAATCCTTTCTTCCTTTACTGTTCCACTTGCTTATGTAATCGAAGACATCTTGGATAAATATTGATCATGATTAAGAAAAAATGTAAACAAAATAGCCTTAATATGAGTACTTTGTTGAACGATATGGAAATAAATGTTAAAAGACAGAGAAAGTCATGTGAAACATTGCACATCAGAGATTTTAGTTTACATCAGACATTTAGTTTATTCTTAATGAGTAAGGACTATGATACAATGAAGCACAAAATTAATATAATTTTGAGTCAGACTAGTACTCCATGCTCCTAGAATGCGTTTCGTTAGGAAGGTCGTAAGGAAATGTGTATTAGGTAAACACTAGCAATACATGGAACATGGGGTACTAGTTTGGCTCAAAATTACATTAATTTAGTTTATTGCTTTAACGTTCTAGAGAAAGATAAGTATTTTTTTATTTTGAATAAGCTGAGAATTTAAAAATAAAATCATTCTTATCATTCTTCTAACAGAATTTATTTTATAACTACACCAATTGGTCAATAATACTAAGTTGAAAAAGCCTATTATAAAAATAATAATATAATCAGACAATAATGTGTTTTAGGTGGATCAGAAGCTGGAAAAACTGGCATCAGAGCGCGGTAGTATGCAGACATCAAGCTATGAAAATAGAGGATTCAGGAAGTTGTATTTTAATCCAGGACTCTGAAGTATGTCTCGTAAAGTACATATGAAGTATCAGTCATGATTCCTGCCAGGTTTTATGTGCAATTTAATAATATATCTGAATAAAAGAGAGTTGCTCAAACTTTATTAAATAAACAACTGAAACCATTTTTTCATTCAGAGCAGATTTTAGATATTTGCAAACAATAAGTATTAGGTGCCAATATGTACTTGACAGTATTACATTAAGACCTATACTTTTATATGGCAATATAATAATTTTATATGGCAATAAACTTTTTAAACACATCATATGGTATATAAATATTTCATTGCTTATGTGTATTACTGAAAGATTCTTTCAATATTAAATCCTTATTATCTCCAGGAGTAAATTCCTGATTTGATCAGGCAGGTATAAATTCCAAAATTAGGTGTCTTGCCTTTAATGGGCTTTAAACTTCACAATTTCGATTAAACAAATTTTCATAAAATTTTCTTAAATGCTTTAACACTCTACAGTATCTCATTATAGCTGTTATGGTTTTCCTTCTGTGACAGTCTTTGTCTGTTAGTAGTCAAATTTGATTTATTGCATTCAGTTAGTGATGTTTTGCAAACTCACTAAGTATCTATCCTTTTTTTACTTTAAGAAACTGCCCCTTGTTTCTTAAACATTCTCTTCCTTTTAATATCATTCATCATTTATATATTTATATATTTATTTATTTATTTTCATCCTTTTATAACACAATACATGTTTGTTGGATACTTCAGTTAAATTTGATTTGATTTGATTTATTGATTCATACATTAAAACATGTACATGTACATGTTATAGGACACGTTATATTACATATTAAAACAAACATACAATATTACACAATTATGCAACATTTCACATTAATAATAATAATAATAATAATAATAATAATAATAATAATAATAATAATAATAATAATAATAATAATAATAATAATAATAATAATAATAATAATAATAATTAATAATAATACGAGGGCCGTTCAGAAAGTAACCTCCGGTTGATTGCAAACAATTCACCAAGTTAAATAAAAATATTTTAATATATACATCTTACAACTACATATTTGCACTATTTTTCTACATAGTCTCCATAACGATTGAGGTACTTATCGTATCTGTTCACAAGCTTTGAAATTCCTTCTGCATAAAAATCACCCGCTTGTGCCTGGAGCCAGCCTGTGACCGCATCTTTGAGCTCTTCGTCGTCATCAAACCGCTGGGACCCGAGCCATGTCTTCATATGCATGAAGAGGTGATAATCGCTTGGCGCCAGATCTGGGCTGTAAGGTGGATGGTTGACAACTTCCCACTTGAAGGACTCAAGAAGGGCTGTTGTTCTGCGAGCAGAGTGAGGACGGGCGTTATCGTGCAAAAAAACGATACCGGAAGTCAGCATACCAAGGCGTTTGTTCTGTATAGCCCGTCGTAATTTTTGTAGTGTTTCACAGTACACGTCTTGATTAATGGTCGTCCCACGTTCCATGAATTCAACCAACAACACCCCTTTTGCATCCCAAAACACTGTTGCCATCAATTTTTGGGCAGAAAAATCTTGCCGGGCTTTTATTGGTTTGGTAGGCGAATTTGAATGTGCCCACATCTTTGATTATTCTTTTGTCTAAGGGTTCTTGTACTTAATCCAGGTTTCGTCCCCGGTCACGATTATGTTTAACAATGGTTCACCTTTGTCCGCATAACGTGACAGAAAGTCTAATGCAGAGGCCATTCTTTGAGTTTTGTGGTGGTCGGTAAGAATTTTGGGCACCCATCGTGCACAGAACTTACGGTAACCCAATCTTGCTGTCACTATCACGTACAAGAGAGTCTTAGAAATCTGTGGAAAATCAGTAGACAACTCCGACATTGTGAAACGTCGGTTTTCACAAACTTTTGCATCAACTGTCTGAACGAGTTCGTCCGTCACCAATGATGGTCTACCACTCCTCTCTTCATCATGAACGTTTTCTCGTCCACTTTTAAATAAACGTACCCATTCACGGACCACTCCTTCACTCATAACTCTTGGTCCGTACACGGCACAAAGCTCACGATGAATAGCTGCTGCAGAATATCCTTTGGCTGTAAAAAACCTTATAACAGCACGCACTTCACATTTGGCGGGGTTTTCTATTGCAGCACACATTTCAAACGGCCACAAACACTAAACTAGCGCAAATACGACGTTCACTCGACCACGGCTTGATGCCGACTGACCTGCCGAGTGCGTGAATGGACAGATGGCATCGCTACTTCCCCCACTACCCGCACTGTGACCGATCGGAGGCTACTTTCTGAACGGCCCTCGTAATAATAATAATAATAATAATAATACATAATGATAATAGATAATGATAATGATAATAATACATTTCTATGTAGTTACTTTACATATCATAGTTACATAGTAACATTTTAGTTTACACACCATTCTACAACAATAATTATTACTATTTAGATATTCCTCAAGCAAATAGAAAGAAGATGTTATGCATCTTATCTTAGTTCCCTTTAAAATCGGTTTATTTCTTTTATATTTTTAATATATTCAGGTAATTTATTGTAAAGCTCAGTTGCCGCTGCTGTAGGTTTCATATTGTATAGTTGTAACGCATGTGCCTGTATATGGTAATTGTTTTTTCTTCATGTGTTATGGTCATGGATTTGTTGATTTGTTTCTGTGCTGGAATTTTTATTTTTATTTAATGCTTTAAAACTTTCTTTGCACGATTCCCTGTATTTTAGACCAACTCCAACTCCATCAGACCATGGCTCCTGAGCCCGGAAAATTCTTCTATCTTCAAATTAGAGACTGCTAGGAGCTTTTGAGTAAAACTTGGGTGCACAGGTAGTCAAAGAAAGGAAAGTTTTTTGACTTTAAACCTCAAATCTGCAAAAAAACATCTTGAGTTAGCAATATTAGAAAAGATTCTGGAATTTTATGTCTGACAATTTGAGTTGACTGGTAAAAGGACTGTTTACCATTGGGTGTATAAATAATTAAAACTTGTTATAAATAAATGTCATCTGTATTACTCCACAGTTGACCTTTATTATGAGATCTAACTTGGGTGTTGTATCCATTCATAGCTGATTTGATATATGCATTGTAATTACTAGTTTAACCCATGAAAATTTGTTAACCATTGAATTAAAAATAAAAAGTTAAGAACAGTAATCTCTGCAATGCTCATAAGACTAAAATTGGAAGTCACAAACTTGTCTTGTGATTTAAAAATATATAATTGCCACATGAAACAAAGAACAAGCGAGTTAAGGTACTTAGTGTAGCTAGAGTTCAGTAGAAGTACAAAAAAAATTCAGATAGTGATAGCTCCTCATCTTCCAGTGAAATAACATGCACACAGTAGCTGTAAGAATGTCGAATGGAGTTTAGTTAATAAAGAAAAAAAACTATCACAAAGATGTTACTCTAAAAAGAAGTAGCAGAAAATGTTACAGACAAAGAAGGATAAAATGTTCATATTGCAGACTCCACTTCAAATGAAAAATCAAATCATTCTAAAATAATACAAAAGATATAGATTCCTTCAATGAAATAAGTAACAAAGCTCCTTAAATTACAAGTACTAACGTTGAGATTTGATCATACAGTAACATACATTTTGATTTCTCAAGTCACCTGACACAACTATCCTAACAGGTGATCAAAGAAAAGGGATTTTTAGCGACTTTAGATCTCAAATTGCAAAAAAACATCTTGAGTTAGCAACATTAGAGAAGATTCTTGAATTTTATAACTCCACCATTGAGTTGGCTGGTAAAAGGAATGTAGTTTCTCTTCCAAAAAATGACAAGAAGTAGAAAAGAGAGATACTTGGATCTTAAAGAAACTTATCAAAATCCCTGAAACCAGTGGCATCCACATTTATGTTAATTACAAAAAGTATTAAATTAAGGATTCCTGGTATATATACCTTCCGCCCACCCCCCTAAAAAAAAAAATCACTCTTTCCTACATTTACTGACAGCTCAATTTCAACTATTCAGTTCCCTTTTATGTATTTAGTATTAGTTTAGTGCAATTTGACATTTAAGAACATCTTTTGTGCATAACTTAAATGTTTGTAATTATTAATTTTCCTTTTGAATCAAATTAATGAATTCTTTATTTGGTAAAGAAAATTGAAAACACAGTTATAAAAACTGAAGAGGTGATGGTGTCCTTTGATATCAGATCTCTACTCACGAGCATACCAGTAGAAAAAATTCAAAATTGATGAAAGGCTGGTTATCCAATACATCAAATGAACCATCTTATGTATTGAACAAAACAGCTTCACGTTCTCCAGCAAAATCTTCCAACAAACAGTAGGCTTGGCCATGGGTAACCCTCTTTCACCATTACTAGCTGATCTGTTCATGAGCAATTTTGAAACATGCATTACTAAAGCCTTTCCACATATTTTCAAATGTTGGCATGTATATGTTGACGATGTGTTTGCTATAGTTCCTAGAAGACTAACCGAGGATGCTATAAGTTGCTAAACCTACAAGAAAAATCCATAGTTTTCACCATTGAAGTAGAGCAGGATGAATGGCTACCTTTTCTAGATTTGAAAATCATTAGAACACCAACAGGATTACAATTTGGAATATACAGAAAAGCAACACATGTTGACAATTACATTAAATGTAACCCATTCAACCCAGTACAACATCAATATGCAGTATTCCATAGTTTGGTTCACAGATTAATCAACATTCCGCTAACAAAAGCAGAATATGAACAGGAGTACACTCACATACACCATGTTGTCGAATTGAGCAATTACAACACAAATTTCATCAAAAAATTGATCTACAGACACAAAAGAAACAAAAACTTAAAGGACATTACTACATTAAAAAAAACTAGAAAACCCAAACACCAGATATGGCAAATTTACATTTCATCCAAAATACTTCAAAAAATTTGAAAAGATATTTAAGAGCTTCAACATAAAATTAGCCCCTCAAAACAAACACACATCCGCAACTTACTAAACCACCCTTTAAAAAATAGCACACCAAAAACTCAGTTATCAGGCATTTACCAAATGAGCTGCCAGGATTGTGACAAGATATACATTGGTAAGACCAAAAGGAATCTAGGAACAAGAATGAAAGAACACTTCAGAAATATTAAATTCAAACACATGGACAAGTCAGCCGTAGCACATCACTTTTGGTCTGAGAATCACAACATAAAACAAGAAATAGAACTGTTCAAACAGGCAAAGAAACCTCTGGAACTACAAATTTGGGAAAACATATTTATTACAAAGAAACAGGACCGCTTGATGAATTTTGAGATTCCTGCCGTAGATGACGTCATCAAACTTACCCGGACATTAGATGGCAGCACGACACCAAGCCAGATGCAGACACCGGATGCATCATCAGTCAACCACAGAACTGACGATAGGGAAGAGGTTCCCAGAAACTAGTCTTCATCAAAAAACTTGTAAGTGGAGAAAAGTATATACAAGGTTGACTCATTTGCCTAATTTTAGTTTCATTGCCAAGTTTCCTAATTCAAAACTACTGTACCAAGATACTGTGTGTGATTTAATTAAAAAATTTTCGGAGACAGTTTCTGTGCCAATGCTGCTAGGAGTGGTAGACCCCTTGTGCTAACAGAACAAAATCTGTCATATATATTGGATAGAATGCTTAAAAGTCCACAGTAATCAATAAGCAAAGTAGCCCAACAATATATTTCTTGTGGTTCCTCAGACAAAGCAATCAAAAAAGAATTCTGCTTCTACCCATATAAAGTGTCAGTCATGCACGAATTAATACCCACAGATCACGGGAAAAGTGTGCAGTAATGTGAATGGTTACAGAGGTTTATTTTGCATCATGGAATTGATGTGTTAGGACATTTTTTACTGATGAGTAGCTTGATTCTACTTATCACAAAATTCACAAAATATGCGAATATGGTCTACTGAAAATCCCAATGCTATTCATAAAACCCCTTTACATTCAGAGAAAATTTGTATCTGGTGTGCAATTTCTGCTTTTGAATTATTGGGCCAATTTTTTTCGACACCTCAGTTAATTCAGATGTTTATTGCTCAGATATTCTTTTTCCATTTATTTCACAACTAAATGAAGATGAAGTGAACAGTGCATTTTTTCAACAAGATAATGCCACTCCTCATACATCACATAAATCTATGGGACTGTTAGTGGAATGTTTTGGGGAAAAACTAATTACTATAAAACTATGGCCTCCACGGTCTCCTGATCTTATGCCTTCCAATTATTTTCTGTGGGGAGCAGCTAAAGCTGCAGTCTACAAGGACAATCCAAAAACAATTAATGAGCTGAAAACAGTGACAAAAGGTTACATTACATCTATAACAAAGGAGACATTAATTACAGTCTTTGAAAATAAAATAAAACAAGTGAATGTGTGTCTTCAAGAAAGTGGTAAATATTTTCAACATCTTTAAACAGGTTAGTTGCATATTATTTTTTATACATTATCTTTCATGCTTGTCATATTTGAACCTCGCGGCATCCAGTGCTGCCACCGGAATTCCCTACTCTAGGGGAATCTTGGTTACACAGGAGGTGTGGAGTGACTTTTCGATGACTGGATATATGTCTCAGTTGCTCTTTTGGTTAATAGGCTCCATCTGCAATGAAAATACAATGCTAGGGTAAATGCAGTAATAGGGCAATGTTGTTCTCAGTAAGCAGTATGCTTAGGCTATTGATATAAAATTATTTGAACAAATTGAATTTAATGCTCAATGAGATATTTTCATACATCAGATTTAAAATACACATGGTTTTTTAGCTATTTATATCCCTAAAACTTGCATTTTGTCATTTGAAAGAAAATGTAAGCCCAGACAATGATTATTAGGTTATTGTTATTATTATTATTATTATTATTATTATTATTATTATTATTATTATTATTATTATTATTATTATTATTATTATTATTATTATTATTATTATTATTATTATTGTTGTTGTTGTTGTTATTAATTAATTTATTTATTTATTTATTATTATCCTATGAGGGACTGTTCTGTATGAGGTTGAAGCCACTTCAAATTGCTAAAGTAATTATAATTATGCTGCATTTATTTTTCTAATGTCAACAAAGCAACCTCAATGTGGACCTCAAGCACTTATGTGGTTCTACGTGAAAGAATTAAAATTAAGCAAAGAGTTTTTATAGGAAAATTAATAGGAAATATTGATCATAGGGCACAAATCTTAACATAACAGTTTATGTGCTTTCTGCAGTATATGTATTTTTAAAGAATACAAAATAATAAACATCTAAAAAGAAGTTATACATCTAGTAAATTATAAAGATTGGTTTAAAGTCTATTTTAACACAAAAGCTTCCTCAGTGGCACAACTAACTTTTTGATTTTGATTCACTGCACTTAATACATTAGGCTGCATTCAGCTTGAGAAATGTTTTAGTGCATTTTTTTGTTTGTTTGTTATAATATTGTACTGGCCTTTATCAGTTACAAAATTTTGAGCCTTTTGAATTGTAAATATTATATTATTTTTACAATTAAATTGTAGTGCTTTTTAGTATAAAAAGGCAAAATCCAAGCAACTGCAGTTAAATGATACCCCTTCAACATCTACGCATGCTATCACAGTGATTATTTTACGTGGACCCTCCCTGTCCTGTACCACAGGCATATTTGACTGCAGTGCCGAGATTCGACCTTAACGATGTTTGGCTTTGAATGGATGGCCAGTCCATGACATATCTTTTGATGGCTGTAGCTATTCATAAAGATTGCGTTGAGACACCACAAAAAGTGATATGAAAACCGGTTTGTGAATTACAACAGCAAGTGGCATAAGCAGCAAAATAATTCATGTATTAAAGGGTTAACACAGACGTTCCCTCAGGAGCACATATAACAGATTTCAACTTTTTAGGTTTTGATTCACTGCACTTAATACATTTTTTCAGTTACATATTACTTTATTTAATTTTTATTTTTATCCTTATCAACTAAATTTAAGTTGAAAATCCTCTTTTTCATTTTTAACTGATGTGAGTTCATTTAAAACCTGATGGAGCCCATGGGATTTTGCCGCTCCTGTGACTTTGCTGGATTCCACCACTATTGACCGCCAATGTGCGCAGGGGCCAGCGGTATGCGCTCCACTCAGCTGTACTGTACCAATCACCAACATGAACAAGCGCTTGAGTCTAGGGCAACGCATTGTCATGTGTAAATGGGAATCAACAGGCCATGTTCACACAGAGTATATTCAAACATTCCCTGGTTAAGTGCCTTCTTCAAGATTTACAATTCATGATATTGTAAAGAAATTCGAAAACCAATGGTTCTGTAGCTAAAAAAATGGAAGTGTAAATTTACAATGTTAACAGAGGTAAAGTTAGACGACATAAGCATAAGTTTTGAACGTTCACTAACGAAATCCATCCCAAAATTAACACAACAGGTGGAGATTTCAGAGTGTTCTGCACATAGAGCAACTTATTAAAACTAAAATGTATACTTGTACAAGTGAACCAGTATCACGAATGCTGTATTGTGAATGGTTTCTTTCATCAGTGAATAAGGGTTTAATTGATCCACAGTGTCAGTTCTTTATCGATGAGCTGTGGTTCCACCTCAGTGGTCATGTCAACATGCATAACTGTTGGTACTGGGTCTCTAAAACTCCACATCGCATTCAAGAAATCCCTCATTATGATCGAAAAGAACAGTTTGTCATTTGAAGGCTGTTCTACAACCTGCGCAAAGGTAGGCTTAGTTACCTTTGCCTACTGTTGGTGTGGCACAGATCTTGTAGGCTGTTGAGTGTGCATAGCCTGGGAGGACTGAGGTGTTGCTCTGTTGACTGAATCTTGAGTTTTGGATGTCCCTGGATTGGCTGTGTTTTTGTTGGCAGCAATAACACTGTTCTTGGCACGGCATCTGCCATATCAGGCCACCAGCTCACCTTTGCAATTTACACAAGTGGGCGCATCTGTGGATGCACGTTGACAAGCTTTTTTGGAGTCAGAACCACTGTACCTAAGGCAGACCAGCTTACGATAGCAAAAGTGGTTAAAGGGATTGAAACTTAGGCATCTATATCATTAGGGGGGACCACCAGAGCTTCTGAGGGCTTCTATTTTTATACAGATGGTGGTTGCATCCTCTATCATGGCCTCTGGGTCGTTGGCTCATTCCAACACAGTTAAAAATAGAGAGATGGGGTTCTATCTGATTGGCCTCGAGGAGCGGTGAGTTGCTTCATCAAACGTGAGGTTATGCTCTGGTGACAGACATCTTTCATAATGTCGTCCACTTTTGTGTCCATGGGGAGCCCTCTGATTGGACGGATGTTTCGTGCCTTGTCAAGGTTAAAGTTGAAGTGTGGTATTTTCCTACCAGTAGAGCTGAAAGAAGAAGTTAATCCTCTGCCGCTCTAGGCTTGAAGACGAAGTAGCTCTAACGCTTTGTCACAGTGCAAGACCCAGAGTTTTGCATGACTTCTTTTAAGAAGCCTACTGAACCCTTGAAGTCGTCCACTATGAAGGCGATATGTGCCACCTTGTCTCCTGTTCACGGTTGAGTGTACCCTCTGTCAATAAGTTTGGATCATGCCTTCTCTTCCGGCAGTTGACTACTTCCTGAAATGCAGCGTCGTCAACATTCATGGAGGCGTGGGACGAGCTGGTTTCATCTGTTTCCATCCTGGAGGAAGTTCGGGAAGGAATCGTAGTCCCTTCAGAATCCAAACGTGCAACATATTTGTCGCTGGCGCAGTCGGAGCTCTTGCTCAGAGGTTTTGCCTATCCGTGAATCCTCACGCAAAAGGCCTTTATTCGGCCTTGCCATGTCCGCCTTATGGGCGCTTTCAGCAAAACCGTGTGGTCTTTCCTGCAGGAGCAGGGCTTGCTGCAGGGGGATGAGAAACGTGGTTCTGGTGACGGATAGTGCGTCCTTCGGAGTCCTTGCCCTTAATTGGAGGATAAGGTTGGAAAGAGGGAAGTTTGGAGGTGGACATCCTGCCCCGTAAGCTAAGGTGCAGTGCTTATAAAATCACTAAGCGTACCCTTCTTGAGCAACGAATGATAAAAATCAAAACCAACAGCAGGCAGAATACCTAAGTGTCAAAAGACCGCTTAATAAGCATTGGCTGAGACCTGGTTGATTGTACCTAAGCTGTTACTGTTTGGACGGTTGCTTGCGGGACCAAGATGCTGTTTCTTCTGCTTTAAGAATCAGAAGAACTGGTGTTCTCGGCGCTTGCTAGATCAGCTGCAGCAGTAGCAGCACTTGTTATTCTAGGTAATCAGCTGCAAGCTGCGGCCAATAGGCGAACACAAGTTTTTATGCTGGCTGAAGCTCCGCTCATATACGTTTGTTCTTCTCAGGTGCTACAACTCGAATCCAGTGTCATCTCGGTTGATTCTGTGACAAAGCAAGAGCTTTTCGACGCGGACCACTCCTAGCCCATAATTCCAAGGCTGAGGATAATTTGGGAGTAATATTTACACTTAACTCAATTGGGAAATCGTTAATCTCTTTTATACCTTGGACAAGCAAATCATATGGAATGCCAAAGCCGCCTGCTTTCACAAAGTGACCTACTCTTAAAGGATTTATATTGCTTAAGCCTATTGTATTCTTATTTTCTCGAGGAAATATGCAATAAAACCATTTCTATAAATATCAAACTCAGTTAATATGAAGTAGATTGAATAGATTTGTTTTTACGAAGAGACTGTACAAACGTGAGTAGAGGAAGTCATATTGCTGCTGGTATCAAATACTTTATTTCTGGCTAAATTGCTTTCTGCAAAATGTTTTGTAGCCATATTAAATATGCACAGCTTTTTTCAAATATTTTCTGAATTATTGTCTGACATCATTGCCGAAAGTTAAACATAAAATAAATAAAATTCTATTATTGTTGTAGATATCTGAGACAATACTTGAAGTTTTAGCAGCAGTTCCACCCTTTGAATAGTCTGTGCAATTGAAGTTGTTAAGGTTATCCCCGTAGCTCAGCGGTAAGGCATCCACTTGCTCTGGGAAGCATTCCGGTTAGAGTCTCGCTGAGGTTAGGAATCCTTCCTTGTCAAGATTATACCCTGTCCTCTCCAGTTTGGAAGTCTGAAGGAGAGAGGGTGTGTATGTGGTTTTTAATGTATAAAATCGGTGCCCTCGTAACCCAAAATCAACACATTCCCCTAAGCCTACTCCATTAATATATTCAGATTGTATATGCCTATAAGGAAATATGAACTATAACTATAAAGGTTTTTTCTCGATTACGGCGGCAGTGAACGTCTACCATAAATGGTTTAATGTGCGAGTTCGCCCATTCCACAGTTTTATTTATTTGTTTATTTTATGTTTTGCCACCTAGAGGAGCAAAAAATGTAACATTCAAGAACAGCAAGTATTGATATGTTAAATCCTGCGAGCAGTAAGCGTCGAGAAGCTACAAGCATCGCGGTTTGGTGTGTGCAATAGAGGCATAACAAGCATTTGCAAAAGCTGAAAGTTATCATTAGCCCAACGATTCTAGTTACTAATAAAATGATTGTAGTACGACTTCGTGCTGACATTTAGTCAAGTATGAGTATATAATAGGAGTTTTCGTTTTGTAAGAATGACTAGAGAAAGTCTTGAGTGTACATTAAAAATGTGTCTCTTGGCTATGTAAAGAGAATGAAATGTGTCATCGCATACGGACCAACTTTTAAAACATTTACTCTTTTCATTTCCTAATGTATTCCCTCTAGACTTGGAAGGTATCGGGAACCCTTGTTGCGACTGGCGGCCGGCACATACAAAGGGACAGATAGTGCAGCACAAAGATAAGGGACAGGTAGTGTAGCACGAAGATAAGGGACAGGTAGTGCACTGCGGAGATAAAAGGCTTTCCGAAACAGATAAAGTTAGATGACTGGAAGGTTCGTGTTTCGTCTGGTGCCGTCTTGATTATTATTCCACAAATTTATAGAAATATGAGTGGACGTATATAAAGGAGAAGGAACGACTCGCCGAGAGAGAGTCGAATTGGAACTTGAGATTCGTGTGCGTACAGCTGTTTTGAACGTGAACTCTTTTGTTTGTGGGTGTGGCAGACGACGTTGAAGGCTGTATTTGTGTATGTTACGTAATTCTGCCACTGTAAGGTTTGACCAAGGTGTATTTCTACGGAAATAAAGAACATTTTGAATTTCTGAAAATTGGACTTTTAATTCTACGAACCCACAAATTCGCAATATGGAGTAAGACAATTATTGCATTAGTTTATCTCGACTAACATTAAATAGATAAATGAATATACATTTGTAAGAGTAGTTCGCGGAAGAGAGTAGGAAAAAAGATCAATGTGCAATGCATCAGAATTCTTTTGTTTGTAGGTACTCGTCATACTTGAAACTCAATATGGAAAGAACTTGACAGTTCATCCAGAAAATTTAGCACATATTTGTGTAGAACAGCAAAATTAATTCCCTTTTAAACATGCTTTGAAATTTCGATATCAGCATTTCTCCTGTCCGGCCGTTGTATCTCCGGCTCTGACGTTTTGCGACTGTAAAAGGTGGAAGGGGAAACCTAATAGTACCAACATACAGTAATGAGCAATTGAAAACATATCCTCAAAATTATCTTTAGAATGAAAATATAGGACTATATTAACTTTAAAACACTGAAATACAATTTACAATTTCATCATAATGCAAGATATTTATTACAACACCACTCTATTCGAATATTTCATTCACACCTTTCACACACACACACACACACACACACACACACACACACACACACACACACACACTAACTGCATCCGTTGGTAGTACTGGGAGTCTCGACATCCGGTGTCGTGGTCAGGAAGTTAAAACTGTCTGCTAGCGCCAATCAGCATTGTCGCTGGTAGGCGTGGCTCCCGAACCCAACACCGTGTTGCCAGCTTAAATTTGTTTGAGCCACGTGGCCTAATAGCGGCTTGCTTTGGTGAACTTTCTTTGGTATATTTTTCGTGCGTGAATTCCGAGGTTTAGTGTTCGTAAGTCCTATTATTATCGCTATTATAATAATATGGCTACTGGTTCGTGAAATATGCAAATACATGAAATATTTAAAATACGCATTGTTCCTCTGCTTGAAATTCCCGCTAAAGAACTGGCAACAGCCTGCTTGCCCCTCTCGAGAAATGTCAGAGCCGGAGATAGAACGGCCGAACTATAATTGTCATTTTCCTCTAAGTCATATTCATCGCTTCTCTGAAGAATATCTTGGTGGCCAGCCAATTGCTAATTAAATTTTATCAGTACTAACGCATAAACCACATAAGGGCTTGCCCACTTCTGAACTTACAGTTCGGGAGAAAGTATATATCAAAAAAGTTTAGCAAAAGATATAAATGAAATATGTTTAAATTGTAATGCAGATTTCTTAAGTTAAGGTTCCTTTCATTTGTCCTGAACGTATAGGTACTTCATTCTCGTTACTGCACCTTCAAATTTTAGATTTTTAAAGTGCATTAGGGTATAATTCTCATCTGCTTATGCAATCATGCTGGTATATTCGAAGTTCAGCTCCTAGCAGTTCTGTAGAAATGTTTCGTCTCTCCATAAGAAAACTGCAGTCCATGCTAAATATTCGCTCACAATGGCACTAGAAACTGGAACTAATAGTTAAATAAAACCAGCTTGGTTCAGTTATACGGCTTTTATACTTTTCTTTAGTCTTTTTCAAAATTTCACGCAACGCATTAACACTTTGGCAGTGTTAACACGAGTGGCTGTACTTCTATTATAAGACAAAAATCATCATATCATTTATCCGTATTAATATAAAGTTTCAAACTTTTCACAAAGAAATAGCCATTCCGCTGATCAGGTTACTTTAAACTTAGGATACTGCGAGAAAATGGAGTAGGAAGTCATACTAAACTCTCCTTAAACGTCACTAGAATCGTTAGCCCAAGCTAATTTACAATTACTTTCGTGTTTTATAAATACAACGAGCAAACATGTCTGTTTTCGTAGCACTGTTTTGGTAATGCGTCTGTTAAAATACCAACTTACGCAGCTTAAAGCTTCTCAACGCTCACTAAACTTACTGTTTGCTGACTTGTTGTGCTTACTCGCTGCTTGCCAAGTGTTAACTAACTTTTCACTTTAACACTTCTCAAGCAGGCCAACTCATTACAACTATAGAATTAAAACTGTACAAACTGCACATTTGTCTAGTTAAACTGCTGGGCTGGCTTTACCTTCCCTTTTATGGCCCAAATGACCTTGTTGTCGACGGGCCCTAAAACACCACACACACACACACACACACACACACACACACACACACACACACACACACACACACACACACACACACACACACACACTCACCTTCCCTTTTAAGGCCAGCAAGTGGCCGAAGAAATGTGCTTCAAACAGAAGTCCCTCGAATTGCATGGATGGAACATTCTGAATTCTAGATATCCTCTTCATCACGTGGTATGAGCCTCGCCATGATTACTGAATCATAGGGCAACGGCTCTTTGTCCGGCTAGTGTGATACATTCACATTAGATCACCCTACCGGAAAGCTTGGCTGTTGATCTGCTGATCAAGCGGGTCTTTATCCAGTCGCTGGCTATCTGGATGTGTTGACGGCTATTTCATTTGTATCACGCATACGATCCATTGTCCATGTAGTCGACTACCAGCTTTTCTGCCCCGATCAGATTCCCAAACATTAGATCACACGCTATCGGATGGCCAAACTACCTGGCGTTATCCGGTGGTTTAATTCTTAGATGAGCGGCTCGGTAATAGAAAAATTGTTAAACCGCTATGCCAATATGTTCGGTTGTTTTGCCTTGAACTTCCTAAGGTGTTGTTCAAGTCCAAGGATGTGCCGTACTACCATCCCGCCAAACTGTAAGTGATCACTGCGAGTTCTAGCGGCTCTACAAGTTTTTCCACAAGATAATCCGCGATTGTCCTACCTACTGGTTTGGTGCGGCATACACCTCCGGCTACTTGGTGAAATACCCATTATCACCAGCATATATTTGTTACCCTTTTCAGACACTAGGGGTGGTCCACATTGTCGATAGTGATGCGCTTGAAAGGTGCCCTCACATTGTACTGCATCCACCCATAGGCTCAGCCAATAATCTTTCTGTCAAAACTTGTTGATAAATGGGTTGTATCCAAGATGCTCTCCATAGGATTCCTCATGCACCACTTCCTCCAGTACATTCGCAAACATACTCCGAGGAAGCAAAAATGGTTCTCCCTGGTTCTGTCCATCAGGTGACTCCTAAACATCCTTGATCATCAATAAGCTCCACTGGCCCAGTAAGACTTATATACTCACAACTCCTGAATGCGATTTACTCCCAGCATGACCTTGCTTCTGCTTCCATTTCTCCGGGGAGGGGCTTCAACTCAACATTGGCCAGCTTTCCCTCCGTAGGACTACACTAGACCATTCATCTGCAGGCACCGCTAAAACAACGGGTCCAGCTGCAACGCGCACTTTCGCCTCCACCCTAGTGCAATAACTGCACTCTGACCTTCAAAGTCTTGAGTCTCGTGGTAAGCATTTGTACCATCATGGTATTCAGCTGCCTGGAGCTGCCATGAACTCTTCCTTTCAGGGCGTTAACGCATTAGTCAACATTTTCATTTTCCCACCGAGTTCCTCTATGTCTTTCATCATCCGGTCTTGTTGATCGTTGATTGTCCTTGACAGCTCTAGCACCTCTTTATTTGCACCATTCATTTTGGTCTTCACTTCTTCAAACTTTCTATTTTCGATTCCACCTTACCAATATCAGTTGTCATTTCACCCTTAATTTTTGTGTTCATTTCTTTCCTTGCACGTTGAGTTCACTTTCGATTCCATCTTGCCCAATCCGAATTTCACTTCTTCCATATTTGAGTTTCTTATTATTTCATTCTTCATTTCTTCGTTCACACTCTTAATTTTCGATTCCAATTTCTCTATGTCGGTTTTCATTTCACTTTTCATTTCATCCATTTGACAATTTACAGATTTCATTTCATTCTTCATCTCTTTGCCTCTCCCAGTAATTATTGAAACATTTCCTCCATTGGAGCTTTGTGTCCTCTTCTGACACCACTGTGACGAAATGACAACTCAAAGTAGTACTAAATCACCAGTCCAATGCAAACTTTCAATCAACTTCATATTATACAAATACACTAAGCAAACACACTGACTTATTATGCATTTTTTTGTAACACTAATACTACTTGTAGCTTATCCACGCTCACTAAATCCACTGTTTGCAGACTGGCATTGATACTTACTGTTTGTCGATTCTCAGACAACTAACTCCTTCTGGCTGACCGACTCACTCACAGCTTCACAGTTGCACTAAATAAACTGGGCCAAGTCCAAGTCCAAATTATATACTGACAGGCTGCTAACAGCCAGAAGGTTTTTGCTGAATACCCACCCAGGTTTTGGGTCTGACCGCAGGTTGATAATTTTGATGGTTACAGGATGATGTGGTATTTTTTGTTGAGGAAATTTGTTGAGGTAGCTTTTTGCTCCTCTTTAATTTTGTACAGGATGCCAAACCGCTTTTTTTGTTTACACCCTGGTGTTTTATTTTTCTAAAGTGGGGTAAATTTTGTGGCCAAACAGCTCTTTTGGAGATTTGAAATTTAGCTTATGCTGCTGTAAGGATTGACTCCTTTGTTACCTCGAATGCTCGCAAGCCATACGGGGTACCCGGTAAAGCCTGAAGCGGCGTCTCGTAGCGTCGTAGTCTCCTAGAGACCGAACCAGGGCGCTTCTATCAGCAGGAATTGGAGCGTAAAATTTTGTCGCTCGGCGCCTAATTTCGTCCTCCACGTATGGGAGAAGAGAAGCTTCGTGAAGTAACCTCACGGGGAAAGAACGGCCCACAGAATAGATGGATCGGAGTCCTCTATTCTGTGCACGCTGAAGGTATGCCTTCCAGCTATCGGCAGCCATGCCCCAGATTTTACAGGCGTACAACATAAGTGGGATTATCAGCGCTCGAAAGAGGTGTAGCTTTAAGCGGACTGGCATCGAGCGCAAACCCAGCATTGGGTACACAGAGGCAATAGCCCCCTGCACCCGTGCCGATAGTTCCCTGATGTGTCCGCGGAAAGTTAGGCCTCTATCAAGTTGACCGCCCAGGTACTTGATGGAATTAGTCCACTCTATCCTACGGCCTCTAAAGTGGAAGTTGGGGCCTTTTTGTAAAACGAATGGCATGGCTTTTGTTCGGATTTACGGACATCCGCCAACGCCTACACCACTCTTGTGTGAGACGGAGGTGTCTCTGGATTGGGTTGAAGGCTCTAAGTATATGTCTGTTTTTGCAGAACAACAACACGTCGTCAGCGTATTGCGACCTGTGGTTGAGTTGGAAAATCTGCCATGAAAACACTAAAGAGTGTGGGGGATAGTACAGAGCCTTCGGGGACTCCGCCTCTCACGGGTCTCAGTGTAGATGTTTTCCCCGCTACTGTGACTTTAAATGATCTGTGCCTGAGAAAGCTGTGTAGGATATTGATTAGCTGTGTAGGTAACCCCAGTTGGATAAGTTTGAAGATCAGACCGGCATGCCATGTCGTGTTGAAGGCCTTTTCGACATCCAAAGACACCACTGCCGTGAAGGCGCGTTCCTGGAAACCTAGGGCCGCTGTCTCCACCACACGTAGCAGCTGTTGGATAGTCGAGTGCCCAGGACGAAATCCGAACTGGTGGTCAGGAAAGGCTTGAACGTCTCCCAAGATGGGAGTCATTCGGGTTAGGATTAACCTCTCGAATACCTTCGAGAGGGTAGAAAGGAGGCTGATGGATCGGTAGCTGGAAGGATGTACCGGATCCTTCCCAGGCCTCAATATACATATCACTCGGGCCTCTCTCCACTCGCGAGGAAAGTACCCTAAGGTGATGCACATATTGAAGAACCTGGTCAGGAAAAGAACGGCATTGAAGGGAAGGTGACGAAGCATGAGGGGTGTCAGCCAGTCCGGCCCCGCCGCCTTGTTTGGTTTGAGGCGCTGGAGTACGCCCTGGACTTCACTAGGGCGAATGACGGGAAGTCGTTCCGCGTCCGAGGGAGGGCGTCGAAAAAATCGGCGTACCTCCCTACGAACGCGTTCGGAAAAGATGTCCTGGGGGTCCTCTCTTGGACATAGAGTGCGTTCACGATAGTCAGCGAACGCATTTGCTTTGGCTTGGGGTTCATAGGCCAGGCCTTGCGTGCCGTGGATGGGTGAGGTGTATTGACCTTTGCGATTCCTGAGGGTTCTGGCGATACGCCACACGTCGCCATTTTCAACGCGCAGTCTGGCCATTGTGTCCTCCCACGCTTGCACCTTGTGCTAACGCAGTCGGACCCTGACCAGTCGACGTAAACGTCGCAAAAGCGCGAGATTATGTGGCGTGCGGTGTCGCTGGTATAGTCTCCGTGCCGCCCAGGAGCGGCGGATAAGAAGGGTGATGTCTAAAGGAAGAACGTCTGGATGAAGAGGTGCAGGTCCGTGAACTGTTAGGTTTTTGGCAGTTCGCATCAGGATAGAAGTAAAGGATGAGATTGCCTTCTCAATGTCCGGGATGTTTGTTACTTTTGGGTTGGGTGGAATGGAAGTGCGGAGACAGTTCCTTACGCCTTCCCAATCGACTTCTCGCGTTTGAAGCGAGGTGTCATGACTGGCAACCCTGGTGTTGATTTTTGTCAGCACCGGATAATGGTCAGAATGAAGTGCGTTTAGTGACGTGAGAGTGAGATGAAATGGAAAATGCTTTGTGATTGCGAAGTCAATGACTGATGGCAGTCCTCCACCTCGCGGGTAGTGCGTAGGTTGCCAGGGACCCTGCACTTGAAGCTGTGGGTCTCCATCTATTAGGCGAATGATTTGATTGCCTCTTGCATCTGCCCGGCGATCACAATGCCAAAGCTGATGTTTAGCATTGAAGTCCCCGGCCATGGTAGCACTTGGGTGTAGGTTCAGGATAGATAGTCGTTTGGAACGAACTGCCTAATGGGGGGGTGGTACACAGAGACCACCAGGACCTCAGTTCCGCCAAGGTCAAGACAGATTGCCGTGGCCTCTAGGGTTTGAAGAGGAGGGAGCTGGATGGGTTTATGGACTACATTTTGCCGGAGAAGTACTGCTGTACCACCGCCAGGGCGGTCTTGGCGATCCGTGCGATGGCAAATGTAGCCCGGGATGCGGAAACGGGAGTCTGGACGGAGATTCGTTTCGCTGACTAGGATGACGTCTAAGGCATTTTCTCGAGCGAACTGCAATAGCTCAGCCCCCTGATCAACCAGGCCACACGCATTCCAGAATGCGAAGCGAAAAGGGGTAGGAGACCTAGTTCGATTCGCCATTCTGTGATTGCTGGATACCAGTTGACAGTAGGGCAAGTCCCTCCATCGCAGCCAGCATCTTGCTTGCCGGGTCTGAGGTGCAGAAAAAGTTCACTAAGATCTCACAGATCTTTTGTCCATGTGATTGCAGCAAATTCTGCAACCACTTAACCCAGGGAAGCGGTTAGTTGGGTGGAGCTCGTGGTAGAGGGCTCTATGTTGGTCTTGGCTGGGGAGGATGACCTAAGGGAAGCAGGCCTACCTCGAGCCCGGGGGCATAGATTCGCCATGCGCAACCTCTACAGCCGGGTTCGCGGGTTGACGAGATAGTCTCCTCCTATTGAGGTCTGGTTTGGAAACGGTGTTTCTGGGGGCTGGGGTCCGTGTTTGTTTGCCTTTTTGTGTGGGTGCTAGTGTTATCCCACGAGACTGTTTTGGGGTGTCAGAGGATCTTTGCACAACTTCAGCAAAAGATGGACGCCGTTCTCCCTGCTGACGGTCTTCATTTGGTGGCTGCCTGCTGGATGTCGTAGCCTTGGAGACTGAGGAAGGGAGAGCCCTTGTCTCTTCCCTGGCTGGCGCTGGTTGATGTTGCCTCGTCTGTGCTGGTCTTCTGGCAGCTATAACCGCCTTCCTTGTTGGGCAGCCGCCATACCAGGCGATGTGCGCACCTTTGCAATTTGCGCAAGTGGGTGCATCGGTAAGCGACCTTGGACACGCCTTCTTGTCATGAGGTCCTCCACACCGCAGGCATCGCTGCATTCTGCGGCAAAACCTGCTGGGGTGGTTAAACCCCAGACAATGGTGGCATTGAGGAGGGCCGCCAGAACTTCTGACGACCTCGACCTTTACCCGGAGGTAAGAAATAGTTTTGACGCTATCGATCTTTGCCTCCGGGTCGCTGGACCGCTCTACTATCACTAGATAGAGAGGGATGGGGATGAGGCCAGGCTGACCTTGCGGTCCTGGCTTGGTCAGCTGCGTGACCAAGCGCGGTGTTATACCCTGTTGGGTGAGGTCATCGGTGATCTCGCTTACCGGTGTGTTCACTGGTAATCCTCTGATCACCCTTTTCAAGTCTCGTGCCTTGTCCAGGCCGAAGGTAAAGTAGGGGATCTTCTTCTCCTCGAGTGCCCTGAGGAGCAGCTGGTAGTCCTCGATGTTGGTCGCCTTGAAAACAAAGCGGCTCTTCCTCCTCGTCACCTCGCATTTATTCGAGAGGGACGGCGTTACTTCCTTTAGGAAGCTTACCGACCCCTGAAAATCATCCACGATGATGGGAGGAATATGCCGTTTAGGTGGGGTCCGCTGGCTGGTAGCATCAGTCTTCAGGACGTTAGACTGTCCCCTCTTCCTCCTCGAGGTTACCTCTCGAAATTCCGCCTCCTCGACGTCTGTGGAGACGTCAGATGAACTGGTTTGGAAGTCCTCTTCCTCCATCCTGGAGGACGAATTTTCCGGAGCCGCAGCTCCGTGGAAATATTCTCCTTATGAATCGGAGGAGTCGTCTGAAATTTGGCCTGAACGAGAATTTGTATCCCGGGAAGGGCCCTGGCTGGTGGTCTGTTTGACTATAGCCAAACGTTTTGCAGCGCCATTTCCGCCTTCCTTGCGTTGTCGACGCTGCCTTTTGGTGCCTGTAGCAGTAGTTTGTACCCTGTCTACAGGGTGGGTCACACCAGTGCTGGTGCTTGGAGTGGCATCCTGTGATGGATGTTTGGATGGCAGATGGGTGGTGGGATGGTCAGAACCCTCACCTGGTTTGGGCATTTTGCCCTGCACCAAGGTGCAGTTTACAGCTAACCTTGGGCTATTAACTTACCTGGCAGTACAGGCTGCAAAACTGCGCTCGACCCCGAGATCCAAGACTGCAACCTCGGGAGCATCAACCCAGACAGCAAAAACCCAGACCAGCACCACAAGCAGACGAAAGAATTCCTCATCAAAGGAAAATGTACGACCAAGTACTGAGGACCAGGATGAGCGAGGACGACTTCAGAGAGACGTGCCTTCACATCTTTAAATCCTTGATGGAAGCGGATTCGTCGGAGGCCCGCTCCCTTATGGCCACTTACAGGGACTTTATACAACTGCTTGTCACCCCCGGCTTCCTTAGAACAGAACTATGAACAGACCAGGACACTTAAACTTACTGACATGGAACGCTAGAGGACTAAGACGTAAAAAGACAGAACTTTCGAACTTCCTCACACAAAACACCATAGACATAGCATTAATTACAGAAACTCATCTCACAAATAGGGTCAGATTCAATATACCAGGGTACACCACACACCGCACAGATAGGAACCAATATGGCGGCGGCACAGCCATAATAATAAGACACAGCATAATGCATGACATAGCACAAATACCACAACTGCAAAGCCTTGAAACCACTAATATATACATAACATTAGACAACTGTCGAACACTCATAACAGCGGCATATGCCCCCCCCCCCGGAACTCTAAACACAGCAGATATATCAAATTTGATGCAACAAAATAACAAATTTCTATTAGCGGGGGACCTCAATGCAAAACATCAAATATGGGGCTGCAATGAGACAAACCCCGCTGGAAACGCCCTATTAGGACTTGAAAATCGAACGGATCTTATAATCCATGCGCCGGAAGAACCCACTTACATACCATTCAACAGAACAGATAGAGCCGACATACTTGATATAGCACTATCACGCAACTTAACCCGAAGGCTTCACCTTCAAACCAAAAACGAACTGTCATCAGACCATATTCCCCTGATGATCACTTTGGAAGGCAACGCGGCTAAGGTCCCACCACATAAACGCCCGAACTACAATAATGCAGACTGGGAGAAGTTCGCAACCACAGTAAACAAAAACCTCCCCACGTTCCCTCTAAATTCAAACGAAAACGTGAAGAGGGCAGTACTCCAATTGGAGCAGGCCATAAAAGCGGCAACTGTAATATCAGTGCCCACAAGCCAACCCAAAACGTTCCATAATCAGCTTCCCCGAGATATAACCTCATTAACGGCAGAACGAAAGCGAGCCAGGCGGAAATGGCAAAAGTCCAGACATATAATCGACCAAGAATATTACAGGTACCTAAACACACTAGTGCAACAAACAATATCTACTCATATCACAAGCCAATGGCAAAACACGCTTGAGAATCTCAATTACAAGAGAGACTCAGTGTGGAAGGTCGCACGCTGCCTAACACGTGACAGGGTTCAGATCCCTCCCCTACACTATAACCAAAACATAGCCACAACGGATCAAGAAAAAGCAGATGCACTAGCGGACGCACTGCAGGCTACGCTAACTCCGAATGCCAATCCGTCTTGCCCACAATTTGCGGAAGAGACGGAAGCAGACACAAAGAATTAGAAAGAGTTAAGAACCCACAATAAAGTGAGAAAGACATGCCCCAGCGAAATTAAATGGATAATTAAGCACCTCCCCAAGCGAAAAGCGTCGGGACCTGATGGAATCCCAACCGTGGCACTTGCCAACCTACCGGAAGACGCGATTAAATTACTAGCAAATATATTCAATTACACCCTCGAGAAAGGATATTATCCCGAGAGATGGAAGCTTGCCATTGTGGTACACTTCCCCAAGAAGGGCAAAGACGCCTCTCACCCACAGAACTACAGACCAATTAGTCTACTAAGCGTTCTAGGCAAACTCCTCGAAAAGGTCATACTCAAGCGACTCAATAGCCAACTAATCAAACAAAATATCACAATCCCGGAGCAATTTGGATTTAGAGCCAAACACTCCACAACACTTCAACTACTGAGAGCCACAGAACAAAAAACTTACGGGTTTAACATCCGCAAATCAACAGGAGCACTCTTGCTCGATGTCGAACGCGCATTCGACAGGGTGTGGCACGCAGGACTGCTCAAAAAGCTTAAAACCTTGAACATACACGGCATATTAATAAAGCTCATCGCGAACTACCTACACGACCGCAAATTCCAATCGAAAGTTAACCAATTATCGACCCCCCGCCAAATCAAAGCGCGAGTCCCTCAGGGAAGTATCCTAGGGCCGATTATCTTTAATATCACTATGAACGACATACCAAAAACCAATTACACAGATTTGTAATCTACGCAGATGATACAGCAATTGTGACTCAATCAGCCAAACTGGACTTCATCCACCGGAGACTACAAAACGCCCTGAATAATCTAGAAGAATGGCTCACAAAATGGCGTATTAAAGTAAACCCAAGAAAAACGCAAGCCATAATTTTCACCAAAAAGCTTAAGCACAGATTGGGTAAACATCAGCTCCCCCCACTCTCTATATTCGGAGAAAATATAGAGTGGACGGACACAGTCACCTGGCTAGGACTCAAAATGGACCAAGGGCTGACGTGGAAAAAGCACGTCCACCAAATCAGGGGTAAAGCCAACGCTCAATTGGGCAAGCTTTACCCCCTCATAAACATGAACTCCCATATAAACATGAACTTAGGGCTCACGCTACACAAAACTCTCATAGGGCCCATATTCACATATGCAACGCCGGTCTGGGGGTATGCTGCCAAAACATATATTCTAAGATTACAAAAATTTCAAAACAAAATACTACGAATGATAGCAAAAGTACCTCACACAGCACCAGCCGACCTACTACACAGCGAACTAAAAATGCACACAGTAGAAGAATTCGTTAAGAAACTAGCATATGACACATATAAAAACCTTGAAATACACCACAATCCTCTAATCTCACGACTCGGAAACTACACTACAGAAATAAACACACACGCGCGACCATTATCACTGTTCGAAAGAAGACTCACACATGACGACGAAGACGACGTTCAGAACTTCCTGAACAACCTATTAAGGGACAACTGACACAGACAGTTAGGCTGACACCCCTACTTTCCCTTCATTAATCTTTGTCTTACTGACTCTTTTCAGAACACTGCCCGCACAGAGCCCTCCAAGCCCTTGACAACAGTCAAGGCGGTCCGGGAGTTAGAGGGTCTCCCACCAGTGTCCTACAGACGCAGAGACAGCGGGCGACTGCAGATGGAGTAGGACACACCGACGACAACGCATGGACTAAGGAAATAACGAACGGCCACGCCGGAACTAAGGACGACCGAACACATAGTTCGAATTGCATGCCACGTACAAACCATTGACAAACCCAGAAAACTGGGGCCATAAGTAGAACTAACAACCACACCAATCCCTGACTATCAGGTCACCAAGGCCTGAGCTTTATTATTATAACACACATAGGCTTACGAAGAACACATATATAATAGATAAGCTACACGTAACACTGACCAACAGGCCTACCCGGCCTCAGCCACATGTATATAATTAAACTAAAGCATAAATTACACTTGGTGGTGCCCAGGTTTCATGGTCACCACCAAGAAGCAACTTAGACGCGCTCGCATGCATCGCATGCCAGCTTAATAGATACCACATACTAACCGGGGTGCTATGCGGGACCCGACTAAGCATGTTAATAAATGCACGCAAAATAATATAAGATTCACGTAACTAACACGTGGAGGGGTTTTTTAGTTAGTATACCTGGCCCCCTCAGGGCACAGGGACCCTCACACTGTCGGCCATCGCACGTGGGCCGTCGCCTGTAACTGGGTTTTTCCCCTCCATGGTAATAAAAAAAAAATAAAAAAAAAAAAGATTTAAGCGAATTGCCGGGAGCTTCCCTAAGGTCCCTGCCGCTGGTGTCAATTCGCTTGCTCCGAACCGCTGGTAGCTCTCGCAGAGACGGTCTGTACTCTTCGAAGGCTCGAAGAGGAAAAAATGAACTGGGCTGGTTTTTGCGTCTCTATTTATAGTCAGTGAAAGAAATGTTCTGGAAACCGAAGTCTCTCGAATTTCCGGATGGAACATTCGAAATCACAAGGTCTGGAACATCAGCACGGCATTACCTCAGGCTCGTAATGTCATCCAGTGTTTGTTCTGAGTGGTCTATTTTTTTTCCTCTCAGCACCAAATAAAGATGGTGAACTGGGGTGGGGATTCTCACCTGATTCCTTTAAGGTATAAGGTATACGCTGTTGTGATAATTGGAGATCAGAATTATCAAAGTATACTCTTCTTCCAAGTATGGCAAGCATTTGCGATGTGGCTTCGCTTTGAAACGTTTCTCTCTTGTTCTTTTCCTGTTCTCTGTACGTTCCATATCTGTCTTCTCAATGCATTTGCCTCTTTTTTCGTATTTTCTTCCTCGACGATCCTACTACTTAATGCAGTCCCGTAGTTGATATACTATTCAGATAGTTTGGTACTATCGTCAGAAAATTACATTATATTTAGATAAAATGAAGTACCCTGTTTGAGGAAATTGTGCTCTTCATGATCTTGGAGTACTTATCTTGCTCTTGTAACACCAAATATAATCTCAAGGCTGGCCGATTTAAGTAGTGCCAGTCTAGGATGAGTAGGTGTAAGTGACAACCGTTTGGTTGGAAATTTCTTAGCACTTATCTGGGCTCCACATTCATAAGTTAGGAAAATGAATTGAATTATGTTCTTTTAGAATATGTCAAAAACTGTTAAGCACCATTATCACAAGAAGATTTATATAAAAGTATAACGTCTTACTTCAAGGACATGTGCAATCAGACAAAAAGTTCAATGGCCAATGTTTCAACCAGGATCGTCCATATCCATCCGGTTGTTCTAATCGAGCTAAAACTCTTTAAAGCTGATTAAGAGGTCCATAGCAAAATTAAAGCTGTCTTAAACGCCCAATATAGAATGGGGTGCTGAGACACAACAGTTAAAGAGCGTTTATAAATAAAACCTGAATTTAATTTAATCCCAACAATATACTTAGACTCTCCAGTTGATTCATAGCTTTTCCGTTAAACCACAAGATTTCAAATTCACATGAAGTAGCATATACCAAAGGCGACTTACTATATTGTGACTTTGTGGGTCCCTGAAATTAAAAGTCCAGGTTAAAAACACTAAAAATTGGTCTTTATTTCCGTAGAAACACAATTACGTCACAATTACAAATATAACTTGCAAGATTGCGTAAAAAATGAAGCTAGTTACAGTGAAGCAAAAAATATTACACAAATATAAATATTTGCTACCAAGGCTCCACTTACCTTAAGAAATTGATGTTAATACATCTTTCTTCTTTCTAATGGAAATCGATTTCAAAAGCAAATCGCTTTCTTCCTCAGTCCATTAAGAACAAACTCCGTTGTCAATGAAATCTCGGTAACCATGTTTTTTCTTATGTTTTCTTCATCATTACCAACATGTGAAGACGAAACAAACCTAAAAACAGTATCAACTGCTGGTATGTCAAAATTCATTACGCAAAATTCATATATTCCCAAACTATTAAATCTATGGGACCATTTAATTGTTTTAATAATTTAACTTCGAGATTTATTTCATAGTTAAATGACCAAAAATGATTAGCTACGGCCGATTTATCAGTTTGTTTATATTTAATTTTACGAAATGTTCTTTTTTTCTGGTTTCCAAACTACTTTTCGTCTTTCCAATATAAACCTGATCGCAATCTAAAGAATTAAATTGATAAATACCAGATCTTTTATTATTAGGATTTTTTTTTTTTTTTAGAAAATTGTAATACATTTTTAATACTATATTTATTTTGAGGAACTAAAGTTATACCAACTTCTTTAAAATATTTTGAAAATGTTTATTAACCCAATGATGGTAAGTAAATTTTTTAAAATTATAATCGTCTTTTATTGTTTAAGAGTAGAAATATTATTAACAGTTTTTTGGTATTTAAAATTTTCAATCTTCTTTTGTATAAAATCTTTATTAAAACCATTAATTAAAGCAGTATTAATGTGTTTATATTCGTTATTAAATTCCTCTTTATTCAGAGGCATATTTATTAATCTATAAATCAAACTATTAAAAACAGCAAATTTATGTGAAAAAGGGTTAAAACTTATACTTTTTATGTAATTATCAATATGAGTAGATTTCCTATAAACACCAAATTCTAATTTCTTATTATTTCTTATTATCTTCAAATATAGAAAAGGCAGAAATCCATTAATTTCAGCTGCTAATGTGAATTTTATAGCTTTATCTTGTAAATTTAGTAATTTTAAAGCATCATCAACATATCTATACCATGTTTTAACAATCAAAGGAATAGCTTTGGTGACTTGAATTTTGAAAGAAAAGAAAATCATAAAAAGATCAGAAAGAAAGGGTGAAAGAGGATTACCCATTGCTAAGCCAGAAGTTTATTGAAAAAAATTCACCATTAAAAGTGAAAAAAAATTTGATCCAAACAAAAATCAGTAAGTTTAACAAAATCAACTACTAAGTCTTCATGTAAATCTATTGAATTCAACCACTTAAAAAAAAAAAAAAATTAAAAGTTTTTCTCTAGGAATACTAGGAAATAAGGCAGTTACATCAAAATAAATAAGTTTATCAGTTTTTAGATAATACAACACTATCAATCTTTTTTATTATTTCAAAAAAAATTTTAATATTTAGACTTTCAAATTTATCAAAATTACCAAATTTTTATGTAGCCATTTAGCTCAATTGTAAGTTGGTGAGTTTATACAATTAAAATAGGTCTCATTTTATTTCCAGGCTTATGAACTTTAGGAAGGGCATAAATTCTAGGTAAAACAGGATTACTAACTTTTACAAAATGTTTTCCTTTGTCCGATATAACTTTTTCTTCAGTAAGTATTTTATTAAAATTTTTAATAAAGATTTTAAAATCTTGTATCCGCCTCGTAAATACGCCTCGTCGCAACAATGCATTTGTGACACTGCTCCCTCCCCAAGGCTGGTCGTCCCGAATAGCACCATCGTAGTGGGCCAGACGATCCAGGTGTACCATTTTTCCTCGGAGCACCTTCTGGATGCGGTAGACCACGACGTTAATCCTCTTTACCACCCGGTACGGTCCTTACCATGGTTTCTGAAGCTTCGGGCAGCGTCCCTTGGTCCGGGTGGGGCGGTACAACCAGACCAGGTCACCTTGCTGAAACCCTTTACTGTTGGCTTGCCTGTCGTATCGAGTCTTCATGCGGTTGCTCGCCTTCTGGATGTTCTGACGAGCCATCTCATGCAAGTTGTGGAGAAGGTCCAAGTTGTGCACATGCTCTGTTGCTGGCTGTTTCGCTTCCGGGGTGCTCCCAAATGACAGGTCACAAGGGAGACGTAACTCTCGGCCGAACATTAAGCTGTCTGGCGTGATCCCAGTGGTATCGTGTGTCACGAGCGGTAGGCCAGCAGGAACAGTGGCACCTTGTCGTCCCAGTCTCGCTGATGGCTGGCCACGACCTTCCTCAGATGTTCTTCTAAGGTCTTAATATACCTCTCCTCCATGCCGCCCGACTGCAAGTGTAGGGGTGTTTTGCGGGTCTTGTTCACCCCAAGTCTTTGCAGTGCCTCCTTCATCATGTGAGACTCAAAATTGGTGCCCTGGTCGCTGTGGAGCTCTAACGGCAACCCAAAACGGTAGAACACTTGCTCCACGAGGCAGTCTGTGATGGTCTTCGCGTCCTGGTTCGGGATCGCATGCTCCTTCGGCAACTCGGTGAAATAGTTCACGGCAACCATCAGGTACTTGTTGCCTCGGTCGGACACTGGGAATGGTCCACCTATGTCGACAGCAAAGCGTTCGAAAGGTGCTACGACGTTGTACTGCTGCATGCGACCCGGCTCCTAGTCTGGGGCCGCGACTCGCCGAGCACACGTGACATTGATGGCACCATCTCTCAGCGTCTGCTCGGAGCCTGAGCCAGTAGTACCGCTGCTGGAGTTTGTCGATCGTTCGGTTTGATCCCAGGTGTCCTGAAGTACTGGCGTGCACTTCCTCCAAGACTTCCGGGACCTTACTCCGGGGACGCACCAACTGCTCTCTCTCTGCGTCTTCCCATTGGGTGATTCCCATACCCGGAAAATCATATCCTCTTTGGTCTTCATGACTCCCACTGGGCCCAGTACGACTTGTACGCAGCGCTTCTGGGTGCGATGTTCTCCCAGGTCGGTCTCGTCCCTGCCTCCACTTCCCTCAAGAGTGGCCCCAAGTCGGCGTCCGCCAGCTGCTCCCTCCTCAGGCCTGCGCTATCCCAGCCGTCCGCAGGCACTGCCATGACCACTCTAACAGCTACGGCACGCTTCTTCTGTTCCACTCTTGTGTATTGGCCGCACTCTTCCGGGCAGGGTCTTCGGGACATGGAGTCTGCATTTCCTTGGCTCTTCCCTCCACGATGTTCAGAGGTGAAGGCGTACTCTAGCAGCCTCTGGAATCAACGGGCTGTCTGGCCTTCCAGGTTCCTAAAGCTAAGTATCCAAGTGAGGGTGGAATTCTCAGACCTCAGGTGCAATGGCTGACCGTACAGGTACTTGTGGAAGTGCGCCAAGGTCTTTTCTACCGCCAGTAGTTCTCGCCGTGTGACGTAGTAGTTCTCTGCCTTGGACAGCGTCTTGCTGTAGTAAGCTATCACCCACTCGTGACCGTCCTGAACTTGGGATAAGACACCTCCAATGCAATGGTCTCTGGCGTCGGTGCCCACAATGAAAGTGACGCCTGATTGTGGAAATCCCGGAATAGCAGCACCGCAAAATGTGTTCTTCAGATGCTGTAAAGCGATTTCGGCGTCCTCTGTCTTTACATACGGCCGGTGTTCTTCCGTCAGGTGGGTGGGGGGCTTGGCGATGTTGGAGAAGCCCTTTATGAAATGGCGGTAATAACCGTACTGCCACAGGAAACTGCTAAATTCTCTCTTATCTTTGGCCCAGGCCAATCTCTCGCGGTTGTGTCTTCTACGGGTCTGTGACCACTCCGGTTAGTGAGACTATGTGGCCCAATTAGTTGAATTCCTTGCGGAAGAGCTGGCACTTCTTTGCGTTTAGCTTCAGGTTAGTCGTCTGCAGTCTCTGTAGCATCTTGCTCAGGTTTTATAGATGGCCTTCGAATGTCTTGCCGACGATAATGATGTCGTCTAGGTATAGCAGGCAGTCGTCGTATGTCAACCTTCTCAACATTGATTCCGTGAGGCGTTGGAAGGTAGCTGGTGCGTTGCAGAAGCCAAAGGGCATAACTGGGAACTGCCAAAGCGCTTGGCCTGTCGAGAATACGGTTTTCTCCTTGTCTCTCGGGTCCAGAGCTACCTGCCAGTAACCAGATTTCAGGTCCAGGGTCGAGAAGCACACCAGCAAGCGTGCCCAGGCTGTCGTCAATCCGGGGTAAGGGCAAACAGTCCTTCCTAGTGACAGCGTTCAGCTTCCTGTAGTCCTCGCAGAAGCGTAGCTCACCGTTCTTCGTCACCAAGACTACAGGGGACACCAAGGGCTGTCAGACTCTTCAATCACTCCCCTGGATCTCATGTCCTCCAGCATGTCCCGTACCACCACTTGTTTCTCTAGCGGGACGCGTCTAAGCAGTTGCCGAATAAGCCGGATATCTCCGGTGTCGATGTGGTGGGGCACTCGGTCCGTGCGGCCGTAGTCGCTGTCATCTTGGCTGAAGACGCGCTGGTATTGTTTCAGCAGTTGTCGAAGCTTCTCGAGCTGTTCTGCGGTGAGATGTTCGGCCGCCCTCTCCAATAAGCCTTCCAGCCTGGGCCCCAGGTGTTCCGTTGGTACCGGCTCCTTTGTCTTATCGATTGGTGTTACGCTCACCACGGGCTCGCAAGTTCCCAACTCTGTCCCGGCCTGGACGTCGTGATCGGTGTCTGTTGAGTTGAGCAGCCTCACCGGCACCTCCTCTCGGCACGGCAACAATGTCCTGGCTACATAAAATCCGTGCACAGGCGTCTTCTGGTCCAGCATCAAGTTCCTTGTTCGCTGGCCTTCCAGTCGCGCTGTCACTGCCACCTCGCTTCTCGCGGGGAGAGCCACGTCTTCCCTCAGGACGACCCTGCAGATTCCCAGGCGTTCTTCGGGCTGCCGGAGTACTACCTCTTCTCCATTGAGCCGCAGGACCTTCCTGCCGACATCACCGTCGCCTCGTTGCTCTTGAGGGTATCCAGTTCCAGTATCACCTTCTCAGCCACCTCCGCGACGAACACCCACTGACGCACGGTACTCCGTCCCAAGGTGAACTTCAGCAAGGCCTCCTCCACAGGCAAGGTGTCGCCCGATGTCGTCACAAGCTATTATTGCCGGCTTGGTTTCCTCGACGGCAAACCCCTGGCTGCGTCGGGTCTGATGACGGCTAGGGCTGCCAGGGCGGCACGGCTTCCCTCTCAACCAACCGTCCGCGATGAGACTGTCATCCATCCGTCGGCTGACGGTGCGCAGTGTCGCTCGAGGTTATGGCGCTGTCGGCACCGATGTGCCACTCGCAACGCCGGGCCTTTCCCGTTCTTCCGGCTGCTCTACCTGGTGTGGGCAGTCTTTCTCCAGGTGTCCCGGCTGGCCGCAACCCCAACACACGTCACTTGGTCTTCGCCGGCATCCCTCGGCTGATCTTCGGTCTCCAGTGTAGCGGATACTCCTCGTTCGCGACGTCGGAGTAGCCGTCACCTTCGCCGCCTCCATCCTCAATACTGCCATTAGTGCCTCGTGGATGGTTTTGTATTCGCCGAGCTTACGGCGCTGACATATCTCAACGTCTCGTACCTCGTCAACGAAGGTGCAGGTGGCTTCGCGGATACAAATTCAGGTGGGAGGTCGTCCAAAGCTTTGCGGACCAGCTGTTCAGTTGCCAGGGCGAATTCCCGCAGCGACTTCAATTGGTTGCGATAGGCTGCGATCAAGCGGTGGTTCGCGAGGCGAACCTTGGGCACCGCCGCTGTCTGCACCGCGTTCAAGGCTTTTGCGGCCCATCCCTGGAGGCTGGCTATAAGCTGTGCGGCCTCCTCCTCTGGTAATCACTTATTGTGCTTGGCGAACTTGTCGAATTGGCGGCGTAAGTCTTCGAACGTGGACGTGCCGTCGTACTTTGGCGGTTTGACTCGCGCAGATGTGTCGCGTCCCAACGCGTCGGCCATTAAATCTTTCATCCTTCTGCCGACGATGTCCTCCACCATGGCGTTGATGAACTTAGTGTTGGTGTCGGCCTTTCCCTCTAGGTTGTTAGCGCGGCTCGCCAGGTCTTCGACGCGCTCGTCCACTGGGCCCATCCGCTTGCTCAGCTCCGTGATGTCATCCCTCACGCCGGTCAACTGCTCTTCAGATTTTTCGGTGAAGACCTCATTCGCAGCCTTCATTTCAGATAGTTCGGCGTTCATTTTCGTGGTCAGGCTTTCGTTCGGTGCTGTCATTTCCGTGGTCAGCTCGGCCATCTTGGCGGTCATTGACCACAAACAAAGTCCACTTATACAGCTGTTCACGCGCACGCGTCCAAATACCGACTGAGTGCTCTGGTGGGCGGTGGTTCACTTGTTATAGATTACTCACTATCCGGAATGTTCTCTAACAATCAAGACGGCGCTAGAACAAAGGCGAACTCTCGAGAAATCCGTTTCGGTAAGCTTTTATCTCCGCACTGCACTGTCCGTCTCTTTGAATACCTCGCCGCGCTGCCTCATCGCAACAATGCATTTGCGACAGTATTGTAAGTACTTTAAGTCCCGGATTTTGTAGTTTGACCAACTTTTGGGTTAATTAATTTGTATTTTCAGTCCATAATTGATACAGTTCTGTAATTTATAGCATATACGTTTAATTTTGATTATTTTTGTACACATTTTAGTTTTCAGATTTTCACACACATATGTATTTTAAAAGTTAACCGTAGCATTGTCCGCAGCGTATGAGGAAACACTAGTGTCATCCAAATCGTTTTTCAATCATATTAAAGCTTTGTTTATTAATATTTTCACTTTTTATCGGCATTTTCGCATAAATTAAGGAGACCGGTTTGCATTCCTTTACCGTTGAAAAATACTGCACGATAAGAGATGTTCTTAGGTTTCCATCATTAGAAAAGTCTGTAGTAGCTGAATATTGCGCCTCCACATCTTGAATACCTTTTTTATTTGTTATTATTATTGTCACGGCAACAGGCATAAAAGTTTCGGCACAAATAAGGAAACAATCGGCGGATAAAGTACATGGTAATAATGAGCCTTGCTAAGCAGTTAACGATAGCGCGTAGTGTAAACAGATATCGCCGGCAAGCAAGATAACTGAGGTAAAGGACTTGCCGCTCAGATAGGGTTTCAGTGTTGGAATGTTCTAGAGATATCTCGATTAACGGATAATGATTGTTTTTCTTGTTTGCTCTTGAAGGTTCTCGGTTCATGAATTTGTGTATAAAATAAGCCATTGCTAGTGATTAGAGTTAGTTGTGAAACAGCTGTTGTATACAAGAGTGAGTAAGCAGTAGTTGTGTAATGAGAGATAGCCAGCTGTGTTGTTGTAACGAGAGCTAAAGATGTAATCTGCTGTCACTGTTTGTTATTGTGATCGACCTTGTAAGACTGTGTATATGTGATTTAATGTTCTTACGTGAGAATTGCGACGAAAATAAAGGAGATTTTTAATTTCTGCAACTCGGCCTTTTTATTCTACGAACCCACAAAGTTACAATTGGTGTCAGGAAGTTGGACGACGACATCATCACCGAGAAGATGGAAGAAATGAAGACCGAATTAACAACGAAGACGGAAGCTGCAAATAGCAACTTGGGCGCGACGATGACCGCGAACACCAGAGCAGCCGGAGGAATGAGTAAGGACCGGCGTGGCGAGGAGCACGTCGGTGCCATCACCACCATCCCCTAGAGAGACACTGCGCGCCGGCAGCCGACGTATGGATGACAGCCTCATCGCGGACGGTTGGGTAAGAGGGAAGCCGTGCCGCGTACTCATAGGCACCGGGACAGCCGTGACCATCATCAGACCTGACGTGGTTTGCCGTCGAGAAAACCAAGCCGATCATACCAGCTAATGACTGCATCTGGCGACACCTTGCCTGTGAGGAGGGAGGCCCTGCTGCAGTTGACCTTGGGATGGAGTGCTGTGCGTCAGTGGATGTTCGTCGCGGAGGTGGCTGAGGAGGTGATACTGGAACTGGATGCCCTCAAGAGCCACGAGGCGACGGTCGACGACGGCAGGAAGGTCCTGCGGCTCAATGGACAAGAGGTCATACTCCGGCAACCCGTGGAACGCCTTGGAATCTGCAGGGTCATCTTGAAGGAAGACGTGGGACCCCGCGAGAAAGGAGTTGGTGGTGATGGCGCGACTGGGAGGACAGCGAATGAAGAACAATGTTGCCGTGCCGAGAGGTGCCAGTGAGGCTGTTCAACCTGGCAGACACCGATCACGACGTCTAGGCCGGAACGGAGATGGGGACGAGCGAGCCCATGGTCATTGTGACAGCAATCGACAAGACACAGGAGCCGGTGCCAACGCAACACCTGGGGCCCCGGGTGGAAGGCTTATTGGAGAGAACGGCCGATCACCTGACCGCAGGACAACTCGAGAAGGTTCGACAACTGCTGAGACGATACCAGCGCGTCTTCAGCCAAGGCAGAGAAGAACTACTGCGTCACCCGGCGAGAGTTACTGGCGGTAGTAAAGGCCTTTGAGCACTTCGACAAGTACCTGTACGGTCAGCCATTCCACCTCAGGACTGACCATTCCGCCCTAACCTGGCTATTAAGCTTTAAGAACCTGGAAGGTCATACAGCACGTTGGGTCCAGAGGCTGCAGGAGTACGACTTCACCTCGGAACATCGTAGAGGGAAGAGCCATGGCAACGCAGACGCCATGTCCCGAAGACCCTGCCCAGAGGAGTGCGGCCAATGCACAAGAGTGGAAGAGAAGGAGCGTGCCGCTGCAGTCCGAGTAGTCACGGCAGCGCCTGCGGATGGCTGGGATAGCGCAGGCCTGAGGAGGGAGCAGCTGGCGGACGCCGACTTGGGGCCACTCTTGGGAGAAGTGGAGGCTGGGACGGGGCCGATCTCGAAGCACATCGCACCGAGGAGCGACACCTACAAGTCGTACTGGGCCCAATGGGACTCGCTAAATATCAGAGAGGGCGTGCTGTTCCGGGTTTAGTCCAGAGGTTCTACTCCCATTAGTCCTGAACCCGTAGGAACTGGACCCGGGCCTCCTTCAACCAGGGAGTATCCGAGCTGTCCCAAAAGGCGCTCGGCGTCCTCCGAGGTGCTTTCCATAGCGGTTCCGGGTATGGGAATCGTCCGATGGGAAGACGCAGAGACAACAGTTAGTACTTCCCCGAAGTAAGATCCCGGAGGTCTTGGAGTTGTTGCACGCCGGTACTTCAGGAGGACACCTGGGAGCAAACCGAACAATCGACAAGCTTCAACAGGCGCGGCAGGGACCGTATACCGGGTGGTGAAGAGGATTAACGACGTGGAGAAGGTGCCCCGAGGGAAGATGGTGGTACACCTTGATCGTCTGGCCCGCTACGATGGAGCTGTTCGGGACGACCAGCCTTGAGGTGGGAGCAGTGTCACGGCAACAGGCATAAAGGTTTCGGCGCAAATAAGGAAACAATCGGCGGATAAAGTTTCATGGTAATAATGAGCCTTGCTAAGCAGTTAACGATAGCGCGTAGTGTAAACAGATATCGCCGGCAAGCAAGATAACTGAGGTAAATGACTTGCCGCAAGATAGGGCTTCAGTGTTGGAATGTTCTAGAGATATCTCGATTAACGGATAATGATTGTTTTTCTAGTTTGCTCCAGAATGTTCTCGGTTCATGAATTGGTGTATAAAAGAAGCCATGACTAGTGATTAGAGTTAGTTGTGAAACAGCTGTTGTGCGTAAGCAGTAGTTGTGAAATGAGAGATAGCCAGCTGTGTTGTAACGAGAGCTAGAGATGTAATCCGCTGTCACTGTTATTGTGATCGACCTTGTAAGACTGTGTATATGTGATATAATGATCTTACGTGAGAATTGGACAGTTTATTGCGACGAAAATAAAGGAGATTTTTAATTTCTGCAACTCGACCTTTTTATTCTATCAACCCACAAAGTTACATTATTATTATTATTATTATTATTATTATTATTATTATTATTATTATTATTATTATTATTATTATTATTATTATTATTATTATTATTATTATTATTATTATTATTATTATTATTATTATTATTATTATTATTATTATTATTATTATTATTATTATTATTATTATTATTATTATTATTATTATTATTATTATTATTATTATTATTATTATTATTATTATTATTAATTTACGTCCTCCAACGTTGTCATATCGGACGATGAATGAAATGGGTGAAATGATGCTCAAATGAGTTCAGGGTCCATGGAGCTTAGATTTACCTGACATTCGTCTATCAGGATAAGGGAAAACCCTGGAAAAACCTTATCCAGATAACTCGCCCTGACCGAGATACGAACTCGGGACCTCGTGAACGTGAGGCAGACTCGCTACCATCTACGCTACCGAGGCGGGCTTTTATTTGTTAGGGACGTAATTAGATTTTCCACAATCATGCTGGTTTTAGTAAGACCATATTGATTTATTATTTTGTTTATTATTCATTCATCACTGACTGTGCAATAGCATTTGTTTCTTTTATAATTTCGATGCACTAACCATTGGGATATTTAACTTATAACCTCAACTAAATTTGTAACCTGTAATCTTAGGAGACTCGCTAGTTGAGCTTGGCGTTGACGCAATAGTTTAATTTACTCTCCTTGCCGAACACACCTACCTATAATGCGTCTTTACAGTATATTGCATAGTCTCGCATCTAAGAAAATGAAATGTTTTATAGAAGTAAAACATAGTATATAAATATAATAAAGCAGTAAATAAATGGGATATCCCGATATCATTTCTATCCCCGGAACTAGAAGCGATGGATCTAATTGGATTCTAGCAGACCTCCGTTCATTAGGGAGAGTCGGCAACCTGAATTTGAGTAGATCTTAAGGCAATTGATACTCTTCTCTCTATTGGAAACTTAAAGGAAGCATAATAAAAACAATTACATCAAGTGGATTATAAAGATTAACTCAATTCTGCTCTGGTAACACAAGAGCTTGCGTTCTTTTATGTGATCTCCGCTAAAACGGAATTGCTTTTGAGGCGTTATCCCTTCTTCATTAGAATTGTGATGACGTGTGATTTAGTAACATTTTCAATCAATTAAATCAGCTGATGGTGAACTGCCGACAACCACAGAACATGCCGACAACTGCGTTACGTAGTGACACGTTTATCTGTTCCTAACCTATTCTATATTAAATCGTTTAGTTTCTGTTTGGTATTTTATAGAGGTCAACTTTAAACTTGCAAGTTGGCGATGATGCTGACATATGACGTGTGATGTCAGAAGCTAAACAGATGAAGGTAGATAGTCGTAAGTTTACGAATGTGAGATGTTTAACCTGAGATATGTGGCACCCTAAAGATTGGGTAGTGTCTTGTGTGTAATTCGGCACATGGGTGTTTAGCCGTCTTAATTATGATAGAAAGTGAAATATATTTTTGTTATAATGATCGTGTACGCCTTAATTGTTCGATCAGCAGACGGCATGGCACTGTCGGCTACAACAGATTTCAGCGACGACATAAATCAAAACATAAAAGAGGCCAAACGGTGTTTGAAACTGCTTGCTAAACGAGCTGGGCGTTTGCCTGATAGATGTAAAATGACAGTTAATGGTTATAACATATAGTAAGTATAAATTTTATATCTAGTAATTTGAGTAAGAGTTCTGTCGTTATGCTGTTGAATTTAGTTGCATTTCCCTCATGACTTGTATTGGCTATTGTTAGTGATGAACTTGCGGGTCACGGAAGCACTTCATGCTTCCCTTCCAGCAGTCAGAGCTACTATTACACACATTGTAAACCACGTGATTTCCCACTCCAAAACTCCATTTCCTCTGTCCCCATGTCCCCGTGCGTTGGGGAATTAAACCATTTTCGTAAAGGACTCGTTTTTGAGCTACTGTCATGAACAGAAGACATTATAAAAGTGAACTTAAAGGGAATGTGCTTTATCGGGGCCATTTTATTTTATGTAACGCGTGACCCAAAGGAAATATATCACATAGAAGTGATTACACTTACCTTCATAACTCATATTGAATAACATTTTAGCACAATGAGTAAAATAAATATTGGGATACCCAAACTGAAGATAATTTCGTTTTATATTGCTTTCTATAAAGCAGCACTCCCTAAAAATGGATTTGAAATTATGTCTCATTGTATTAATTGTAAGAACTGTAAATTCCAGTATTTACATAGTTTAGTCAAAATACACATTGGGACACCTCTTTTTGTACACCTTACGTTTCACATGTTCACTGGGGGAGGCACAAAGGTTCAACTAGTAAACAGTCTTAATTAATCAAAACAAACATTTTAGATATACAAAAAGGGATGTAGAGGTAAGAATACACATTTAGTGCAATGGCAACTCGTCATCTTCCATTATGAAAAAGGTAAGAGTTATAGAATGATTGTCAAATTGTTGAAAATGAAGAAAACTACATTTGAAAATACAATAATTTACAGATATATAAAGACAGAATTGAAGCAATACCTGAAACTGGTTGTCCAAAAATGTTTACTGGCTGAGAGGAAACAAATATGTTACAAGTAAGAAGAAATATTCCGGAGTGAATGCTCCCAAACTGTGTGTCGAGGTACATTATAATCTGGCAAGAAAATAACCCCTAAACGATTAGGAATGTACTGAAAAGGAAGGGATTCCATGGCCAGGAATGAGCCTTTTGTAAATGAAAAGCACAGAAGGAAAAGAAAATTTAATTGTTTTTCCACACTAGCCGTGTATAGGCTAAGATTTAGAGTCAGACTGAAAAATTCAATGCAATGGCTGGGATTTGAACCACGGATCTCCTGGTCTCCGTCATTTAACCTAATAGTTGAAAATAGTTTTTTTCAATTAATTTTGACATCACTGTTACTAAATTCGTCCAATCACGCATAACCTAATAGTGGTAACTATAAAGCCTGGGACTTAAGTACTTATAGAGTTAGTAAGTCGCCACAAAAGCTGTGTATCTCATTGTATATGAGGGCCCCTAATGGTTTACCAGGAAACAAATGAGTCAGTTGGAGAATATAATATCATTACAGCATGTTAGCCATGGTAGCTTAATGGTGAAGAGTTACTGGACGGAGACTGGGAGATCTATGGTTCAAATTCTTGCCATGGCATTGAATTTTTGAGTCTTAACTGTTATCTATCCACAGAAGGAAAAGGCTGTAATTTGCAAAGGAGTTCATTTATAAAGAAGGTAACTGGCAGAATTTTTATATATATAAAAATGCAGATGAAATCCTTCAGATCAGAAGGAAGAAAATTGAAACCTAGTATGGAATGGGAAAAAATAATCTTCAACATACTGTAAAACATTGAAGTGTGATGGTTGGAATGATAATTTAGAGTTGGAGAATTGGTTTACATCCAGGGAAAAAATGGATAAAATGAAATAAAGATCTGAAGGAGAACTTAAGTAGGAGTGTAGAGAAAATTGGTATGGGTGTTAGTTTTAAGTTCTATGAAAATAATGACCTCAAACATTATTCCTGGGTTATGCAGCACAGCAATGGCTATCGTGCAACCACATATCCATCATCCCGTCCAGAATCACTGGACTTAAGTCCAGTTGAGAATTTATGGGATACACTGGATACTAGAGTCCACAGTCAGACATTATCTTTAAAGGAGCAATTTTTTCTCTCTTCCACTGTTTCTGAATTTCTGAATTTGAGAGTGAATCTTATTTCCATTACTCTCTGTTCATGCACATTCATTCATTTATTCACCTATTTTATAAATATTTGTCTTCGGCATGCAAACAATTATTTACAGTACCTGACGTTTAATGTCATTAATCGACTCCCTTTAAATTTAATTAAACACTATTTTATAAAACCTGCCAGTTTCAAATTCTTGTATTAAGTAAAGTACATTTTCTGTCAGATATATTTTATTTTAATTCACCTTCCAGTGTGCTAATCCTGGAAGCTAATTGAGTATACACCACCTTAGCACATGTTCTAATGGATTATGAATAATCTGAACATGGGCAGTAGGCTAAACAATTTGTGAATGTCCAGAATTTTCACCAGTTTCTTTAGTCCCAAACAGGTTCTAATTAAGTTCTCAACTATGTGTATTGGAACAGGTAATTGGATATTCAGCACCAGTTCTGAATTAATTTTTGTCACCTTGGAATGCCAGATACCTACTGCACATACTCAAATAATTCAGAATCAATTCAGAATCATGTTTGAAAAAAACCTAACAGCTTAGGTTTGATTAGGTGTAGCATTTTTTATATAAGCTTGCAGCATTATACAAGGATTACAATGACTTTAATCACAGTGTGCCGATTGTCGTGGCTGTTTTTATGGGCTACTGTCACCGCATGATACAATTCATTTTGCAAACAAACTGTGGAATCCCATGCTGTTGTTTTGAAGAAACACAATTGATGTGTACTTGTATGTTTCAAGGCTTACAGTTTATGTAAAGATTCTCTCAAGTAATCAAACTTAACGGTTCCAGAAAGCATAGAAAAACATCCAGTTACATTCTGCAACTTGCTTATTAAGATTTAACTGTATTGGAACACCACAGTGAAGCGAAAAATTATTAAGAAATACAACTCATCTAAAATTTAATAATTGCTTATTAAGGTTAACAGATAAACTGAATTTTACTGTTCCTTTGGAATGTCTGTTAAATGAATTAGAAGCCTGAGCAAATGCCACATAATTATCTCCTATTCTTCTTCTTCAACTTCCTTAGTTGTACCACTATCGTGGTGTTAGGGAATTCTTATTCATCTATCCCTTAAGGTTGGGCCTGAGGAACCGAAGCTTTGGATGCAATAGAGAACCAGGATAGGTGATCAACCCAATGCCTGGTGTGAAGGTGAAGGAAGTGGATGATATATATGAAGGCGAAATTAATGGTAGGAAAGATGATGGAGTAATTGGTGGAACGTTGATGGGGGAAACCGGAGGACCCGGAGAAAACCTGTCCTAGCACCATGTCCACCACAAATCTCACTTTGCGGTCGTCTGGGATCAAACCTAGGCTGCCTTGGTGAGAGCCAAGCAGTCTAACCACTCAGCCATGGCGCCTAGCTCCTATTCATTGGATAAATAATGAATTTGATCACATGACACTTCAGATTGGCTGTTATTCCTCCATGAGAATGGACTTGCTCCTTATAGCTATGTAATGGACATAATGTGCAAGAGCACACTGCTTAATCTTTTAACAATTTGGAGGTACTATTCGTATATAAACATAGTTTTTCATTTTCTGTATATTAATCAATACAATTATATTACTCAATATTAATCAAGAGAGAAAGAGAGTGTGTGCATGCATGTGTGCGTGTGTGTGTGTGGTGCGCGCTAAAATTTGTAATAAAGTCTTATTTCTTAGTATTTAGAGACTAGCTTTTGATTTCTGAGAAATTCATATGCAGTTAGTCTGATTTTTAAAAGAAGATACCTGACAGCTGTCAAACAAGGGATGGGGAGGGTAGGAGGGGAAGGTCGTTGCTATGGAAATGTAAACAAACATTGCCACATTGGTTACACAGATTGCCTATTCCTCAGATCAGTTATTGCTATTTGTGTGGAGGAAACAAACTGCTCGAATGTTCAGTTGGTTGTGTATTGTTAGCCTACTTTGTCAAAACACTATTAAAATATGTTGTTATGGAAGCAAGACTTAGTGGCAGCAGAAATGTTGAAGACAGAAGATTCATGGCCCAAGTCTACTCATATCGATAATTACATTAAAAATAAAAGTTTTAAGCTTTTTTCACATAAATTTACTTTTTCAACAGTTTGATTTATAGATTAATAAATATACCAATGAATAAAGAGGAATTTAATATACCGTTTCTTTCTCTCTCTTGGCAAGCGTTTAGAGCTCCGCGCCACTATCTGTCTCTTTCCACGCGTAGCTCCTGCTTTGCGCGGCTTCAAATAAATAATGCAATAGGGGACACTATATAGTAAATCTAGAATAAATTAACATTTATTCCTTTCACATGCAAATTATCCTTTCTATGTCCCATTATCTTAAAATCAATAAATAATAAATCAGTGGATACTGTGTGAACATGAGAATATTAAATAATGACAAATTTAAATTTAAAGGGAGTCGATTAATGATACTAAACACTTACTTTTAAATATAGAATAAAAAGAAGTAATTCAGAAAGTGGAGTGCCTTATACTAAAATTAGGCAAATGAGTCAACCTTGTATATACTTTTCTCCACTTACAAGTTTTTTTGATGAAGACTAGTTTCTGGGAGCTTTTCCCCTATCGTCAGTTCTGTGGTTGACTGATGATGCATCCGATGTCTGCATCTGGCTTGGTGTCGTGCTGCCATCTAATGTTCTGGTAAGTTTGATGACGTCACTTAAGGCGGGAATTTCAAAATTCATCAAGAGGTCCTGTTTCTTCGTAATAGATATGTTTTCCCAAATCTGTAGTTTCAGAGGTTTCTTTGCCTGTTTGATCAGTTCTATTTCTTGTTTTATGTTGTGATTCTCAGACCAAAAGTGATGTGCTACGGCTGACTTGTCCATGTGTTTGAATTTAATATTTCTGAAGTGTTCTTTCATTCTTGTTCCTAGATTCCTTTTGGTCTTACCAATGTATATCTTGTCACAATCCTGGCAGCTCATTTGGTAAATGCCTGATAATTGAGTTTTCGGTGTGCTATTTTTTAGAGGGTGGTTTAGTAAGTTGCGGATGTTGTGTTTGTTCTGAGGGGCTAAATTTATGTTGAAGCTCTTAAATATCTTTTCAAATTTTTTGAAGTATTTTGGATGAAATGTAAATTTTCCATATCTGGTATTTGGGTTTTCTAGTTTTTTTAACGTTTTTGTTTCTTTTGTGTCTGTAGATCAGTTTTTTGATGAAATTTGTGTTATAGTTGTTCAATTCGGCAACCTGGTGTATGTGAGTGTACTCCTGTTCATATTCTGTTTTTGTTAGCAGAATGTTGATTAATCACTCACATACTCCAGGTTGCCGAATTGAACAACTATAACACAAATTTCATAAAAAATATTGATCTACAGACACAAAAGAAACAAAAACTCAAAGGACATTACTACGTTAAAAAAACTAGAAAACCCAAACACCAGATGTGGCAAATTTACATTTCATCCAAAATGCTTCAAAAAATTTGAAAAGATATTTAAGAGCTTCAACTTAAAATTAGCCCCTCAAAACAAACATAACATCTGCAACTTACTAAACCACCCTCTAAAAAATAGCACACCGAAAACTCAGTTATCAGGCATTTACCAAATGAGCTGCCAGGATTGTGACAAGATATACATTGGTAAGACCAAAAGGAATCTAGGAACAAGAATGAAAGAACACTTCAGAAATATTAAATTCAAACACATGGACAAGTCAGCCGTAGCACATCACTTTTGGTCTGAGAATCACAACATAAGACAAGAAATAGAACTGATCAAACAGGCAAAGAAACCTCTGGAACTACAAATTTGGGAAAACATATTTATTACAAAGAAACAGGACCGCTTGATGAATTTTGAAATTCCCGCCATAGATGACATCATCAAACTTACCCGGACATTAGATGGCAGCACGACACCAAGCCAGATGCAGACACCGGATGCATCATCAGTCAACCACAGAACTGACGATAGGGAAGAGGATCCCAGAAACTAGTCTTCAGCAAAAAAACTTGTAAGTGGAGAAAAGTATATACAAGATTGACTCATTTGCCTAATTTTAGTACTTTTAAATTTTTCCGGAACATGTTTCAGAGACTTTGCCTCCATCCTCAACTGGCCATCGACTGGTTCTCATTGGTGTAGTTGACAATATTTAGTCAAAGGTCTCCTCTGGTGGTGGTTCAAGGATCTTGCTGAACAAATCTTTCTGGGGGATGTCGAAATTGAATACTTTGTTCCTATTTTTTGAAATGAAGATTTGTTTCCATGTGGATAGTTCTTGTTTTCCTGATGTATGTTTTAGTAATTTTGGTTCTGGATTTATGTTGTGGTTTTTTTTCCAAAAATGTGTGGCAACTGCTGATTTTTCTAATTGTTTATATTTTATGTTTCTAAAGTGTTCCTTTGCTCTTGTTTCTAAATTTCTTTTGGTTTTCCTAATATAAATTTGACTACAGTCACTACATTCAATTTGATATATACCAGATTTTCGTTAGATGGAATGGCATCTTTGATGTTTGAGCAAATTAGGTTTTTTAAGGAGAAATGGTTGACTGGTGCTAGTTGAATGTTTTGTTTTTTGAAGACTTTTTTGAATTTATCAAAGGCGCATGGATGGTAAGTGAATTTTTTTAAAATCATATTAGTTTCTGTAGCTGAGAGGGTTGTGGTTTCTTTTATTAGCTTCTTCTTTTTTGCTAAGTTCACCTTTTTGTCTACTAATGATTTGGGAAAGTCATTTTTTGTGCTATTTCAATAATTTTGTTGTATTCTGTTTTGTATTCTTTTGCTGTGAGAGGGTTGTTGACCAGTCTGTGTGCTAAACTATTGAAGATTGCCTGTTCGTGGGATCTTGGGTTGTAGCCATTAGCTTTTATGTAGTTGTCTGTCTGTGTTGGTTTTCTGTAAATGCCAAAGTTTATTCTGTTTTTATTTCTCATTATTTTTAGATCAAAAAATGGTAAATACTCGTCCTTTTCTATTTCTACAGTGAACTTGATGCTTTTTTCTTGGATATTTAGAAGTTTTAGTGCATCACTGATGTGTTTTTTGGTACTATTGCAAAGATGTCATCTACATATCGTTGCCAGAGTTTGAACATCCAAGGGAAACCTTTGGTGATCCTTATTTCTAATGCACTCATGTACAGATCGGCCAGGAAGGGTAATAGTGGGTTGCCCATTGCTAAACCTGAGGTTTGGTGGAAATATTTTGTTTGAAACTGGAAGAAATTTTGTTCTATGCTTAATTTGGTTAGTTCGATGTAATCTGAAATTTCAGGTGATGACATTCCAAGTGATTTGAGCCATTTTTCTATCAACAGTGGGAGTTGATTTACTGGTATGCTGGGAAACAGTGATTTAGCATCAAACGAGACTAGTGTGTCCTCTTCTTTTAGTTCAGTATGCTTAATGTGTTCTATAAGTTCAAAGGTGTTTTTTATGCTTAGGCTGTCGAATTTTGGAAATGAGTTGAAGTTGTTTATTAGCCACTTTGTGCGTTTGTATGTTGCTGAATTTATGCTGCTAACTATAGGTCTCATTGTCATGGATGGTTTGTGTATTTTGGGTAAGCCATAAAGTCTAGGTAAGGTTGGGTTATCCGGTTTAACTGTATATTTGTTTGGTATTATACATGATTTTGCTATTGTTTTTTCAAATGATTGTATCCAAGTTTTTAGAGGATTTTTTGTTAATGATTTCAATCCTCTATGATTGAATGAGTTGTGTGAGAATTTTAGAATTGTGTGCACTTTTAGAACTATAACCTATCCACTGACCTCCTTCATTATGCTTTCTTCAATAGGAAAATAATGGTGCAAGGACAACCAGACCATCTTGTGTTTTAACTTTAGAACTGCCAACACTTAATTAATAACTAGCAAAACATAGCCCAGGGTTGAGGGTCCTTCACTGTAAAGCATAACCGAAGGATTCTGGGCTCTTAGCCGCAGCATATAGCAGGGATTCTTTTTAGAAATAGAAAAGTGAAATAGTTGTGGCATTTGCATAGCCATAAGATCTCCAAACTAAATTCTAATCACTCAAGATCATATCTAGCAGACTTCAATCCAATTGTGTGCACCAACCCTGTTCATGTGCTATATGAACAAGATTACATGTCTTGTTAACATTGTGTTATAATTTTCTTATAAAAGAAAGCATTCTAAATAGGATGGTTGGGTGGGTCACTGGTCCTGAAGATGGTCACTCCAATTCTAAAAGCAACTCTTAGGTTAAGAATAAGTTTAATTCACATTTTATTATTTATTATTCACTTTAAAATGGGTCCCACCTCGGAAGTTACGCTGTTCATCTCAAGCTATGATGCATCTTCTAAATGCAGAAAATGAAGTTATTTCTTACATAATTTTTTTTTTTTTTTTTTTTTTTTTCTTCAGTTTTGTTACAGTTCAGGGATTATCTTACTTCGCTCTATGCAGTGGCTCCTATCCAGCTGTTTTTGCCTTCACCTTTTTAAATGAAATAATGAAGCAGTTTATAAAGAAGTATGAACTGTCAAGAGTGAATCAAGCTCGGAGGCCATATAATTTTATTGAATTTGGTGAGTCACTATTAACTAATTATATGAACTTTGTATATTGATAAAGCAGCTTAGGCTTAAAATAGTTTTAATGGGTTAAGTGTTTTAGTTATTTCTTTTTGGTTTCACTACCACTTACCTGTATTAAGTAAAAGCATCACATTGGATGTGAACAAGATGTCTGGCATTATGTGCTAGGAATGTGTAAATGGTATTGCATCAATGCAATGGTATTGCTGCATGTATAAGGAAAGATGAGAAATAAATACCTATTCTATTCTAACACCATGTAGGGCTTTTAAGTTAATTGATGGAAATTAATATGACGGCAAGTTGGCCATGGTAGCTCAATGGGTTAGAGCGACTGGACGGAAACCTGTAGATCTGTGGTTCAAATCCCAGCCATGGCATTGAATTTTTCATGTTGACTATCAAAAACCTTGGTCTGTATATGGCTAGTGTGAAGAAATGATTAATTTCCATCAGTTAACTTAAAGAAGGAGCGATAAGCTACCAGAAAGAAAGTACTGTCAACGTTGCCCTTATAAGAAGAGCAAAATGACAAATTACAAGTGCATCAAATGTTGAACTCCAGCGTGTTTAGTGTGCTCAAGAAAACTGTGCAATACTTGTGTTGATGACATATAAGTTATTTTCATCCATTGTGCAGTTATAAAGTTAATGCTTTGCTTAGTTTTGTACAAAAACTGTTGTGATATACACTTATATGTATTGCAGTAAGTTAGTGTGTAAAACACTTACAAATATAACCATTTCATAGACGGTTGTTCTTTATATAAGTATAAAAAGTCTCTCAGATGGATGTTCCTCATAAAGGGATAAAAAGGATGTTCCTTTCTAAGGGTTAAGTTCACTAAAGTAATCAAAAAAATCTCTTCTATCCAAACTGTTCATTGTGCATCTTTTTTTTTTTTTTTTTTTTTTTTTGTTATTTCGATTTTTTTAAAAAGGGCTGTGACAGTTTTAATTAAAACAACCCATGAAAAAAAACCAACACAAAGAAAACCTACCCTTTAACAAGGAATAACACCATCAGTTGCTTTTCAAGTTAAAGTTCCCAATAACACCAAAGAAGTAAAAGGAGATTATACAAATTAAACAGTGTAAAGAATACGTTATATGTGTTTGGAGGAATTTAGTAACAGTGACGTCAAAATTAATCTCAAAAACTATTTGTAGTTGGTTTATTGATACTCGTCACTTTTTATTTTAGTTTCAAAGGCATTCGCCTCCATTTTCAATCTCTTTCCAACTGGCATCTGTTGTTGTCTGCTCTCTCTCTGGTGGTGGAACTATGAACTTTTTGGTCAAATTATCTACTGGTGGGATTTCAAAGTTCATTACGCGATCCTTATTTTTTCATATGAATATGTTCTCATATGTTGTCAATTTATTTTGGTTTAGCACTCCTTTTAATAATTTTGGATTTGGATCAATGTCATGATTTTCATTCCAAAAATGAAATGCTACTGCTGACTTATCTTCTTGTTTCAATCTGATGTTTCTAAAGTACTCTTTGACTCTGGTTTTTAGATTTCGTTTAGTTTGACCTATGTAGTATTTTTCACAATTCTTACAGCTTATCTGGTATGTTCCGGATCTGTTAATTGTTGGGATTTCATCTTTTGTTTTTGAATTTAGCAATTTTAAAATTGAGTGTCTGTTAGTAGGTGCCAAGGTGATATTACGTTCCTTGAAGATCTATTAAATTTATTAAATGTTTTTGGGTGATATGTGAATGAACTGAATATGCTGTTGCTTTCTTTTTCTTTTGTAAATGTGGTTGCATCCTTAATGGTTTTCTTTAGTTTAGCTTTTCTAATTTTCTTCAACACCAAACTTTTGTTGTATCCATTTTCTTCTGCTATGCTTACAAGTAAGTGACGAGTATCAATAAACCAACTACAAATAGTTTTTGAGTGTAAAGAATGCTTAAGATAGAATTTAACTTTTAGTCTGTTTTTCAAAAGACCAATAATTGGTCTTGCCGTATCAATGCAATAATAAGAATTTGGTATATATTTATTCCATTTGAATATAATGTTGCTGCTGGCAAATATTTTGTTTCAATCCTTCCAGGGTGTGTGGATTTGTCTTGTACACTGCGACGGTTTTCAAATAGAATGATGATGCGATTCTGCACCATGTTGAATTGACAGAATTTCAGGGTTGGGATGCTGTGGTACTCCAGCAGATAGTTGTTGCGGATAGATAGAGTTAAACTGAAAAATTCAATGCCATGGCTGGGATTTGAACCACGGATCTCCTGGTTTCTGTCCAGTCACTCTTACCCATTGAGCTACCATGGCCAATGTGCCGTCATGACATTAAATTCTCCAATTGACTCATATAACTGTTGTTGCATCCTGTCCTTGGGGATGGTGACAATGTTCAGTCTCATAGTTGAGCATTTGCTCAAATCCGGATTCTCAGGATGATCAATTCCTTTAAATGTTATCCACGGCTGCTACAGTCAAAGCCCCCTTAACTCTGGGTTATGTCCCAGACAGGAGCTGGAACTAGTTTACTAAATGAAACTAAATAATCGTTCAACTACTTTTTGAATATTCCAGTATTTAATTCAATATGTTAACAAAATGCATCATAACACAAATTAATATGTAACTTTAGAAGCGTTGGTTTCTTTTACACTATGAAATCAAATATTTTTATAACTGTTCACAATATAACTTGAAATCATGTTCCCTCACTCTTAGAATGTTTTTCTTTTTTTTTTTTTCTTTTGCTTTTTTCCTTCTTTACTTCTTTACTCGATGACATCCTAGTTAATCTGAAATTATTGAACTGGCCATTACTATGGCAATTCAATAAGATCACTTTTCATTACCATATTAGGCAATTTATATCGTCTTTTGTTTAAATCATATTTAAACAATTTAATATTCAAATAACATATTTTTATAATTTTAGACTTTTGTCGTTGTTAAACACACCAATATTATTCCTGTTCCTTGTTTCTACCTATTCAATTACAAGTTTACCTTCAATTGTTTCTTAATCTCATTTACTTTCCACTTAAGTTTTTTTTTAAATGATTCCCAGTGAATTCTTTTCTTAATAAATTTAAAATAAAAAAATTTAACTTTAAACAATGTTTAGGGGTTTAGAATAAAAAAATAATGATAACACTTTATGCTTTAAGTTACCCTAGAGATAGAAATCACAGGGGTTTAGGTGGGGTTACCAGTGGCTACAAATCTACTAAGAATTCTGTTTTCAATTTTCAATCGTTTTCATCAAAAGATTTAACTGTGAGCTGTTGCAGGGTCTTGTTGAAAAAAGGCAAAATCATGCTCCTTGTCTGTTAATTCTTTTAAAAAAGGAGAGGGAGGGCAAAATTGTATTCATGTATGTACAAGTATGAGTAAAAAAAATGGGTCTTTAACTCTTTTTTTGCTAATAAAGAAATGCCAGCATTTCTCAATGTGAACTATGGCGAGTGATGGATAGTTTTGTAAAAAGCTGCCAAACATGTATGGACAATGATGGTAGCCAATTTCAGCATCTCTCCATGCATAGGTAGAGCCTTTAAAAGTAATTTTAAAAATGTTTCATGGTTTCATCTGTACCTTCCTATGATAGCAACAGATGGCAACAAGCGGACAGGTAAAACACCTTGCAGGCGGTTCCTGCTTTTTGGATCTCTCATATTTTTAACTATTTCCTTCCACAGTCTTTTAATATCCCTATCTACTTATTTGTCATCTACTTCTTTGTCATCTCCTATTAAGACTCTAAACTAGAGGAGGTGATGTGATAAATTTGTGAGTTAATTATATTGGTCTCATCTACTATATATACAGAGTATTTGTGAACTCATAATATTTGGAATTTTCACATAACTATTTATCTTATTATTAGTACAATATATGTTTACCATGATAAACTAATGCTGAATTAAATTGACTATCACTCATCTATGTGAAAATTATTGGATTCATGTAACTCTTCTACTGAATAAAATGCTGTTTTTTTAGCCATTTATCTATAAAACATTTTACTTCTGAATGGGTAGTGAAGTAATATGATCTAGAAATATGTTATACATAATTAATCCTAGATATTTGCTTAGCAAATAGTTGGTGAGATCCTCCTCATTCTGAAGATTCTTATATAATGGATAAATTTTAAGAGAGACAGAATCTTACTTTATCAAAAAGTATGAATCTCATTAAATCACATATATGTAAATCATTTTGTGTGTGTGTGTGTCATTTATGAGATATTGTTTATATTATTTCAATTTAAAAATATATATACCTTTTTTAACTGCTATTTGCTTTTTCTTGGGGTTTTGTAAAGACTGGAATTAGAAAGCCATCACATGCCATCACTCACTTTTGATTATTCCATGTTAGATCAAACATGATCTGAACCTCATTGTAATGGATTTGACTCATTTTTGAGGTTACTGTTACTTCATGAACCTTAAAATATATAAACGTTTGAGAGAGAGAGAGAGAGAGAGAGAGAGGAGGGAGGGAGGGAGGG